>JARBWK010000001.1:4572668-4950994 GCA_030556195.1 Anolis apletophallus
CAATGGTGATCAATGGTGAACTCGCCATGGGTCAGCGCAAGAGAGGCACCCCAAAAAGAGATATAAGGATTCCTCAGGCTCGGCCAGATTGATCACCAACAATGGTGATCAATGGTGAACTCGCCATGGGTCAGCGCAAGAGAGGCACCCCAAAAAGAGATATAAGGATTCCTCAGGCTCGGCCAGATTGATCACCAACAATGGTCCACCCTGGCCTCACATCGGGAGGCGTGGAGACGCACGATCCACAATGCTGCGGCCTCTTTCGAGAAGACACGCCGAACGGGTCTCGAAGAGAAACGAAAACACAGAAAGAACCGCAACATGGAAACATCACCCAAGGAGACTTTCTGCTGTGCTTTCTGCAACCGGACTTGCCTATCTCAGATTGGCCTTCTTAGTCATCAACGCGCTTTTAGAAAGTGTGGGATGAGTCCTTCCTAAGAATCTTCGTTCGCGAAGTAATGCCGAGAGAGAGAGAGATAGGAAGTATGTGTAAGGTCAGCCAAGGTCTACTAAGGGAGGCTTGTTACATAATCAGGCTGGGGATGGAAGGCCATCCAAGGGAGCCCCTGGTCAGCATGTGTGCCTGAGGCTTTGGAGCAAATGTCTCTCCATAAATCAGCCCTTCCTTCACAGCTGCCAGTGGTTTGCAATTTAAGCACCTTTCTGTGCATCCACACTGTGGAATTGATGCAGCTTGACACCGCTTTAACCTCTGTGGCTTTAATGGAGAACACGTGGATGGAGCAGCCTGCAAATGGGGAGGAAGGAGAATAGAATTTTCGCGCGCCTCGCTGCGATTGGCTGCCGCTGACCGCCGCCTCTCTTTTGATTCGTCCAAACCTCCCGCAGATTGGTTGTGTCGGCCCCGCCTCCCGGGCTGTTTAAATCCCAGGCAATTTAGCCCCGCCCAGCGGCGAGACATTGAGCCGGCGAGCTCCTTTCCGATTGGCCAAGACGTTTTGTCTCGGCTTCCCCATTGGCCAGGTAGAGGAATTCCTAAACATTCCAATGGGGCGGGGCTAGGGCACGCGGTAGGTTTAAAAGCCAGTGATGCTGGGAAGAGCTGCTTCCTGTTGCCGCTGGCCATGCTCCTGGCAACACCTCCCTTCTGCCAGCCAAGCTCCGAAGCAGCGCCGCTGGCTTCCAATGCAGAGCCCGCCGGGGGAGAGGCTTGCTGCTTGGGTAGGCTCTGCGTGCGCCCATGTAGGCCGTTTAGGGAAGACTCTGGGCATTTTTGTATTCTTAAATAGGGAATGTATCAGTTTAGGTACCATAGTTTTCATTTGATACCTTTTCTATCTGCATTTATTTATTTGGAATACTTAGTCATGAGTTTGTTATATTTATATTATTATAGTTATATTTATTATATACAAATATTATATTATATATTATAGATTCATTATATATTTGATATATTATTCATTTGTAATAGTCTTATATTTATTATATATAATATATGCTTTATATTATATTCATATTATTTATATATTATAGTTATATTCTATATTATATTATATAGTCTATATATATTGTGTAAAATTATACATATATCTATGTGTGTATACATTAATTCATTTGTAAAAGTGTTATATGTAATTTAATGTATGCTTTATATTATATTTTATATTTTTATATTTTATATAGTGTATATATTGTGTAAAATTATACATATATCTATGTTTATACATTTAGTCATTTGTAAAAGTCTTACATGTAATATAATGTATGCTTTATATTATATATATAGTTATATTTATTATATATTATATTATATTATATAGTATACATACTGTGTAAAATTATAATATATCTATGTGTGTATACATTTATTTATTCATTTGTAAAAGTCTTACATTTAATATAATGTATGCTTTATATTATATTTTATATATATTTATATTTATAGTTATATATATTGTATATTATATTATATTAACTATATATTTGATATATTATTCATTTGTAATAGTCTTACATTTATTACATATAATATATGCGTTATATTATATTTATATTATTTATATATTATTTATAGTTATATTCTATATTATATTATATAGTGTATATATATATTGTGTAAAATTATACATATATCTATGTGTGTATACATTTATTCATTTGTAAAAGTATTATATGTAATGTAATATACATATAATATACATATAATATAATGCTTTATATTATATTTTATATATAGTTATATTTATAGTTAAATTTATTATATATATATAATGTGTAAAACTACATATTTCTATGTGTGTATACATTTATTATATCTTCTAAATATTATTCATTTGTAGTATTCTTATATTAATGATATATTTATGCTTAACATTATATTAAGTATATTTTATATTTATATTATTTAGTTATATTTATATTATAGATTTATTATTATATATATTATTTTCAATTGTAATAGTCTTACATTATATATAATATATGCTTTATATTATATTTATTATATTTATATTATTTATATTTGTAGGTATATTCTAATATATAGTGTATATATTGTGTAAAATTATACATATATCTATGTGTATACATTTATTTATTCATCTTGCAGATGAATAAAAGTCTTATATGTAATATAATGTATGCTTTATATTATATTTTATATATTTATAGTTATATTTATTATATATATAATGTGTAAAACTACATATTTCTATGTGTATACATTTATTATATCTTCTAAATATTATTCATTTGTAGTATTATATTAATGATATAAATTATGCTAATATTATATTACGTATATTTTATATTTATATTATTAAAATTATATTTATTATATATTTATTGTTTAATTTATAATTATATATGTATAGTGTATATAATTAGCACTTTAATTGCCTGTTGGGTCATCTGCCTCACATTATCCTTTAAAACCTTTCCTCGATTCGCATCCAGTGTTACTTATTTTAAAATTTAAATATTTCACATTTGGCCCGCCCACAACCTGTCTGTTATTGCTTGTGTGTAAGCATATTGATTGTATTGTTGTTATTTGCTGTTACGTTGTTTATTATGTGTCATTGTGCTTCGCCTCATGTAAGCCGCCCCGAGTCCCCTTGGGGAGATGGTGGTGGGGTATAAATAAAGTTAATAATAATAAATTATAAATATATCTGTGTGTGTAAATATGTGTGTGTGTAACTTTGGAACACATACTAACACAGCACAATCTGTTCAAACATTAAATCACATGTATCTCCCCAACACCACAAAGTACAAATTAAGCTCTTTTTCAGCATGAAGTCTTAACCTCTACACTGAAAGGGGGGGGGGAAATGCAAATACATAATGTCTACCTAATTCTATGGGAAATACACATTACTCCTTTTGTAGCAGATTGAGCACTCCAAACCTCCAAATTTAATCCCTATCTGTGCGTCTGCGCTGTAGAATTAATACAGTTCGAGACCACTTTAATTGCCCTGCTGTGCAGGCCTGGGATTTGTTGTTTGGTGGGTCACCACTACTCTTTGGCAGAGAAGGCTAAAATTTCGTAAAATTACAACTCCCAGGATTCCTTAACAATTGAGCCATGGCTGATAAAGTGGTGACAAACTGCATTGATTCTATGGTGTAGCTACAACCAACACATTTTGTGCCTATAGATATAAACTAGAAACCATCCCAATCCTTTAATTACAGTTAATAGTTTACCTGTGTGATCTGCTTATTATAATGTATAATACATATACACCTGTTGCTGTCTTGGTCAAGCTCAAAGCAGCAATCGTATAGTTTTTGTGACTTGTTATTACTCCCTCTGTGTATGTATATGTTTTAGATTGCATACCATTATTTTTGCTTGTTTTATTGTATTGTGTTAATTATAATTATAATTATATGATATTATAATTATATACTTTATATTACATATAATATTACTAATATTACAGTATAATGTTATAGTACAATGTTTTATATATATAGTGCTATGGCAATCTATTACATATAATAAAAGTCAGTGTTTGCGGGCGGTGGTGCGGCCAAGCAACCGATCGAAGGGAGGAATATGTGCCAGCGTTTTGATTGGCTGCCACAGTGGGATTATTTGCATAACGGGCTCTGACTGGCCAGCCTCAGACATAAGAACATAAGAAGAGCCATGCTGAATCGGACCTCAGCCCATCTAGTCCAGCATTCTGTATCACACAGTGGCCCACCAGTTGTACACTGGGATCTTGAGCAGAAGGGAGGGCAAAACCCTGACCTGCTCCCGACCCCCCACAAACAGTACCCGGGGAAGATCCTGCCTACCTCAACCAACTCCGAGGTGGCACTTGAATGACCTCCAATATTCTACGGCCCCAGACAGAGGGGATTGGTTGCCACTGAAATGGTATTTGCATAACGGACTCTGATAGACCAACCACATCCCAACCTTCTAAGGTGCCTCAGAGGGAAAAGGAAAGGCGGAGCCAGGGGAGGGGGTGGAGCCAGGGGAGGGGCGGAGCCAGGGGCTTGGCCCCCCAGGTGATCAGTGACTGGAATTCCGGCCCTTGGGCCCGTAGAAGTTGGACAGCCCTGACCTGGACCAAACTTGGCAAACAGACAACTGGTAACCCAATTTACATCCTGGTGCAGTTTGGGGGAGGATGGATATCAGATGATAGGATTGGCAGCACCTTCACCCATTTTCAGACACCACTGTGACCTCCACCAATGATGTGGACCAAACTTGAGTTTGATTAAGACATACTGTAATGTGACTAAACTGATATTGCCTAACATCCAAAAACAAACCATACCCTTTTCAAATCACCCAGGCACCGCCGGGTCCCCAAGCTAGTACATAGAATATATTGTATTTACATTTTTGGACTTCAACTCCTTCGGTGTGAGAAGGGTGGCATATAAATGTCGTAAATAAATAAATGTGCATTTTCATGTTGGTGGTACCAAAATTAGCGCGAGTTTTACAATTGACGGTCTTTTCCAAGTGATAAAATATGGTATATGAAAGAATGCTCGTATATGATGGCATAATATTATAATATAAAATATTGGGTTCCTGGCAAGAGTCAGGAAGAACAGAAGGGCTTCCCAGCCATGCAAATACTCATACCCGCTTGACTTTCCACTTTCAGGGAAGGCGACCTTGGAGACGCGCTACCGCCTGGGAGCCTTGATCGGGAGCGGCGGCTTCGGCACCGTCTATGCCGGCACACGGCTCTGCGATTCTCTCCCGGTGAGTGAGGCAGCACGCCCTTCAGTTCGGAGTAAATAAGTTGCAATGGCAGATATGATGCCTGTTTATATTTGCAGGTGCAAAACCACATCTGAGAGTGCATCCGCATGGTCTGATTAATGCAGTTTGACACCACGTTAGGTGTCCCAATACTGTCTAATCTGAGGAGTTGTAGTTGTATAGGTTCTTCACTTTTCTCTGTCAAAGAGTATTGTTCGTTCACCAAATTATGGTTTCTATGGTTACATACAGCCTTGGTAGTTAAAGTAGTTGGCCGCCCTGAGTCGTCGTGTCCCGTCCCCCCCCCCCAGTGTGTGTGTGTGTGTGTGAGAGAGAGAGAAGGGCGAGGTAGAAATAATGGAAATAAATAAAAGTGGTGTCAAACTGCAATAACTTCAACAGTGTAGGCCAGGGGTCGGGAACCTATGGCTCGTGAGCCATATCTGGCTCTTTCAATGATGACATATGGCTCACCTCTGGCTCTTTCAATGCCCCAAATTGACATATGCTTTCACTTCCTTCCTCCTCCTCAGCCAGAAAAACAGGCCTATCCGGTGGCGGCACAAGAGAGCCCCAAGGGATTCCACAGAAAAGGAGCTCTCAGCAGCTTTCCCTCTCTTTTATTCCTCCTCCTCAGCCAAAAAAACAGGAATAATGAAACTCTCATTCAATTCACAAGGTAAATATATAACTTTGTATTGAATTGTATTTAACAATAACTGGCAAAACATCGAAAAACAACAGCCTTTCTAAACATCCTTTCCTCACAGATACTAAATCCCAACTGTCACTTTGTAACTGACATTCCTCAAGGTTCCATTTAGCAGTCTTGAGACAGCGCCATCTGGTGTCAAACATGTCACACTGCAGGTCATCTCAAACTGCGAAAATATATCTTGTGCTGACTCATGAATTGCTATTCAAAATGCAATAATCTGACAAGAACTCCCACCAGAGGGGAAGGGAGGGGCCAAGAGAAGGATTGTGAAGGAGGAGGGGTTTCTTCCTCCCTCCTAGAAGGAAAGTGGAAGGATGGAGTGGGCGGGGATTGGAGGAAGATGGCGCGCCATGGCGGCAGGAAGGCAGGGAGCGCGGCCTTCCTCCCCGGCCAGGCCCCCTCTTTTCCTTCTCTCCTTGCCTTGAGGATGCCCTGAGGCCTATCTTTGCCTCGTCCGCCTCATGTGCCGGTAGAGAGAGAGAGAGAGGAAGGCAGGTAGGAAGGGAAGCAGTGGCCCAGTCTCGCGCGCAGTCAGGGGTGTGTGGCCATGCCCCTCCCCATGTATTTATTTATTTGCCATGCTTCTGTACCGCCTCTCTCAGCCCAAAGGCGACTCGAGGCGGTGAACAAGCGGCAACAGTCATATAAAAACATATAAGATTAACAGTTAAAAACTACAAAATACAGATCTCAGCTCCACAATCTTAAAATCGGTTTCCGTTTCGTCGTCATAGTAATCCTTGATCTCGATTAAAGTTCGTCTGTGAATGCTTGCTCGAAAAGCCCCGCCTCTTCCTGCCCACAGTACACCCTAATTGGGCATGGCTCCATGATGGAGTGGGGCAAAGGGAGGGAGAGATGCGCACGAGCCAAGAGGGGGCACACACTCTTCAGCCCTTCTCAGGCCAGGCTTGGGCCAGTCGCTAAGGCAGGGGTGGGCAATTATTTTTTCCAAGGGGTCACACGAGAGCCAAAAAATATTATGGAGGGCCGCACCTAAAGGCTGAACTACATTCTAATCTACATTATTTACTATATATTACACATTAATATTAACATATTAATATATCAAGAAATATTCATATATTATTAGTATTAATATCATAATTATTATATTATAGTATATATATACATTATAATATATTGAAATTATAATGTCATATAACATATTATATTATTTATTATATTATAAAATAACTAGCTGTACCCGGCACGCGTTGCTGTGCCCTTTTTAGGAGATGCGAGAAAGTCCAATCATCCACGGTGTGCCCTCCTCTAAACTGCAGTTGGATGGAGTGTGGGTCATGGGGGGCATGGTGTGCCAAGTTGGGTCTTTATTGGTCTTGGTTCTGGGCCACAGTGGTCTGTGGGGAATGATGGGTTTTGAAGTACTACAAATCCCATTTTCCATGGTGGTACTTCAAGTCCCATCATGCATGGTCGGGGCTCTGTGTGCCAAGGTAGGTTACTGTAAATTCAGGCCATACACAATGTCCCATGAGCTGAGGCCTAGTTAGGAACAGCAAGTTAATGAAGCCTTACTGTCAATTCAGGCCATACACAATGTCCAATGAGCTGAGGCCTAGTCGGGAGAATCAAGTTAATGAAGCCTTACTGTCAATTCTGAGCGTAAACAGCTTCCCAGTAAGTGAGGGCTAGTTAGGGAAATCAAGTTAATGAAGCTTTACTGTCAATTTTGGGCGTGGTCTGTGATTTTTTGGGGTGTAAATTTTCGGTTGGAAGTGATTTGGGTGTTTGTTATGGGGATTGGCTCAGGCCTTTTCCTTATTCTGTTTTGGCAGTTTATTATGGATCGAATTTTCATGTTGGCTGGGCAGTGCAGCAGTTATGCAAATCCGCCCTTATTGGCAGCCAATCATGTTGTTCAGAATGTAGAGGCTGGGTGAGTCTTTGGCAACCCCTGAGGATGCTGGTAAATGTAGTTTTATTTTTACTCGTTGTTTTGTGGGCCTTTTAGGTTTGGGGGGAAAGTTTCTTTGCTACAAACGTACCTTGCTTGAGGCCTATTTCTGTTGGCAAGTATTGTTTTTTTGCGTTGTATGGTTTCTTTGTTTGAGGTATACATCACATGACGTGAACCCATTTATATAATAGATTATTATAAAATAATAATAAAAACCACTAAAATAAAATGAAATTCAAGAAGACAAGGTGCGAGCCAAGATGGAGGCTGACACCCTTAAGAGAGGAAGGATCCCAAGATGGAATGGCCCAATGGACCCAGAGGATGACAAAGCGGACCCAGCCGCCGCCACAGCAGAGCAGCAGATGATCAGAGGCTGCAGGCCTCCGCCCGCTCTTGCCCCCAGCCGTCTCTCGGCTGATCGCCCTGCCATGGAGTGCCTGCCATCCCGGGAGGCGGTCCGGGCCTGCAGCGGGTGCAGTCAGCGAGCTGCGGCGGGTGATCGCCCTGGCGAACCGGAAGACGATCCAGTCTTCTGGGTTGCCAGAGCGATCAGCCGCCGCAGGTTGCCAACTGGGATGGCAGGCACCCCAAAGCCGCCGCTCCTCCGATTGTTCTCCGGAACGGCAGTCTTTCTTCCGACGCAGGCCCCACAGCCCACGATGGCATGGCGGCAGTAGCACCCTTTCCTCTTGGCCCCGCCCCCAATGCCCTTCTCACTGGGCCAGGTCTTGCCACATCCCAGGTCTGCGCTAAGGGGAGAACTCCTTGAGGGCTGCTCTCTCTCCCCCCCCCCGGCTGCTGAGACGAGCCCAGCGGCAACCCCAGCGCCCTTCCTGTTTCTTCTCTTGCTGCTCCTCCTCCACAACACCCAGAGGGCCAACTCCCACAATTGCTAATTGCCTTTTCTTCCATTGTTTGGGAGAGCAGCAGAGACTGTTTCCCAATGTGACACCATGTAAAGAAGTTCCTAAGCCTTGTACTGGATTCACTGAGGATGACTGACTACTGCCACCAATACTCAAAGTTTCCCTTGTTTATTAACTTGCTGCCACCATTTGTCAATGCTTGACCACTAGATGTGAGGGTCCTGGTGAATAAACGACTTCCACAGATGTAGTGTTGAAAGTGTTTAACAGTTTATTTTACATAAATGGGCTCAAAGCTTAGGTGGTTTCAAAAATACTCGAAGAGGTACAAACTTGCAATTTTAAACTATATAACACTGGGGTTTTCCCTGATACAGTTACACACAAGTAACTACAGTACTTAAGACTGGGTTACTCTCAACCCTAGGACTAACTTGTCCCACACTTGGGTTTCCTTAAACCCACACACAGAACTGAACTGCACACTGCAGTTCCTACAGACAGCTTGCAGCTTCAGCAACTGTCAATTCAAAACTAACTCTGGTCCCAGCTGCTGGCCAACTGACATTCTCCAACTGTCATATTCAAACTGAACATTCTAAAGCCAGAGTGGCCTCTGTTGTCATGGCAACAGCCTCTGTCTAAAGCCTGCTGCTGCAAACATTCCACGGCTCACTCTCTGCAGCTTTTAAAGAATGTTCCTTCTAAATACATAAACAAGTGATTAACATATAAATAACCACCTCATCACACACCATGATTACAATGGTTCCTTTCTTTCCATGGAAACTATCCTCCTTGAGTAGTGTTACATTAGACTCTTGGTTTTCATTTGCTCCTATAGAAGAGACTGAGTCTAAGGATGTATAAATATTGTTTTATTCCACCAATTTGCTGAAGGCATTTCAGCCAAGACTCACTATAGATAGACAGATGGCCTTCTTCAGCACTCAATTGCTGAACCCGCAGAAGATTGAGGTCCAAAAGTTTGAATGACACCGCTGTAGCTGTCTATGGTCTTCAATGTACTGTTACTCTCTGCATTTTGTTATGTGCCTTCAAGTTGTCTTGCTGTCAAGAGCCGCGGTGGTGCAACGGGTTAAACCTGCTGAACTGCTGACCTGAGGTTGGCGGTTAAAATCCACAAGATGGGGTGAGCTGTTTGTCAGCTACAACTTCCCATGCAGGGACATGAGAGAAGCCTCCCATGGGATAGTAATCCATTCGGGCATCCACGGGGTGAGCTCCCGCCTGTCAGCCTTAGCTTCCCCTACATGCAGGGACACGAGAGAAGCCTCCCACAACATGGTAACACATCCGGGCGTCCATGGGGTGAATCCCCGCCTGTTGGTCCCAGCTTCCCATACATGTGGGGACATGAGAGAAGCCTCCCACAGCATGATAACACACATCCGGGTGCCTATGGGGTGAGCTCTTGCCTGTCAGCCTCAGCTTCCCATCCAGGGACATGAGAGAAGCCTCCCAACAGGATGGTAACACATCCAGGTAACCCCTTGTTAGCATCTTGGTTTGCAGACGGCTGCTTCTCTCACACCAGTGACTTGCAGTTTGTCAAGTTGCTTCTGACACAATAAAAAAAGATGTCTCCAGCTTAAAGCGACCCCACAAAGTTATTTTTTTTGGCAAACTTTATTTAGATGTTTGTCACTGTCTTTCACTAAAGCAGAGAATACCAAGTGGCTTTCCATAATTGATCAGGGGTTCAAATTCCAATCATCCAGAATCCCAGGCCAACACTCAAATTCATATACAGCAGGGGTGCTCATTAGTTAGATCGCGATCTACTGGTAGATCGTGTAGGGTGTCCTGGTATATCGCAGGCAGGGCGGGAAGGCTCAGTCCCGCCCCGCAGGCTCCCGACGCTGCCCTGGTGCAGAAGGAGGTTGGACTGGATGGCCCTTGGAAGTCTCCTCCTATTCTAGGAACTCGTTGTTGTTGTTGTTACCAGAGGCTGAATGGCCATCTGTGAGGAATGCTTTGATTGTGTTTTTCCTTTATGGCAGAAGGAGGTTGGATTGGATGGCCCTTGGAGGTCTTCTACTCTAGAAACCTGTTGTTGTTGTTGTTGTTACTATTATTATTGGTAGTAGTAGCAGAGTCTGAATGAATATTATCATCATCATCTGTATATCTGTATACCTTAATAAAGTGGAATGTTTGTATGTATGTATGTGTGCGGAGGGCGGAAGGGCGGATATGTGCCAGCTATTTGCATAAAGTCCTTTGATTGGCCAGCCTCGCCACTCCAAATTCTAAGGCACCAGACAGAGGGCATTGATTGCCACTGATTAGCCAGCATTCCAGAATCCAGGCCTCTACATTCAAACAACAGGATTTCTTCCCACAGAGGGGAAAAAAGGCATAATCAACATTCCCTCCCCACTTGGCTCTGTGAAAACAAAATGGATTCCTGTTTGAATGATGGGACTTGAAGTACCTCCACTCACTTCCCAAGACTGCTGCGACCCTCATTCAATGACTAATGAAGACCAAACTTGGCACACAAAGCCCTCATGACCCACTCTACATCCTGGTGCTGTTTGGAGGAGGTTGGACCATGGATTATGGGACTTGAAGTATCTTCACTCACCTTCTGAGACTACTCGACCCTCATCCAATGAATGATCAACACCAAACGTGGCACTAAGAGCCCCCATGCCCCACTCTACATCCTGGTGCAGTTTGGAGGGGGATGGACCATGGCCAATGGGACTTGCAGTAGCTTCACTAACTTTCTGAGACCACTGCAAGCCACATACACATCTAATAGGAACCAACCTTGGCACACAATGCCTTCCTCAAATAACCCGGGCACCGCCGGGTCCTCAGCTAGTTATGAATAAATTCAGGGGCTTATTATACTCACATTTAGTTGAATTCAGCCTTAAAATATATTATATGGCTCTCACTGAAATAAATTTCCAAATATTTTGCTTTTATGGCTCTCTGAGTGGTGGGTGGGTAGGTAGATAATTTTGACTTGGTGGTTTTAGAAGTACCTCGCATGCTGAAAAAGTGTGAGCATCCCCGATATACAGCATCTGTCGGGAGTGCTTTGATTGTGTATCCCTGCATGACAGAGTTGGACCGGATGGCCTCTGTGGTCTCTTCCAATCTTCTGATTCTTTCTCCCTCCTCTTTCAGGTGGCCATTAAATATGTCGCAAAGGAGCGGGTTTTGCAGTTCCAGCATATGGTGAGTTTATCCTTCTCTGCTGACTACTACACTATGTAACAAAAGGCTGCCAGTGAGTGCGAGGCTGCCACCTGTCCAGGTCCTGTCCTGTCAATATGGTGCCCCATATAATACAGGACAGGTGGCAACCTTAATTGTTGACGTCATGCCATTCTTGCCAAATGCCGAACTCTTTGCCCTCTTTCTCTTCCTTCTCCAGAATGGAAGCCTCGTTCCGCTGGAAGTCGTGCTGATGAAGAAAGTGTCCTCCTCGGGTTGCCGAGGCATCATCCGCCTCCTGGATTGGTTCGAACAGCCTGACTCGTACTTCATTGTGATGGAGCGCCCTTTGGTGTCTCAGGACCTGTTTGACGTCATCACAGACCGGGGCCCGCTCCCAGAGAGTGTGGCCGCCAGCTATTTCCGACAAGTGGTGGAGGCGGTGCACCATTGCCACCTGTGCGGGGTACTGCACCGGGACGTAAAGGATGAGAACATCCTGGTGGACCTTCTACACGGTGACCTGAAGCTTATAGACTTTGGCTCGGGGGCATTGCTCCGGGATTCCCCGTACACTGATTTTGATGGTACGTATGCTGTGCCTCGGGCGAAAGGGCGGCTGGCTTTTCCAGCAAGAGTTGAGGGAAAGAGTTGACAACCTTGTTTCCAGCAAGCACAATCAAAGTTGAGGTGGCCATCCAGTCTTTGTTTAAAAGGCTCCAAAGAGGGAGTGGGTTCCACGGCTATATAATATAATAATCTTTATTTGTACCCTGCCCCCATCTCCCCAATGGGGACTCGGGGCAGCTCACATGAGGCCAAGCCCAAACAACAAATTACAATAAAATAAAATCAAAACACCAGCAATAAACACAATAAAAATACATACAATTAAAAACAAACTATACAACTAGATATCTAAAATCACAAAGACCGGATGGGCCGTGGGCACACATATAAAGTGTTAAAAACTCAGGGTGAGATAAGCGGAATAGCATCCTTTACGGGGAGAAACATCTTTTATGGGGGAGGGGGGATGGACTCCAAGAACGGGGGCATTGAGGAGAGCAATGGTAGAAAATAAATAGCTACTCTCCGAAGGCACCGCGGAAAAGACAGGTTTTCAGGTGTTTTTTAAAGGTCTCCAGGGTGGGGGCTTTCCTAATCTCTCTGGGCAAGGAATTCCAGAGTCGGGGGGCCACAGAGGAGAAGGCCCTCTCTCTTGTGCCCACCAGACAAGTCTGTGAGACTGGCCGGGGCGACAGGAGGGCCTTCGCTGAGGAGCAGAGGGTTCGAGGTGGTTCATGGAGGGAGATCCAGTCACAAAGATAGGCAGGTCCCGAACCGTTAGGGCTTTATAGGTGATCACCTGTACCTTGAATTGGGACCGGAACATAAATGGCAGCCAGTGCAGTTCTTTGAATGGGGGTTGACTGCCCCAGTTATTAATCTGGCTGCTAATCGCTGGACAAGTTACAGTTTCCGGGCCGTCTTCAAGGGTAGCCCCACATAGAGTGCATTGCAGTAATCTAGTCTAGAGGTAACCAAGGCGTGGACCACCGTGGTCAAGTCAGACTTCACGAGGTATGGTCGCAGTTGGTGCACGAGATTTAACTGTGCGAAGGCCCTCCCGGCCACCACCAACACCTGAGCATCAAGTGTCAGCGCTGAATCCAGGAGGACCCCCAAACTGCGGACCTGTGAATTCAGGGGGGGGGGGGTGTAACCCCATCCAGCACAGGTTAACACCCAATACCCCGGTCAGACAATCGACTGACCTGGAGGACCTCTGACTTGTCAGGATTGATCCTCAGCTTGTTCCTCCTCATCCAGACCGTCACATCAGCCAGGCACTGGTCCCGTATCCAAGGGGCTTCCTTGGAATCTGGTGGGAAAGGGTAGTGGAGTTGGGTGTCATCTGTATCTTCCAACTCTATGATTCTAAGTAAGGAAACTGTTATGGAAAGATATGGGTTCCTCTCTATACCTCACCTTATAAACCCAAGTCTCTGGAAGGACAGAGTCCACATTTCCCACCACTGTGAACTACAACTCCTAGTCCCTCTCAAAATGGTAGTTGGAAGTGATATTGTGTCACTTCTGTTGTTTTGATTTCAAAATATTTAATAAATTTGCACAATTAATAATACAAAAATTTACATACAGTACATACACAAACTCTTGATGTCATTTTGAAGAAGAAATTGGGGGAAAGCATTTATTTATTCGCATTCATGCGTCTCCACTCCCAAAGCGGCTCGGGGCGACTTACAGCGATAAAACACGATAAAAACATGATAAAAACACAGCAAACACACATATTTGACTTAACCATGATTGTTTTACATCTTTGCACTCATTCAGGGCGCATTTTGAGTGCAAATTTGGAGAGATTTTTCACCTTAAAAGTCTTGGAGCATTTCAGGAAGCTTTGGAGGTTTAGTTGAGGGTCTCAAGGACCGAAATGGGGCCAGGTGCTGCATGTGGCCCACACTTTTCCCCAACCAACCAACTAAACCCATTCTGTATTTTAGTATAAAAATAAGCCAGTCCCCGCACCCCACACCCCCCCCCCCCAAAATTGGTTCCCCCAAACAGCAACAGCAACAACAACACACCTTTAATTGGACATGTAGCTGAGTTCTCAAGACCTGCTTCTGGTATTCCTGGAAATGCTTGTAAATGAGTTGTAAATGAAGGAAAAAGCAATTAGTCCACATTATCACAACCGAACATGCCAGAGCCAGGAAGAAGTCACTCTCAAGGCATCAGAAGGCTTTGCAAGCAGTTTGAACATCTCTAAAAGAAAAATAGGAAGTGCTCAACTCCAAATGGAGGCGGCACGAGGAGAAAAAAAACAGAGTGCTGTGGCCAGAGATGCGGAAATTGAAATCCGAGCACTTAAAACACTTGACAGACATAAGCAGGGAGAAAGGCCTTGGTCGGAGCAGCGTCATGCCCTATGGTCAGCTCTTTTTACACCTAGCAACCATTCCCTAACTCCATTTGGATCAATCTTGTGTCTAAATGGTAAAGGTTTCCTCTTGACATTAGAGTATTGTCGCGTCTGACTCTGGGGGTTGGTGCTCATCTCCATTTCTAAGCAGAAGAGCCGGTGTTGTCCATAGCCGCCTCCCAAGGCCATGTGGCCTGTATGGAGCGCTGTTTTCAAACTGCTAGATTAGTGGTATTCACCCTACAGATATGTCAAGATAAAGGTGCAATATATGAGATTTTGCTATAATCGTATTTAAATTGAGAAGGGAGTCTCTCTGAGTGTCGAGACTCCCACAGATGGCTCACAGACACGCCAAGCTAGTAAAAGTATTTACAGTTTATTCAAACAAAAACATAGCCACAGTCCGGCATGAAAAAACCCACACCCCAAAAAGCCTATAAACAAAACAGAGAAGACGTCCGTCTTTCATAGTCTTTGGCCTTTATCCCGGCTCGAAGTCTGTAATGCGAAGATCCGTCCGAGAAGGAAAGGAGGAATGCTTCTCAAATTCCAGGAGCTAAGTATACAAACAAACACATCAAAGCCCCCGCAGCCCACAGCAACCCCCTTCCACTCATTATACAATACCAAAAAGAGACAGGCACAGCAACACAGGAAATGATCAAACGAAACGCGGTAGTCACTAAACATAAAAACACACATTAAAGCCCCAACCCCCCAACAACCAACTGTCAGCTAGAGCTGCCATAGCAGCTCTCCCAGAACCCAACATGAAAACAGCCCAATACTCACAGCTCGCTGGGAATCGGGAACTAAGACACGAAGAATCAAGAGCACCAGATACAGGAACTAGCAACCCACCAGCAACACCTTGGCCGACCGCAGAGTCCCAAATCCCCAGACCTTACTTTTATACCCTTACAACTCAGAGTCATCAGACTCCCCACCCAAATCTGCCTCAGTCCCCACAGCTGCAGCCCTGGGTGTGTTCCTCCAATCCTCCCACCTTTGCTGAACAGTTAAAGGACCCCAATCCGACTCAACATTCCCACTAGGCCAATCAGGATCACTTGAAAAGCCAAAAAATGAGCTTTTGCTGGACTCAGCATTTATCACATTCCTGACATCCTGCACCAACGCTGAGTCCAGCTCTGTATCACTCTCTTCTGAGGTTAACTCTGCTTCAAGCCCCTCAAAAGTGTCATCACTGGTAGGCTCCCTAAGTATTTGTCGGACCTTTCTCCTTTGTTCTGCACCTTCCAAACTCACAACACTTGCAGCTCTCTTCCTCCCAGCTGCAGTAATTCTGCCCAAACCTCCCTCTTCAAGTGACATGTCCGACAAAGTATCCTCCTCCCTGTTACTACCTGTAGCAACTACAGGCTCAGCTTGCTCAACTACAACACTGAGCAAGTTGTCAATCGTAATTTTAATAATGTGTTTCAATCTTTACATGATTTTAAATTCATGTTTTAATGTATATGTTTATTTTATGTCTGTTGTGAATATGGCATTGCCTTTTGTGATGGTTTGGGCTTGGCCTCATGTGAGCCGCCCCGAGTCCCATCAGGGAGATGGCGGCCTGGTATAAATAAAGATTATTATTATTATTATTATTATTATGGCCGCTCCGAGTCCCCTTTGGGGTTGAGAAGGGCGGGTTATAAATACTGCAAATAAATAATAAATACATGTTTCTTTCTGTTCTTGCAGGCACGCGAGTATACAGCCCCCCTGAATGGATAAAATACCACCGGTATCACGGCTTGCCTGCCACGGTATGGTCGCTGGGTGTCCTGCTGTATGATATGGTGTGTGGGGACATCCCTTTCGAGCGGGACGAGGAGATCCTCCTTGGAAAACTCCATTATCACTGCAGGCTATCCTCAGGTGAGGCCATGGAAAAGCTGAGCCCAAGGAAACATGCCAGGCCGTTGTGATCAAAATTGTCCTGAGTGACTTCGGACTCCATAGTATGTTCCCTTTGGACCCCATAGCATGTTTTGATGTCATGAAAGCACAGGGAACGCTTAGAGCAGCCGGCATGGCTCCAGCAGGCCATAAATTACACCATGTAACACGTTTTTTTGTTCCTAGGTTAAAAGTCTCACCTCCTAATTGGCTCTATCATTAAAAAAAACATTGAAAAAAGGCCTTAACATGTAAGAACTAACACTTTGACGGTGATCCGGTATTCAATCGGCAGCCAGTGCTGCTGCTGAAGGACCAGTGTTATGCGGCAACTCACTGGCTCCCCGGCGAGCAGCCAGGCCACAGCATTGAGCTTCCGGATCACCGTCAGAGGTAGGCCAATGTAAAGGGCATTATAGTAGTCAAGCCTCAAGATGACGGTGGCCTGAATCACCGTAGTGGGACAGGTAGGGGGCCAGCCGTCTAGTCCAGTGTTTTTCAACCTTTTTTGAGCCGCGGCACACTTTTTACATTTGCAAAATCCTGGGGCACACCACCAACCAAAATGACACAAAATGACACTCTAACACAGTAATACATATAGTTAATATGTTTTAAAATGTATGTATACACTCAGTGTGAAACCTGGGCCTGTTTCGATGAACACAACATAGATATCCTGGCAGGAATGGCAGAAAGACACACGCGAAGGTCTTGCTCAACAGCTGGGAGTTATAGTTCACCCGCAATCAAAGAGCACTCTGAACTCCACCAATGATGGAATGGAATCAAACTTCCCACACAGAACTCCCATAACCAAGAGAAAATACTATAAGAGTTTGGTGGGCGTTGACCTTGGGTTTTGGAGTTGTAGTTCACCTATATCCAGAGAGCACTGTGGACTCAAACAATGTTGGATCAGGACCAAACTTGTCACGAATACTCAATATGCCCAAATGTGAACACAGATGGAGTTGTGGGAAAATAGACCTTGACATTTGGGAGTTACAGTTTCTGGGATTTATAGTTAACACACAATCAAAGAGCATCCTGAACTCTTGCAACAATGGCATTGAACCAAACTTGGCACATTGAACTCTCATTACCAACAGAAAGTACTGAAAGGGTTTGCTTGGGAATTGAGCTTGAGTTTGGAAGTTGTAGTTCACCTACACCCAGAGAGCACTGTGGACTCAAACAATGTTATGTTATGTTGTTTGTTTTCTATGTTCGGCAGGAGGGGGAAGAAAGGGTTTTGGAGGTTCCAATTTCCCACGGCACACGTGAGGATTGCTCACGGCACACTAGTGTGCCACGGCACACTGGTTGGGAAACACTGGTCTAGTCTGACTGAGATGAAAGAATGCTGTTCTGCTCACGGTGGAGATTTAAGCCTCCATCGTCAGCAGAGGGTCCAAGAGGACTCCCAGGCTTTTTACTAACGATGACTGGCATAATGCCTCACCATCCAGAGTAGGCAGCTGGATATCCCTATTGTCCAGACCAGTCTTTCTCAACCAGTGTGCCGTGGCACACTAGTGTGCCGTGACCGACCTCCTGCTGTGCCGCGAGAAAAGCTCTCTGATCCCCTTCCTCCCCCCCTCCTGCCGAACTCCTGCTGCTTGGGGGAGGAGGAGGAAGGGCCGGGCAGTGGCGAAGAAAAAGAAGGGACCGGGGTGCCGCCTCCTTCGGCCGTTTCCCCAGCCAGCCTCCAATCCGCCATGACTCCCACCATGACTCTCGCCCCTCGCTTGCTGAAGCCGCGTGGAGGAGCCCTGCCCACTGAAGCCCGTCCACCACTCATGCTGCTCCTCTGTAGGAGAGCTGAAGCTGGGGGGAGGGGGCAGGGCAGGGCATGGCGAGGCCTGTAGGAGAGCTGAAGCTGGGGGGGGGGGGGCATGGCGCGGCCTGTAGGAGAGCTGAAGCTGGGAGAGAGGGGGCGGGGCATGGTGCGGCCTGGCTCTGCCCCCTCCCCCGGCTTTGGCACTCCCAGCAGCTGCTCCAGCCTTGAGGGGACAGTGCCAAGCCAGCATTGTGCTGGCTCTATCACCGCTGGCTTGGCACTGCCCCCTCAAGGCTGGAGCAGCTGCTGGGAGAGGTGAAGCCGGGGGTATGGGGTGAGGCATGGCACAGCCTGGCTCCGCCCCCTCCCTGGCTGCGGCACTCCCAGCAGCTGTTCCCAGCAGGCCACCAACCCCCAGCCGTTCTTTACTGTGTTAGAGTGTCATTTTGGTTGGTGGTGTGCCCCCAGATTTTTTTAATGTTAAAAGTGTGCCGCGGCTCAAAAAAGGTTGGGAAACACTGGTCCAGACGACCTAGCCATAGGATGTCCGTCTTCTGTGACAGTTGCATCTGTCAAGTAGGAAGTTTAGGTACCACATTGTGGGGAGGCTAATTTTAACTAAATCTCCAGGAAGTGTGTAAAAGGAGTGAAGGAGTGTGACAGCTCCCCCTGGTGGCCAGAAGCTGAAATGTTAAATTGCCTCTGTGTCTGTCTTACATGTTTGTTTATCAAAGGGCATTGAATGTTTGCATGTTTATGTGCATTGTGATCATCCGCCCTGAGTCCCCTGCGAGGTGAGAAGGGCGGAATATAAATGATGTAAATAAATAAATGATGTAAATAAATCCTCTCTGTTTGTTCCTTTGCTAGACTGTCGTCACTTGATCGAGTGGTGCCTCTCCCTCACCCCAGAGAAGCGGCCTTCTTTGGAGCAAATCCTGGCCCATCCCTGGCTCCTCGCCTACCTGGAGCAGAGCGGACGCAAAGGGGCTCAGCAGCCCACGGGGCCCAAAGCGGGCACCAGCCTGTGACTATGGTGGGCTTTGGACAGCGCGAGGAGAGGGAGCTGCCCCAGAGTGGATGGGAACACCTCGGCTTCTCCTGCGACATAAGACTGATGCAATCGCTGCCTCTTATTCCTGCTGATGAACTGAGCATCTGCCCCTGACCTCACTACCGGGGGCGGCTTGTTGAACCCACACGACCGTTGACAACCTCATTAGACCATGGGGCTGGCCTTCCAGTCCCTAGCCAAGACAGTAGAGACCAATGGGTGCCTTTCTGTTCACACAAGGACTTCTTCTTTTTTTTTTTCTTTGCGTGCCCGCCTCCTCTTCTCCCTTCTGTATTGATTAAGGAGCATAAGATTAACATAGCGCAAGCCGTGTTCCCAGGCTCCTGGCACCAGCTTCCTCTCGTACGCCTTGATCAGTATTGGAGCTGCCTCAGGACCTCCCGGAGGCAGGAGGATTCGATTTACGTTTTAATGCAGTGTGGATATGGCGCCGTCTCTGCCGGTGCCAGCTTGTTATTTATTTAAGGGGGGAACGAACTTAACGGGAGCCCTTGCTGCTTCATGTCATGTTACTTCACAGTATTTGCCTGCCGTAGTTTCGATGGTTAGGAATGTTTTCTCCCGTCCAGCCAGAAAGCGAATGCTGTCACATAGAGGTAGGGAAGCTTCTGTACATCCAATCTTGATGAACTCCTAGTCCCACCTTTGACTGGGCAGATGGGAATGGAAGCTTAACCACATCTAGGGAATCCCAATCCTTTTTCTTCTTTTTAGCCCAATGGTAACGTATTCTGGACACCTCCCCACCTTGCCCTGCATTTCCATTCCTGTTCAGCCATTCCAAGCCCGAAACCCAGCTTTCAGTACTTTCCCTGGTGTGGTCTTCCTTCATTTTTGGGTTTTCATGCGTACGTTGGAAGGCAATGAAAAGCAAAGCAAAGAGGCTCTAATCTCATTAAAGACAGAACCCATTAAAGAAGCGCATGTTTTTTTAATAGAACTTTGTGGGATGGAAGTAGAATATTCCTGGCTTTCTGGACTCTTCGGTTCAGAAATGGACCTCGGTTTTATTGTGTTGGAGCAGTGGCTCTCAACCTGTGGCTCCCCAGATGTTTGGCCTTCAATGCCCAGAAATCTTAACAGCTGGCAAACTGGCTGAGATTTCTGGGAGTTGTAGGGCAAAACACCTGGGGAACCACTGTGTTGGGGGCAGAGGCGGCCCAAGGTAATTTTAAATGGTACAACACACAATGGGAGGCAACAGAAATGGCAGTATCAAAAGTTCATATCTCAAATATATGCATACATATTTAAACAACTCGTGGTAACATCAGTATACAATGAATTATTCGCCCGGGTAAGGGCTCCTACCCTCGAGACGGGTTATCCCTTTCGGGTTAGTTCAACACAAGGTAAGTAGATTCATAGGACATAGTAAACACAATGGGATCAAGGGTGAAAGTCCCGTCTCGAGGGTAGGAGCCCTTACCCGGGCGAATAATTCATTGTATACTGATGTTGCCACGAGTTGTTTAAATATGTATGCATATATTTGAAATAATACAAACTTTTGATACTGCCATTTCTGTTTGTCTTCCATTGTGTGTTGCATCTTGCAACCCCTCTTTGACTAATTTTAAAGGGTTGGCAAAAATTATTTTGGCACCCCCCCCCCCAACCGAACCTGGAGCAGTCGTGGAGGCGGAGTTACCAGCAGGCGCAAAGGCGGAGTGTCCAGCATGCGTGGAGGCTCCATGCATGCTGTAAACTCCGCCTCCGCTGGTAACTCTGTCTCCGCAGTGTTTCCAGCACGCGCAGAGGCAGAGTTTCCAGCATGCGTTGAGGTGGAGCCTCCATGCCTGCTGGAAACTCCACCTCCGCGCCGGCTGGTAACACTGCCTCTGTGCCTGCTGGACACGGCAGACGCGGAGGCGGAGTTTGCAGCCAGCGGCGGTGCGCCCCTGCGGATCTGGCGCTCTGGGCGGGCGCCTACTCCACCGAGTGCGTTAATCCGCCCCTGGTTGGGGGAAGGGAAGATTGTGGGAAGTGTGTGCCCTGCCGGATATTGAACTCCCATAAGTGTCAGCCAGGTCTTCCCAAGAAGACCAGGGTGGGAGGAATGCCAAAGGTTTTCCAAGCTTGCCGTAAGCCACTGATTCTCAACCTGTGGATCCCCAGGTGTTTTGGCCTTCAACTCCCAGAAATCCTAACAGCTGGTAAACTGGCTGGGATTTCTGGGAGATGTAGGTCCAAACACGTGGGGAACCACAGGTTGAGAACCACTTCCTTAAGCCATCCGAAATATCTAAGTATTCTTGACAAGGAGCCGCGCTCCATAATTGACCCTAGAAAAGGGTTCAGGTTCTGTACTTACCTTGTATTATTTTTAGGGCTTCTATTTCCAAGTTTAGGGGTGGAAAGGACAACCCTTCTCTTCCAACTATCAGAAGACCTGGCTTCATGGGGAGCTGTTTCAACCTTGGCTAACTGAAGGAGAAGCGCATGCTGTCCTTAGGACAGGTTTAACATGTCATCAATACAGCACTCTGGTCTGCAAACGGGCGAGCTATGGTAGCAAACCAGAATACGTTCTTGTCAGGAGCCCGCCAGCCGTGGAGTAGAAGGACCTTTCTTTCATATCATAGTTATAGTGAGAGTAGGGGTTATCTTGCTCTCTTCGACAGATCCTTGTTGGGCTGGGGAAATAATCATGTCTCGATGTGACATCCACTTCTTTGGGATTTGGTTTTCCTTGGTGTTGCGCTGTCTAGGTCTTGCCAAGAAGGCGGTCTAGTGAGCACATTGGTGTTTGATTGCAGCTTTCAGAACCCTCCTCTTCCAATGGGCATTGTTCCGGGCATTGTAGTAAACATCACAACAAATCCCCAAGGCCTACCTTGTATTTCCACCAAGCCAAGACCCTAGTGCATTCAATCCATCTTAAAATTCCTGACCGTGTAATATCCGCTTCCTGGCATTGGCTCTTAAAAGACGTAAACCGAGCGCTAGCCAAGAGAAACTGGGGCAAGGGAGGTGAAGGGGGCCAGAAGAATTCAAATCCAGTAGAGCATCGGATGGTGAGCGTGCTGCCTCTGGCAACATAACCGAGGAGTGCTACTACTATGCCAATTCTGGTTTGATCTTGTATTTGTGGATTTGAGCGTGTATTTATGTTTAGTATTTTATCCCATGCACATCAGTGCAACCACATAACGCAGTGCCTCGCCCACGTGGGCTCCAGCATCTACAACAACCCTTTCTGGGATTAAATAAACTTTTATAAGAAAAGAAATGACGTTGTATTCTTCATATCTGCTCACAGAACCAAGTTTTCTAATGCAATGTCTACATCAGTGTTTCCCAACCAGTGTGCCGTGGCACACTAGTGTGCCGTGAGCGATCATCACGTGTGTCGTGGGAAATTGGAACCTCCAAAACACTTACTTCCCCCAAACTTGGGCAAACGTGGACCTTCCAGGTGTTTTGGACTCCCAACTCCCACCATTCCTAGCAGCCTCAGGCCCTTTTCCCCCCCCCTCAGCCATTTAAGCAGGAAAGGGCCTCAGGCTGTTAGGAATGGTGGGAATTGAAGTCCAAAGCACCCAGAGGGCTGAAGTTTTTCCATGCCTGTTTTAGGGACCTTAAAGTAGTGAGCCTCCTTCCAACATTGTGATTCTGGGTAGAAAACAAACAGCAACATAACATAACATTGTTAGAGTCCACAGTGCTCTCTGGGTGTAGGTGAACTACAACTTCCAAAGTCAATTCCCAAGCAAACCCTTTTAGTACTTTCTGTTGGTAATGAGAGTTCAATATGCCAAGTTTGGTTCAATTCCATTGTTGCAAGAGTTCAGGATGCTCTTTGATTGTGTGTTAACTATAAATCCCAGAAACTGTAACTCCCAAATGTCAAGGTCTATTTTCCCCAAACTCCATCTGTGTTCACATTTGGGCATATTGAGTATTCCATGCCAAGTTTGGTCCTGATCCAACATTGTTTGAGTCCACAGTGCTCTCTGGATATAGGTGAACTACAACTCCAAAACCCAAGGTCAATGCCCACCAACTCTTATAGTATTTCCTCTTAGTTATGGGAGTTTTGTGTGGGAAGTTTGTGTCTTTCTGCCATTCCTGCCAGGATATCTATGTTGTGTTCTTCGAAACAGGTCCAGGCTTCACACTGAGTGTATAAATACATTTAAAAACATATCAACTATATGTATTACTGTGTTAGTGTGTCATTTTGGTTGGTGGTGTGCCCCAGGATTTTGTAAATGTAAAAAGTGTGCCGCGGGTCAAAAAAGGTTGAAAAACACTGGTCTACATCTTGTGTTGTGGCAACATAACTTTACTGTATATATTCGAGTATAAGCCGAGTATTTCAGCCCTTTTTTTAGGCTGAAAAAGCCCCTCTTGGCTTATACTCAGTGGTGGCCCTAGGTAATTTTAAGTGGTCGGCGAACATTATTTTGGTGCCCCCCCTCCTCCAAAAAACCAATCCTGAGCTGGTGTTTACATGACAAGGGCTACCCTCCTCTCTGCTCCCACCAGGAGACTCCAGCTGCTTTGTTTACCCTTGGCTTGGCTTGTTGACCTGGCCTAGTTCAGCTACTTCCTTTTGTTAATCCTCCTAGCAGATCTTGGCCAGCTCTACTTTTGAACCTCATGGTTTTCAGGGCCCCGCCTTGCTCACACTCTCGCCTCTTCTCAGTCGCCCTGAGAGGAGCCCACCCACGCGCCCAAATGCACATGCGTGGAGGTGGAGTTTCCAGCCAGCGCGGAGGCGCATGCTGGAAACGCCACCTGTGCACCGACTGAAACCTCCGCCTGTGCGCATGTGGAGTTAGTTTCCAGCCACCGGCAGCACGCCCCTGCAGATCTGGCGCTCTCGGCCGCCTACTCTGCCGACTACATTGAGCCGCCTCTGCACTCGAGTCAAGGTTATTTATTATTTTACTCTTATTATTTTTATTACATTTATTATTTTACTCTATTACATTTACATTATTTTACTCTATTATTTTTATTATATATTATTTTAGTAAAGGTAAAGGTTTTCCCTGAAATTAAGTCCACTCGTGTCTGACTCTGGGGGTTGGTGCTCGATTCATCTCCATTTCTAAGCCGAAGAGCCAGCATTGTCTGCAGACACCTCCAAGGTCCTGTGGCCAGCATGACTGCAAGGCGTGCCGTTATCTTTCCTATTGATCTACTCACATTTGCATGTTTTTGAACTGCTAGGTTGACAGAAGCTGGGGCTAACAGTGGGAGCTCACCCCGTACCCGCGAACTTTCAGTCACCAATTCGATTACATTTATTATTTAATTTATTTACAGTATTTATATACCACTTTTCTCAGCCCTGGGGGGACTAATTATTTACATTATTATATTCTATTATTTTTATTACATCTATTTTACTCTATTACATTTATTATTTTACTCTATTGTTTATCATTTTACTCTACTATTATTGGAAGGATATATAAGCACATTTACATTGAAGGTTAGAATAATGGTTTAATCAGAATTGGACAGTCATCTCAAATTTCAGTTTTATGTAAATATTCAAAAACATTGAACCTACCGATGTCTCAATGTGATTTTATTGGTATCTATTTTTATTTTGAAATCTACCAGTAACTTCTGCATTTTCCCACTCTCAGCTTATACTCGAGTCTATATGTTTTCCCAGGGTTTTTTTGTGGTAAAATTGGGTGCTTTAGCTTATGTTTGGGTTGGCTTATACTTGAGTATATACGGTATTTATTTATTAATGTGCTACATTTTTACCCTGCCATACATGGAAATTGGGAACCATACATTGCTTCTGTGCTACAAAACATAAGATGATTGATTGATGCCATTTGGACCCGTCCATTCCAATCCTGGCTGTCTTAGTTGTGCTGAGGTACTTTGAATTCTCTGCTCTAGAGCAGTGTTTCTCAACCAGTGTGCCGGGGCACACTAATGTGCCGTGAGCGATCATCAGGTGTGCCGTGGGAAATTGGAACCTCCAGGAGGGGGGGGGGGGGAGTCTAGTGTGTTGAAGTATAAAAACCCTAAGAAACCTACCTCGATAAAGGCACAAAATTACAAACAACCCCCCTCTCCACCCATTGTCTTCTTGGTCTCTCCCTCTCCGTGCATTGGGAAGGCCCCCTCCCTTTCCCAAATAGAGACCTCCTCTTGCCTCCCCCCCTCCGGCCTAATGCCGGATGGTTCAGTCCAGCACCGGCCCTGCCCCTCCCTCCTCCCCCTCCTCCCTGGTGCGCGCGAAACCGCTCTCGGCCTCCCTCCGGCTCCATGCCCGCTGCCGCCTTCCTTCCTGCCTGCTTCACCAGCCCCGAGATGCCCACCCGGGCCGCCCCGCTGACCCCCGAGGAGCTGCGCAGATGGTGAGTGAGGTTCCTCCCCACGACCCCAATTCAAGCCTGGCGGGGAGGGAGGGGGCAACCTAAGTGAGAGGGAGACTGCTGATTTTTCGAGCACCCCACGCTCCAGAAACACTAACTCCCAAATGTCAAGGTCTATTTTCCCCAAACTCCATCTGTGTTCACATTTGGGCATATTGAGTATTCATGCCAAGTTTGGTCCTGATCCAACATTGTTTCAGTCCAGAGTGCTCTCTGGATATAGGTGAACTACAACTCCAAAACTCAAGGTCAATGCTCACCAAACTCTTATAGTATTTTCTCTTGGTTATGGGAGTTCTGTGTGGGAAGTTTGTGTCTTTCTGCCATTCCTGCCACGATATCTATGTTGAGTTCATCGAAACAGGCCCAGGTTTCACACTGGGTGTATAAATACATTTAAAAACATACTAACTATATGTATTACTGTGTTAGAGTGTCATTTTGTGTCATTTTGGTTGGTGGTGTGCCCCAGGATTTTGCAAATGTAAAAAGTGTTCCGCAGCTCAAAAAAGGTTGAAGAACCCTGCTCTAGAGCTTGAGTAAGTACTTCAGGGAAATGGGCAAAAACACTTTAGCAGAAAATACAAATTATCCCGGCCGGGATTCCTTCCTGTGGAAATGGAGCAATGCGCCTGTTTCCTAGGGTGTGAAACCTAATTACGTAGGTGTGTTGCAGCAACTTGGGTAAAGCAGCTGAGCTACAAAGTTGTGTGTCTGCTTCAACCTGTAATTCCGCACCTGCACGTGGCCTAGGAACACCAGGGAGTTGCCAAGAATCTATCCCACTTGTAGTAAAGGGCGAGAAGTCACCATTTTTCAAAGGGATGGGCAACACCTGTGTTGAGAATCACCTTCGTCAGATGAAAAGCATCCCAGTTTCCAAAGATGAGGGTGTACGTTGTGTTGCGTGAGGCTGATAAACCCTGAAGTTCTCCATTCAGGTCCTGACGAGATCAGAGCCAGCCCCATTTCCTATTAAAAGGGGCGTGCTTTGACACAGGAGTATAAACACTGGTGTTGGAGGAGCCCTTGCCTTCAGAGACAAGCTGTGGAAGTCCGTCTTCTAAGGTAAGCAAGGCTTAACTGAATGGGCTTCAGGGGAATTGGGGGACGTATCACTAAAAGAGGTCGGTCGTAACAAGGTGGGTTGGGTCTGTCGGGTTTTCAAGCCAGATGGATGTGTTCCGTGGCAAAGTAATCCAAGATTACGTTCGAATGTATCAAAACGGCCTTAAGAAAATAGTTTGCCCTGGCATGCCAGTATTCGGGGTACATATTATAATGGCAACTGGTAGAATCTTTGGTGAGTTTTGTATCCATCTGATAGGGCAGAAGAGCTGAGAAGACCTTTCCTTGTTTTGAGAAGAAGCTTCGGGATTTGGACCAGGGGCTTCCAATGTATTGATCAGTGGTTCCCAACCAATTTTTGACCAGGGACCACTTTGACCAGGGATCACTTGACAGGGACCACTTTGGACAGGGACCACTTTGACCAGGGACCACCTTGACCAGGGATCATTTTGCTCAGGAACCACTTTTTTTTAAAATAATAAATCTTTATTTGATTTTGCAGATAAAAGAAAGACACATCCATACAATACACTGACGCTTGACAAACACAACCCCCCTCCAACCCCTCGCCCCCCATCCCCCCTTTAAAAGAAAACAGGAACGGACATATATAAAAAAAGAAAGACAAAAAGAAAAAAAAAACACAATGACCTCCGATCCCGGAGATGTCGACCCCATCTTTCTCTTTCTAGGCTAAAGCCCTCTTGTTTAAATTCACCCTAAGTGGCTCTTTCTGAGTGTCCCGGCTGCGGTTCCCCCTAACTGGGGTAAAATAATTCACAGGCACTGAGAGTTGGTGTTATGTCTTTGTCCCATCATTATCACAGTCTGTTAGGTATTCTATAATTTTTGACCAGTCAGTTGCCTTAATTTTATTATCAGGAACCACTTTGACCAGGGACCACTTTACCAGATACCACTTTGGACAGGGAACTTTGGACAGGGATCGCTTTGACGAGGGACCACTTGACCAGGTATCACTTTGTCCAGGGATTACTTTGACCAGGGATTGCTTTGACCAGGGACCACTTTGACCAGGGACCACTTGACTAGGGACCACTTGACCAGGTATCACTTTGGCCAGGGACCACTTTGGACAAGGACCACTTTGGACAGGGATCGCTTTGACGAGGGACCACTTGTCCAGGTATCACTTTGACCAGGGACCACTTTACCAGGTACCACTTTGGACAGGGACCACTTTACCAGGTACCACTTTGGACAGGGACCACTTTACCAGGTACCACTTTGGACAGGGACCACTTTACCAGGTATCACTTTGACCAGGGACCACTTTACCAGGTACCACTTTGGACAGGGACCACTTTGGACAGGGAACTTTGGACAGGGATCGCTTTGACGAGAGACCACTTGACCAGGTATCACTTTGACCAGGGACCACTTTGACCAGGGATCGCTTTGACCAGGGACCACCTGACCAGGGACCACTTTACCAGTTATCACTTTGGACAGGGACCACTTTGACCAGGGATCGCTTTGACCAGGGACCGCTTTGACCAGGGACCACTTGACCAGGGACCACTTGAACAGGTATAACTTTGGCCAGGGACCACTTTGGTCAGGGACCACTTTGGACAGGGATCGCTTTGACGAGGGACCACTTGACCAGGGACCACTTTGACCAGGGATCACTTTGACCAGGGATCGCTTTGACCAGGGACCACTTTGACCAGGGATCACTTTGACCAGGGATCACTTTGACCAGGGATCGCTTTGACTAGGGACCACTTTGATCAGGGACCACTTGGCAGTGACCGCTTTGGACAGGGACCGCTTTGATCAGGAACCGCTTTGACCAGGGACCAATTTGTCCAGGGACCACTCTCCAGCATTAGTACCAAAAGGGCTACAACTCAATTTTGTCACCTTTAGATTCAGTTTGGTTATTTGGGGTGCTAATTCAGAAAATTGCATTGGATAGACAACATCAGCTCTAGTTTCTGATACAGAACATACGCCATCCAGTAGTCACCATCTGCTTGCCCACAGAAAACCATATTTAATAATCTAGAGCAGAGGACCTTGTTTTAGATCTCATGGCCCACTAGTGAGCCACGGGCCACAGGTTGGGAACCACTGGTATGGATTTACTGAATAACTACACACACAACAATCTTGGTGCCTTAGTTTAGTCCTCGCTTGTTGCTGAGGTGATTTGGGACTCTGATTCGGAAAATTATATTGGATAGTCAGCATCAGCTCTAGTTTCTTGGATATGGTTAACGTGGGCGAGCAGATGACCTGTAGATGACACTTGTTTTGTATCTCAAAAACTAGAGTTGGTGGGGGAAATTAGTGATATTTTGGGAATCAGCAGGTTACATAGACCCATAACAGGCAAACATTTGTGTGTTAGCCAGTGTTATGGATGAGTGCCATCGTCATGGATGAACTTTATGTTAAAATGTGCCTTCCTATTTATAGTCCTGACAGATTTCACAGCATTTTGGGCTATTTGGCCAGCACATGTTTCATAAGAAAGAGAAAAAGTAATAGAGAGATGATGGGTAGACCTAAAGATCAACAAACTGAAACAAGGACAACCTTTATTCCCTATCCCAGGTGTCTCTGTTCAGGAGTCCAGCCTATCATGGATGCTCTGGACATTGATGTTTAAGCACACCTTGCTCATTTGCATTCCAATCCTATAGCCTCTCACTACCTGAATTCCCTATGGGAAGAGCAATCTTGTTGCTTTGTCAACCTCGCAAGATAACTTTGGGCTTACCAAACCGGTCTCTTGAGCAGGGAACGATTAAAAATGCTGATATCTGCACGCTTTGTGCTCGGTTTTGCAAAGAAATGCACTGACCCATATGTATTTTACCGTTATATCTTGTGCATAGGCAGGGCCGGATCTTACATTATGCGAACTACGCACCCGCGTGGGGCGCCACATATTCAGGGGCTTTTCTGGCCGCCAAACGCCCCTTCTCAGTCTCCAGCGTTGTGGAAGGTGGCCCGCCCATGCTGCACCAAATGCACACACGTGGAACCAGTCGGTTCCACGCGTGCGCATCTGGTGCGACGCGAGCAAGCCAGAGCCACCCATTGCGGCTCCAGAAGGCCAGAGAGCGAGGAGGAGCACCCGGCAGGCGGGAGGCAGAGCCAGAGCCCCCGGCCGCCAAACCCTCCTCCTCAGTCTCCGGCCCCATGGAAGGCGGCTCGCACCAAATGCGCACGCGTGGAACCAGGTGGCTCTGCGCATGCGCACCCAGCATGCTGTGGAACCAGCTGGTTCTGCGCATGCGCATTTGGTGCGGTACGAGGAAGCGAGAGCAGCAGCGCAAGGAGGCTCACCATATGAGGCCGGAAAGGAGGGGAGGTAGGCATTGTTTTTGCATAATTAAAACTTGTGTGCCAGTTGTAGCCATACCTTGAGAAGCCAGACTTGGCCACGGTGGTCCATACTATTGTTACATCCCAAATAGATTACTGCAATGTACTCTGTGTGGGGTTGCCTTTGAAGACTGTTCGGAAGCTTCAAGTGGTTTAACGGGCGGCAGCCAGATTTCTCATTGGAGCAGCGTACAGGGAGAATACAACCCTCCTGTTACATCAGCTCCAGTGGCTGTCAGTCTGCCACTGAGCACAATTCAAAGTGTTGGCGTTAGCCTATAAAGCCCTAAACGGTTCTGGCCCAGCTTACTTGTCCAAAGGTATATCCCTCTATTATTCACCTCAGAGGCTAAGATCTTCTGGGGAGGCCCTGCTCTCAGGAACAAGAGACAGGGCGTTCTCAGTGGTGGCCCCTCGATTGTGGAACTTCCTCTCTAGTGACATCAGATCAACCCCCTCCCCCCTGACCTTCAGGAAGAAAGTAAAAATGTGGTTATGGGACTAAGCCTTTGGATAGCAAGCTTTAGTGCAATAAGAGAATATGGAATAGTGAAATGACTAATGGAATTACCTTGGATCTTGATCTTTGATGGTGTGATTTGAATAACTGGTTGTAACATTGATATGTTTTAAATTTGATGACGAGTACTTATGTCATCAAATTTCTGCAAGGCCATCCTGGGGCCCCCTCGGGGTGAGACGGGCGGGATATAAATGTAGTAAATAAATTGGGAAAGTCTCAAATAATCAGAGTTAAAATCTACTGTTGATTTTTACATTTTATGCATACCAGAAATGTCAGATTATTGCATTTTGAATGGCAATTCATGAGTCAGCACAAGATGTATTTTCTGCAGTGTGACATGTTTGACACCAGATGGCGCTGTCTCAAGACTGATAAATGGAATCTTGAGGAATGACAGTTGGGATCTGACAGTTGGGAATTGTCCGTTGAAGAGGACAGTTAGGATTAAATATTTGTGAGGAAAGGATGTTTTAGAAAGGTAGCTGTGACTGCTGTTGTTTTTCCATGCTTAGCTTGTTATTGTTAAATTCAATTCAATACAAAGTTATATTTTTACCTTGTGAATTGAATGAGAGTGTCATTATTCACACGAACAGAGACTGGAGTTTATTGGGCCGATGGGGAATTAAACTTCTATATTTCTGTTGCCTGTGGCATAAATACTCGACGCCGAAGAGGTTATGGGCCCAGATCCCAGAACCCAGAACCCAGAATCCAGAATTGCAGAGGCACAGAGATACTACATAACCCATAATTCATAGAAAAAGTTTTTGAATAACACTAGAAATTGCAGCAGAAAGTCAGTTGGTTCCTTGGATTGAATCCATCATCATTCCAAATCTTGGTTATTTTAAGCTAGTGATATGGTGGCTATTCCTTGAAAATATCAGACCCTAAAATGAAAAATAATGGAAGTTAAGGAAGAAAGTACAAATGTTAGATAACTGATAAACACAAATAGTAATCATAGACTCTTTACCTTGAAATGGCGAATGAAAATATTGAAAGAGATAAAGATAGCCATCCACAACAACAACAACAACAACAACAAAAAGATTCCAGTCAAGAAATCAGAAAATTAAGACCCAGAATGACAGATCTGAATGAACTAGATGTCCTCAAGTGTAAAGATGAATAATTAGATACCAAAGTTTGAGTCATCTAGGCCAAAGTATTTCCAATCTCTATGTATGGCTGTGAAAGCAATAGAGTGAAAGAAAAATGGCAGGAGCAAACTCAACTTATTTGAAACGTGCTGGAGAATATTTTTTCTTCTGAAATTCTTTGGCACATTTCATAAGTTAATGTTGTGTTTGTATTATGATCACTAGTCATTACTAACTGCCATCAAGTTGACTCCAATTTACGGCAACTTGATGAATGAGAGAACCCCCCCAATAAGTCACCCTATCATCCACAGCCTGCTCAGGATTTGCAGACTCTGAGCTAAGGTTTCGTTGACTGAATTTATCTATCTGGGTGGTTCCCAACCTATGGTCCGTGGACCACCAGTGGTCCATAAGAATGAAAATATGGCCTGCAGCCTCACAATTACTATATCATTGCCTCAAAACCATGTGGCAACAAGAGCGACTAGTCTCACAAAACCTTCTTGTAGTGCTGAAGCAACGGGGATGTCGAGAGGGGAGAGGTTGACTACTACTACCATATCAGCTCTAGATGACTACATATGGTTTTCTGTGGGCGAGCATATGGCGACTACTGGATGGCATATGTTCTGCATCAGAAACTAGAGCTGATGTGGTCTATTCGATGTAATTTTCTGAATCAGCACCCTAAATAACCAAACCAAATCTAAAGTTGACCAAAAACAGATTCGTAACCCTTTTGGTATTAATGTTGGAGAGTGGACACTGGTCAAGTGGTCCCTGGTCAAGTGGTCCCCAGTCAAAAAGGGTTGGGGGCCACTGATCTATCTGGAGGTAGGCTTAATGTTTTCCTGCTGCCTTCTTCTACCTTACCAAGTATTATTGTCCCTTCTAGTGAGCCATGTCTTGTCACGCTATGCCCAAAGTACAACAGTCTCCGTTCAGCCATCTTGGCTTCTAGGGAGAGTTCAGGATTGATTTCTTCTAGGAGCCATTCATTTGTCTTTTTAGCTGCCCGTGGTATTTATGGAACTCTTCTCCAGAACTAAACCTCTTATCTGTTTTCTTTACTTTCCAGCTTTCGCAACCATACATAGAAGTAGGGAATATGTCAGCGTGGGCAATCCTAACGTCAGTATTAAATTATAAATCTTCACACTTCAGGATCTTGTCTAGTTCCTTTATAGTCACCCTTCCGAGTTTTTCATTGATCTGATCCCTAGTTCTCTTTCTGAATAGTAGGTAATTATAAGTAGAAAAAGAGCTCCTGGAGACACAATGGGTTAAACCCTTGCCAGCAGAACTGCTGACTGATAGGTCAGCGGTTTGAATCTAGGGAGAGTGGGTTGAGCTCTTTCTGTCATCTCCAGCTCCCAATGCAGAGACACAAGAGAAGCCTCCCAAAAGGATGGCAAAACATCAAATGCCCTGGAGTCCCCTGGGCAACATCCTTGCAGGCAGCCAATTCTCTCACGCTAGAAGCAACTTGCAGTTTCTCGCGTGCTCCTGACATGAAAAGCATTAGGTAACAAAAACTCAGAGACATCCAGAACAAGTGGTGGACTGATTTATCAGAAAAGACACAACGCTGTGCAGATCTCGGTGATCACAGAGGTTTTTATGAAGCTCTCAAAGCAGTGTTTGGACCTACGTATCAGGTCCAAAGCCCCTTATACAGTACAGATGGTCAAACACTAATTACTGATAAAACCTCCATCCTGAACCGATGGGCTGAACATTTTCAGGGTCTCTTTAATGCCAGCCGAGTAGTCCAAGGTTCAGCTATCCAACACATGATACAACAACCAATGAAAAATGAACTGGACACAGCTCCCACTCTGGAAGAGACCATTGAGGCCATACAGCAGTTGAAAAATGGCAAGGCAGCCGGGATCGATGGAATCCCACCTGAAGCCTGGAAACAGGGAGGTCATGTACTGCATGCTAAATTCCACGAGCTCCTTGTGAGTTGCTGGGAAAAAGGTGAACTGCCATCAGATCTCCGAGATGCAGTTATCATCACTCTGTATAAGAAAAAGGGAACAAAATCCGATGGCTCAAACTATCGAGGTATAACACTGCCCTCCATTGCTGGAAAAATCCTTGCAAGGATACTCCTGAACAGATTAGTTCCGGCTATTGCAGAAGAACTTCTCCTGAAAGCCAATGCGGCTTCAGAGCAAATAGGAGCACCACAGATATGGTTTTTGCCCTTAGACAACTGCAAGAGAAATGTAGAGAGCAGAACAAAGGACTCTATGTAACATTTGTCGACCTCACCAAAGCCTTCGACACTGTGAGCAGGAAAGGTCTGTGGCAGATCCTGGAACGTCTAGGATGCCCCCCCAAGTTCCTCAAAATGATTATCCTGTTACATGAGGGCCAGCGCGGTCAAGTCAGATATGGCGATGCTCTCTCGGAGCCCTTTCTCATAACTAACGGAGTGAAACAAGGTTGTGTTCTTGCACCAACCCTATTTACAATCTTCTTCAGCATGATGCTCCAAAGGGCTACGGCAGACCTACAAGAAGAAGACGGCATATATATACGCTATCGTACTGATGGTAGCTTGTTCAACTTAAGCCGTCTGAGGGCTCGTGACCAAGACTCTAAACTATCTAGTCCGTGAGCTACTTTTTTGCTGACGATGCTGCCCTTGTCGCCCATTCAGAAGCAGCCCTGCAGCGCCTCACATCCTGCTTTGCAGCAGCTGCAGAGCTGTTTGGGCTGGAAGTCAGCCTGAAGAAAACAGAAGTCCTCTACCAGCCCGCACCACAGGAAGAACACCATCATCCTCACGTCAGCATAGGCACATCTGTGCTTAAGTCCGTTCAGCAGTTCACCTACCTGGGAAGCATCATCTCTTCAGACGCCAAGATTGACAAAGAGATAGATCACAGATTATCAAAGGCATATAGTGCATTCGGAAGGCTTCACAAAAGAGTCTGGAGCAACAAGCACCTGAGACAAAACACCAAAATCAGTGTGTACAGAGCTATCATACTGTCCATTCTCCTCTATGGGTCTGAAACATGGGTCACCTATCGCCAACACCTACGACTCCTCGAGCGCTTTCATCAGCGCTGTCTTCGCACAATCCTAAATATACACTGGACCGACTATGTGACTAATGTTGCTGTCCTTGAGCAAGCAGGGATCACCAGCATTGAGGCCATGCTATTGAGAAACCCAGCTGCGCTGGGCAGGGCACGTCTCTAGGATGGAGGACCACCGCCTCCCAAAAATACTACTCTATGGTGAACTCGCCACGGGTCAGCGCAAGAGAGGCGCCCCCCAAAAGAGATATAAGAACTCCCTGAAACAACATCTCAGGCTTGGCCAGATTGATCACCAACAATGGTCCACCCTGGCCTCACATCGGGAGGCATGGAGAAGCACTATCCACAATGCTGCGGCCTCTTTCGAGAAGACACGCCGAATGGGTCTCGAAGAGAAACGACAACGCAGAAAGAACCGCAACTTGGAAAAAACATCACCCAAGGAGACTTTCTGCTGCGCTTTCTGCAACCGAACTTGCCTATCTCAGATTGGCCTTTTTAGTCATCAACGCGCTTGTAAAAAGCGTGGGATGAGTCCTTCCTGAATCTTCGTTCGCGAAGTAATGCCGAGAGAGAGAGAGAGAGAGAGAGAGAGAGAGAGAGAGAGAGAGAGAGAGAGAGAGTACTAAAGATGATAAGAGGGAGAGGTGGAGAACTGGGGTGAGTTGTCAAGTGGTGAGGAAACTTGTACACGTTGCTAAAGCCTTCATTTCAGCCTGCCTTTATGCTTCTGCCAAGTCTCTTCTGAGCCTTCCACTGTTACAATAACAATGCAGGATAGCAGCACAATGGGATATTGCAATGTAAGGACAGTAAAGTCCTCATTAGTATTATAAGTATTCCTGGCTTGCTTTGTGAACAACGCTGCTTGAGCAAGGCTGGTAATGGTACCAACTTAATTGGTTCGGCTCATTTCTCCAGAACCAGGGACAGCGAGTGGAGTGGATGGAATAAGTCTCGGAGAGGCGCCCCTTCTATTGTGGGGTACCTCAAGGGGCTATCCTTTCCCCTCTTTTATTTAACATCTATGTTCGACCGCTCGCTCAGCTGGTACGGAGTTTCGGACTGGAGTGTTATCAGTACGCTGATGACACCCACTCCTTCTGTGTCTGGAGACTGGGGCGGTTTCCGTCCCCGATAATTTCACCTTATGCCTTGAAGCCTTGACTGGATGGCTGCGTGCTAGCAGGCTGAGAGTGAATCTGGCAAGGACGGAGATCCTGTGGCCTGGCCGCCCTGTGAGAGTGGAGCGCCCGCTGCCTATGCTTAACGGTGAGCCTCTTGTTCCATCTGCCACTGTGAAAAGCCTAGGTGTCATTTTGGACCCCTTGCTGACGATGAAGGCCCAGGTCTGCACCATCAGCAAACAGGCATTTTTCCATCTTCGCCAGGCTAGGCAGCTGGCACCCTATCTTCCCAGGGAGGCCTTGGCCATAGTGATCCATGCCACGGTCACCTCAAGACTGGACTACTGCAACGCTCTATACGTCGGCCTTCCTTTGTCAGTGACCCCGTAGGGTTCAAAATGCAGCTGCCAGGCTCCTTACAGGAGCTCTAGATAGAGATTTACCAACATGGGTAAAAGGTTAAACTGGTCTTTGATCCCTTGCAAAGTAGGGTGGAGTTTGCAGCTCCCCAGTTTGGGCCTGAGGAAGTTGGCTTACGAGTCAGTGGCATAGCTTCAGGAATTCCTGCTTCAGTCCAAATGTTGCAACACGGGACAAATGGGTTTACATCTGTCATGAGGATTAGATCGTCTTCCCCCACTTGTGATACCTATTAGATTACAGCTTCAGGATTACACTGGAGGAAATCCTATTCTTAGACAGGAGGAGGCCATCGTTGCAGCTGAGCGCATTGAAGTTTGCACCTTGTAAACTCAAAATTCACGTGCAAGAGAAAGTTATGAGCCACCTCTTATTCCAACAATGGATGATGGTAGAACGCCAAGAGAAAATCCTAGAGTGAGCACGGGTTCATGAGCATGCGTGCAATTTCAGGGCTAATTATTATAATTAAAATCATAATAAGGTGCCTTGCACCACAATGAGGAAACTATGACCAGGGAAACTCCCGAGAAGAGCGCTTGGAGGACTGCCAGTCAAAAGGTGGTGAAGAGGTTTTCCTTCTTTCTACCGCCATGGATTTTCTGCGATAAAAAATGTCAGGGGAAAAAAAAACAGTATGGAAAAGGAAATACAGTCAAGTATTATGAACACAAGGCACTCTGGATCTCTCCACAAAGCAGCGAGGAAAGTGTTTTGGACACAAAATGTGAATCTGGCCGAAAAATATACATACATCAGCATTTGGAAAGTTAATAGGGGATTGTTTTGAAAAATTCAGGGAAAGGGCTTAGGGAAACCATTATGGGTTTTGTGGATGAAACTAATTCAATGCCTCATCTCTCAGCACCCCAAGGATCTTGAGATCTTTTGGTTCGATCTACTGCTAATTGAAGGGGCCGTGGTGGCACAGTGGGTTAAAGCTGCAGAACTTGCTGACCAGAAGGGGTAATAAGCTCCTGTTGTTAGCCCCAGCTTCTGCCAACCTAAGGTAAAGGTTTCCCCTTGGCATTAAGTCTAGTCATGTCTGACTCTCGGGGTAATGCTCATCTCCATTTCTAAGCCAAAGAGCCAGAGTTGTCCACTGATTGCGCCTCCAAGTTCATGGAGCACTGTTACCTTCCTGCCCAAGCGGTACCTATGGATCTACTCACATTTGCACATTTCCAAACTGCTAGGTTCACAGAAGCTGGGGATAACAGTGGGAGCTCTCCCCACTCCACCAGATTTGAACCGCTGACCCGCGGTTTAACCCGCTGTGCCACTGGGGGTTCGAAAACATGCAAATGTGAGCAGATCAAGAGGTACAGCGCTCCATGCAGTCATGCTGGCCTCGTGACCTTGGAGGTGTCTACGGACAACGCCGGCTCTTTGGCTTAGAAATGGAGATGAGAACCACTTCCCAGAGTCGGACTCAACTAGACTTAATGTCAAGGGGAAAGCTTTACCTTTGCCTTACTGCTAATTGCTGATGGGCCCCTTCCGGCCCCTTTGTGTCTCCTGCTCCATCCAAAAAAAAAAGGTGAATTTTTTCCAGACAATTTTTTGCCCCCAGATGGTCCAAAGTGTTTTAAATAGAATGTTTTTTCCTCCTAAGCTTGCAAAATCTCACAAAACTCCAAAATAGAGAGAAACTGGTCTAAAATCTTCCAAAATGATAGCTGGAACTCATGGGTGTGGCCCTCTGGACAGGAGAAGGGAACAAAATCGGACCCCATGCCTTCTGCAGTTGTCCATTCCTAATTTAGAAATTCGCAGGATGTTGGATGCTATTGCTTCTGCCATCATTTTTAGTTTGCCTTTCAGAACTTGTAGCCGAATTCTGCTGTGCATGCGCCTTTTCTTTGAATGCCTAAAACCTTTTCTGAATGCGCAACCAAAGTTTTATGTTTCTACAATGCTAGAAATTTGGAGAAGATTTGCTTAGGGGCAGAATTTGTATTGGAGGAGCAGTAACCTCACTTCCCCCTCTCTGCACCTATACCTTTAGGTCAGTGTTTCTCAACCTGGGGGTCGGGACTCCTGGGGGGGGGGGTCCCAAGGAAGTTTCAAAGGGGTCGCCAAAGGCGATCAGATACATATATTTCTGATGTTCTTGGGAACCCCTTGGGCAGAGAAGGCTGAAGATCCCTCTGCTTGTCCTTCTCTTCCCTTTTGGAGATAGATGGCGAATCATCCCACCAAAAGACCTCCTCCTGCTGTGATTGGCCGGCCTCTCAGCCAAGGGGAGGGCTGTTTCTGAGATTCCAAACGTGGAAGGGGAGAGCAGGTGTGCTTGGCGCATGGCAGCGTAGTGCACATATGCGGGCAAGGGAGAGTGTGTGAAGCTGGAAGAAGGCTCGTGCCAGCGAGTCCCTGCAAGGCATGGGGGTTCTGTGTGGGAAGTTTGGCCCAATTCTATCAATGGTGGACTTCAGAATGCCCTTTGCTTGTAGGTGAACTAAAAATCCCAGCAACTAAAACTCCCAAATGTCAAGATCTATTTTCCCTCAAACTCCACTAGTGTTCCCATTTGGGCATATTGAGTATTTGTGCCAAGTTTGCTCCAGATCTATCATTGTTTGAATCCACAGTGCTCTCTGGATGTAGGTGAACTACAAGTCCTAAACTCAAGGTCAATGCCCACCAAACCCTTCCAGTATTTTCTGTTGGTCATGGGAGTTTTGTGTGCCAGTTCATTGGTGGAGTTCAGAATGCTCTTTGACTATAGGTTAATACTAAATCCCTGCAACTACAACTCCCAAATGACAAAATCAATCCCCCTTCCCCGCGCGCAACTCAACCACTATTCAAATTTGGATGTATTGGGTCTTTGAACCAAATTTGGTCCAGTGAATGAAAATACATCCTGCAGGTCAGATATTTACATTTCGATTCATAACACTAGCAAAATTACAATTATGAAGTAGCAACAAAAATAATTTTATGGTTGGGGGGTCACCACAAACTGAGTGCTTGGCCGCTGTGTCGGACTGGATGAGGGCGAACAAGTTGAAACTAAATCCAGACAAGACAGAGGTCCTCCTAGTCAGTCGTAAGGCCGAACAGGGCATAGGGTTACAGCTTGTGTTGGATGGGGTGGCACTCCCCCTGAAGGCGTAGGTTTGCAGTCTGGGAGTGATCCTGGACTCATCGCTGAGCCTGGAACCCCAGGTCTCAGCGGTGACCGGGAGAGCTTTCGCACAGTTAAAGCTTGTGCGCCAGCTGCGCCTGTACCTTGGGAAGTCTGACTTGGCCACGGTGGTCCACACTCTGGTTACATCCCGAATAGACTACTGCAATGCTCTCTATGTGGGGCTGCCTTTGAAGACTGTTCAAAAGCTGCAATTAGTCCAACGCTCAGCAGCCAGGCTATTGACAGGAGCGGGGTACAGGGAGTGTACAACACCCTTACTACACCAGCTCCACTGGCTGCCAATTAGCTTCCAAGCACAATTCAAAGTGCTGGTCTTAACCTATAAATCCCTACATGGTTCTGGCTCAGTTTACCTGTCCGAACGTGTTCTCCCCTATGAACCATCAAGGACACTAAGATCTTCCAGAGAGGCCCTGCTCTCGGTCCCGCCATCTTCGCAAGCGTGTCTGGTGGGAACGAGGGACAGGGCCTTCTCTGTGGTGGCCCCTTGACTATGGAACTCCCTCCCTCCCGAGATCAGATCGGCCTCCTCCCTCCTGTCCTTTAGGAGGCTAATGAATTCCTGGCTTTGGAAGGAAGCTTTCCCAGAATAAGGACCAAGACTGTTTTTAGACAAAGTTAATGACCACATATATGGATTGAGGTGAATTGATTTTATCTGGTGATTTGGTTTTAATGTACTTTATCTATATGTATTTATCTATATGTATTTTAACTTTGTATTGTTTCATTATGTTTTTAATTTATATCAATTGCATTGAATTCTTGCTGTAAGGCCGGTCTGAGTCCATCTTTGGAGGTGAGAAGGCCGGGATATAAAATTTTAAGTAAATAAATAAGGGGCAGCGGCACTAGGAAGGTTAAAAAACACTGCTTTAGGGAGACTCAACACTGTCTGCATCCTCAGTGGTAGCCCACCCTTGAAATACATGCTAGGATCTCATCAGGTGAGTGTAGGGCTTTGTTTCCATGAAATGCGGACACAGAGCCCCATGGGAGTCCCAAGGAGGTCATCACATGACATAAGAGCACTTCTGTTGGTACCCTGCGGGAATCCGTTTCTGCAGCACATGGAAGCAGAGCCCTAGACCTGTTGCACCTTAGACCTGAAGGACCCCTCAGTAAACCACTTGAGACCGGCCGTGATTAAATACTTTATTTAGAATAAATGGAAAGAAGTAAAGAAGGTAGAAATATAGTCCATTGATGCTCCCAAGAATCAGGGTAAGGTAATGCAATAGTCCAAAAACAAACAGGGATAAAGGTAAAAGAGTCTTGATGCCCCAACGGGCTAAATCCAGGAATCAGTTCTTGGCAAAAAGACTTGGCAAATAGAGTCCAAAGGCTGGAAGGCCCAATGGCCCAGGCAAAGTTCCGTGGAGGCTAGGCAAGGAGACTTAACGTTGGCGAGAGATACCTTGAGCCAACGGGAAGCAGCTTAAGTAGGTTTTTCCCCTTGAAGACGCAAGCTGCATTGTAACTTAACTTTAACCTAAACAAGTGTAAAGTCATGCACATCGGGGCAAAGAACCCCAAATACACTTATCAACTGATGGGATCAAAGCTTTCTGAGACAAACCAGGAAAGGGATCTTGGGGTTTTGGTGGACAGCTCAATGAAGATGTCAACCCAGTGCGCTGCAGCAGTGAAAAAGCAAATTCTATGCTTGGCATGATCAGGAAGGGAATCGAAAATAGGTCGGCAAATGTTGTATTGCCTCTCTACAAATCTATGGTGAGGCCACATCTGGAGTACTGTGTACAATTCTGGTCTCCGCACCTCAAGAAGGATATAACGGAACTGGAAAAGGTACAAAGAAGGGCAACAAAAATGATCCAAGGGATGGAGCAGCTCCCTTATGAAACCAGGTTGCAACGCCTTGGTCTTTTCAGCCTTGAAAGACGGCGTTTAAGAGGTGACTTGATCGAAGTGTATAAAATCATGCATGGGATAGAAAAGGTGAATAAAGAAAAATATTTTCTCTGTCACCCAACACTAGGACTAGAGGGGCACTCCCTAAAGCTCCAAGGTAGGAAAGTTAGGACTAATAAAGGGAAATATTTCTTCACCCAGAGGGTCATTGGGTTATGGAACTCACTTCCAGAGGAGGTTGTGACAGCTGTCAGCCTGGACAGCTTCAAGGCAGGATTAGACAGACTCATGGATACCAAGTGTATCGGTAGTTACTGAAATGGACATCCAAGTGCCACCTCTGTGTTGATGGAGGCAGGCAGGATTTTCCCCGGGTACTGGTTGTGGGGTGTCGGGAGCTGGTGAGGGTTTTGCCCTCCTTTCTGCTAGAGATCCCCGTGTACAACTAGTGGGCCACTGTGTGACACAGAATGCTGGACTAGATGGGCTGAGGCCCGATTCAGCATGGCTCTTCTTATGTTCTTATGTTCTTCTTCCCAGCCTCACTTGATGGGCTTGCCCCTCCCGGGCCCCTTGGTCGAGATTGCAATGTCAACTCGTTAGTGAAGACAACTGGGCTTTCAGGAGGCACCGCCGCTTCGCGGTACCAGGCCTCCTTATCGGCCTGGGAATTAGAAGGGATGTGTTTGCCCTTGAACGCTTGGTGAACTAGAGGCCTCTGCAGAAGCTTGCTTGCAGGCCTCTCTGAGACTTTAGCTTTAACATGGCATTGGTCTTGCTGAGGGCTAGAGTCAGGCTAGGGCATGACAAGACCCGTCTTCAAACAGATTGAAGATGGGAGAAAGCAGGGGAGAGACAAGCACCAATGCAGTAAGGGTGTGGGGTGGCTGACCATCCCACAAGACAGGGAAAGACAGGAGGGAAGAGGGTAAAGCAGTTCCCTCTGCTTTCCCCCACTTTTCTCCACTCCATCTTATAAAGTCCTAAGATTCCTTTCTCTATGTGGAATCTTTGTCACACAGCCAATAAATTAACTCTCTTTTATCATTTCTTTGTATCCGTTTAGGCCTGGGGCAACTTTGGATTTCAACTTTGCCCGGAAGAAGCGACCAGAGAAGCGTAGCCATGTCCTCGCCAACGTCCTGTGTGAACAAGATCATTGTGTATGACAAGGCCAACTTCGAAGGGCTTAGCAAAGAGTTCACCTGCGACATCCCCGACCTGCACGCTTTGGATTTTGGGGATTGCATCTCCTCTCTGAGGGTGATCGGGCAGCCTTGGGTGGCTTACAAATCCCCCAAGTTTGATGGAGATGGTTTTGCGTTTGAGGAAGGGAATTACAGCGAGATTGACACCAACAACAAGATCTCCTCCCTCCGGCTGGTTCACCACGACCTCTCTGAGCCCTTGATCACCCTGTACGAGCGTCCCAACTATGAGGGCCAAAGGAAGGTGGTGCAGGAGGAGACCAACCTTGCTTACGGCTACTTCAACGACTGCGTTTCCTCCCACGTGGTGCAAAGGGGAGTGTGGCTCTTGTACAAAAACTCCAACCGGGGCGGGTGGTATCACGTGGCCTGGCCTGGGGAGCGCATTCGTGACTACAAAACAGAGCTCAACTTCGACGACAGCGTCTCCCACCTCAGGCCCCTCCAGCCCGGGTGCCCCATCATCACCACAAAGCTATTTTGGGACCAGAAAAAGGTGGAGGACGAGAAGGATGTCCTGATCGATGAGATTGTGGGGACCAACTGTACCGAATACGAGCAAGCGTTCACTGCCACCACCTGCAGGGAATACACGGCCACCATTTTCCAGAGCTTCCACTTCAGCAACACCACGACCCTCAGACTCGGCCTCTCGTTCCAGGTCACGCTGGGAGGGTCCAACGTCTTTAAGGTGAAGAAGGGGAAGCAGGAGTCCATCACCACCAACGAGAAGGTCGAGGTTCTGCTCCCGGCTAAGATCCCGCCACACACTCAGCTCACAATCCACGTGATCAAGAAAGAGACCACAACTTCAGTCCCCGTAGAGCTCACTATTTGCCAGAATGGGAAAGAAAGGAAAGAGCAAGCAGAATACCGGTGCGTTTCAGGGCGTACTATCAGCACCCGGTACACCATGGTGCCCATCTCGGCAGAAGAGGAAAAATCTAAAACTAAAGCTGCGGCTGCAAAAGAAGGGGAGCGCCGTCCTACACAGCCCTCAGAGTCGGATTTAAAGAAGCTAGCCCTATCTTCGTCTGGACCAGTAACACCAAGGGAGGCATCTTAAGACATGGAGAAGACTTGAATTATGGCTGTTTCCAGACTGTAGTAAATAATGAGGAAAAGGAACACAATATATTTGGGTTAGATATGGTGATACTTTCTGGGTTTCAAGGCTAGGTGTTAGACCAGGGGTGGGTGACTTGTGGCCATCCAGACAGGCATGTAGCCAGGGGGGGCTAAGGGGGCTTCAGCCCCCCCCCCCCGAAATTCTCAGGGTGGTCCGCGAGAAGGCCTTACTGGTACATTATTTAAACTGTTATGTTTACTCATATCATGATCTGATCACCATGCTCATTATATCCCACATTAATGGGGTTATTGGGATAACAATACAAAAGGTTTGCTAGGGTAGACCCTCTTCCACCCAGTCTCAGCCCCGAACCAAACTCAGCCCCCCGAATCAAAATCCTGGCTACGGCCCTGCATCCAGATGTTTTACAACTACAATCCTCATCACCCTTGTTAGCGTCATTCATAATAGGAGATGCCGTCCAACATCTGGAGGGCCATACATTGCTCATCCCTGATTTGGAGATAGTATCTCAAGGGCAGGGGTGCTCATTGTGTCGATCGCGAGCTACTAGTCGATCTTCAGGCCTCTTCCAGGTGATTTTCGGGCCTCACCAGCAGATAGGGGGCTCCCGCCATGCACGCGCACCCCCGCGTGCACGCGCGTTCCCTCCGCTGGCCTCTGCTCCCGCGGTGCTTTCTCCGCCCGCGGGGCATTGCAGGAAGGAGAAAGCGCGAGGCGGAGCCTTCGAAGGAAGAAGCACGAGACTCCCGCCCGCTGCCCCTCCCGCAGGGTATTGCAGAGGGCGAGGGAGGGGCTCCCGCCGCGCTGCCCCCAATGCCCCGCGGAGGACCCAACAGCAGGAGCATTGCAGGCCCCGCCTCGCTCTTCCTGGGCGGGAGGGTGTGAGGCGAGGGAGTCTTCGAGGGCTCTGCCTAGCGCTCCCTTGCCCTCTTCAATGCCCTGCGGGAGGAGCCAACAGCGGGAGCCCGGGAGAGCGAGGAGGAGCCTTCAAAGGTTCCACCTCACATTCCCTCGCCCTCTGCAATGCCCCGCGGGAGGAGTGACGCGCGGATGATGCGCGTGCTGGGAAGGTAGATCTTCACTTTTTTTAAAAAAGTAGCTCGCATGCTTTAAAAGTGTGAGCACCCCTGCTCAAGGGAGAACGCTATGACAATAATTAAGATGATAGTTCCATAGAATCATAAACCCATTGAGTTGGAAGAGACCATCCAGTCCAACCTCCTGCCAAGAAGCAGGAAAATCATATTCAAAGCATCCCCGACAGATGGCCATCCAGCATTTTTTTAGAAGCCTCCAAAGAAGGAGCCTCCACCACACTCTGGGGCAGAGAGTTCCACTGCTGAACAGCTCTCACAGTTAGGAAGTTCTTCCTAATGTTCAGGTGGAATCTTCTTTCCTGTAGTTTGAAGCCATTGTTCCGCATCCTAGTCTCTCTTCAGGGCAGCAGAAAACAGGCTTGCTCCCTCCTCTCTCTATGACTTCCCCTCACTTATTTATCCATGACCCTCACCCTGACTTCTCTCAGCCTTCTCTTCTGCAGATTAAACATGCCCAGCCCTAAATTAATCTGGTGGGAACTGGAACGTAAATTAATTTGGTGGGAACTAGAAGGTAAATGTTGGCAAAGAGATTATGGGGAACTGTTTTTCATGGCAAAGTCATTAAGGGGTGTAAAAATAACCTGGCTAAAGGTGTTATGGAGACATGGGTTAAGTTTTTTTTAAAAAAAACCAAGATATTCCAGGAGTTTCTCCCCTAACCCCAATAGTTTTACTGGAAAATTTTCCAGAAAACCTGAGAATTAAACTTAAATATAAAAAATGAATGGAGGTGGAATGTGCTCTTTCTTCGAAGGAATGGATAGAAAATTTGATAAGCAAGTTTAATAAGTTAGAACAGGGGTCAGGGATGACAGGTGTGGCTGTTTGGATGATTGCATCCAGGCAGATTTTGGCTTTTTCAGATAAGACCAATGCTGAGCAATCCCCAAACAATACGGGCAAGAAATTAAAGCCCTACAACACTCCCAGGCTCCACAGGAAGATAAGAGTTCCAAGGCTGAGAACCAAAGCAATCAATCGACAAATGGGGGTTGGAGGAACGCTCTAGGAAAGCCGCTCTGAACCCCCATTTGGCGATTGATTGCTTTGGTCCTCCGCAGCAGCCTCATGTGAACTCCGTTCCTCTCTGCCTTCCCGCGGAGCCTGGGAGCATTGTAGGGCTTTATTTACACACCGCTTTCTTCCCCGTATTGTTTGGGGATTGCTCCAGCATTGGTCTTATCTGAAAAGCCGTAATCTGCGAGCCAGATGCAATCATCCAAAGAGCCACACCTGGCTCGCGAGCCATAGGTTGGAGGAACACTCTAAGCAAGCCATTCTGAGCCCCCATTCGGCGATTGATTGCTTTGGTCCTCCGCAGTAGCCTCATGTGAACTTCGTTCCTCTCTGCCTTCCCGCGGAGCCTGGGAGCGTTGTAAGGCTTTATTTACACACTGATTTCTTGCTCGTATTGTTTGGGGACTTCTCCAGCATTGGTCTTGGTCTACGGATTCTTCGATTGGACATACGCACCGTCATTCCTCCGGGGGAATCCTTTTCTCATAGTATGTAGGAATATACTCACATTTAGTTGAATTCAGTCTTAAAATATATTATATATATTATATGGCTCTCAGTGAAATAAATTTCCAAATATTTTGCTTTCATGGCTCTCGGAGTCAAAAAGGTTCCCGACCCCTGAGTTAGAAGAACAAGGTGTCCTGAATTGGTGTGAGAGGCAACAGCTATACAACTGGAAAAAGGACTAGGTTAGGTAAAAATCCCAAATGTAGAGAGTTGAATAAATATGAAGAATGCCTTAAAAAGCAAGAAATATCGGGGAAAGGGTTAATTGGAAAAATATACAGTGGATTAGTAGGTGAAGAAATAGGGCTGAAGCTGTTAGAAAAGGTTTGGGAAGGAGACCTAGGGCCTGTGATGGACTTCGATTGGAAAAGGGTTCTAAAGTGGAGAGAAGGGTTAAGAATCTGTCCATAAGATTAAAAGAAAAAGTGTACAAAGTCATATGGAGATGGTATACCGCTCTGATTAAGCTACATCAGATGGATAGCAAGCAAAGCAACCTCTGCTGGAGATGTGGCATGCACAAAGGGACGTATTTTCATTTATGGTGGGAATGCCCCCAACTGAAGAGTTTTTGGAACAATATATTTATGGAAATACAGTAGGTAACACTGTAGGACTGAACATCACTCCAGATGCGGAGTAGCGTTACTAATGGACACCACAAAGTTGAATCTAGAAATGGAAAAGAAAGAATTGGTGGTTATTTTGCTCACATTGGCAAGACTTATAATCGCAAGGGATTGAAAAACAGTAGCTAATCTCATGCTGGAAGAACAGTATGGGGAGGTATGGAATGGACGCTTAAACAATAAACCATAGGTTCCCAAACTTATTTGGCCTACTGCCCCCTTTCCAGAAAACAATTTACTCAGCGCCCCCTGGAAATTAATTTTTAATTTTTTAATAGCAATTAAACAGAAAGATATATGTAATAATGTTTCTACCATTTTCATAAAATATGGTAAAGAAAGGTGTAAATTAGAAGGAGGAGGTGGCAGCGGTGACCCCTCAGAAATGGCCACACGACCCCCCTGGGGACCGGGACCCCAAGGTTAGAACATAAGAACATAAGAAGAGCCATGCTGAATCGGGCCTCAGCCCATCTAGTCCAGCATTCTGTGTCACACAGTGGCCCACCAGTTGTACACGGGGATCTCGAGCAGAAGGGAGGGCAAAACCCTCACCTGCTCCCGACCCCCACAACCAGTACCCGGGAAAATCCTGCCTGCCTCCATCAACACAGAGGTGGCACTTGGATGTCCATTTCAGTAACTACTGATTCCCTTGGTATCCATGAATCTGTCTAATCCTGCCTTGAAGCTGTCCAGGCTGACCGCTGTCACAACCTCCTCTGGAAGTGAGTTCCATAACCCAATGACCCTCTGGGTGAAGAAATATTTCCCTTTATTAGTCCTAACTTTCCTACCTTGGAGCTTCAGGGAGTGCCCCCTAGTCCTAGTGTTGTGTGACAGAGAAAATATTTTTCTTTATTCACCTTTTCTATCCCATGCATGATTTTATACACTTCGATCAAGTCACCTCTTAAACGCTGTCTTTCAAGGTTGAAAAGACCAAGGCGTTGCAACCTGGTTTTAAAGGGAGCTGCTCCATCCCTTGGATCATTTTGTTGCCCTTTTCTGTACCTTTTCCAGTTCCGTTACATCCTTCTTGAGGTGCGGTGACCAGAATTGTACACAGTACTCCAGATGTGGCCTCTCCATAGATTTGTAGAGAGGCAATACAACATTTGCCGACCTATTTTCGATTCCCTTCCTGATCATGCCAAGCATAGAATTTGCTTTTTTCACTGCTGCAGCGCACTGGGTTGACATCTTCATTGAGCTGTCCACCAAAACCCCAAGATCCCTTTCCTGGTTTGTCTCAGAAAGCTTTGATCCCATCAGTTGATAAGTGCATTTGGGGTTCTTTGCCCCGATGTGCATGACTTTACACTTGTTTGCCACTTTGTTGCCCATTCACTCAATTTCAAGAGATCTTTCTGGAGCTCTTTACAGTCAGTTTCATTTTTAACTACCCTGAACAGTTTAGTGTCATCTGCAAACTTTGCTACCTCACAATTTACTTCTACATCCAGATCATTTATGAATAAATTAAAAAGTAACGGACCCAAAACTGAACCTTGGGGTACGCCACTTCTCACCTCTTTCCACCCAGAGAAATGTCCGTTTATTACCACCCTTTGTTTCCTACAGTTTAGCCAGGTTCCAATCCAGGACAAGACCTGTCCCCTGATTCCATGGCTGAAGAGCTTATTTAGAGCCTTTGGTGAGGGACTTTGTCAAAAGCCTTTTGAAAGTCAAGGTAAACAATGTCGACTGGGTCCCCTTTATCTATATGTTTATTTACACCCTCAAAGAATTCTATCGAGTTAGTAAGACATGATTTGCCTTTGCAGAAACCATGTTGATTTTCCTTCAGCAATGCCTGTTCTTCTATGTGCTTGGTAATTTTTCTTTAATAATGGTTTCCATCACTTTGCCTGGAACTGAGGTTAGACTAACTGGCCTATAATTTCCTGGATCACCCCTGGATCCTTTCTTGAAGATCGGAGTTACATTTGCCTCCCTCCAGTCCTCGGGTACAGTGCCTGATCTTAGAGAAAGGTTATATATTTTGGCTAGAATTTCAGCAATTTCACACTTGAGTTCCTTAAGAATTCTGGGGTGGATGCCATCTGGCCCTGGTGATTTGTTGACATTTAGTTTAGTAAGGCATGTGAGAACATCTTCCTTGTTTATCTCTATCTGGTTTAATTCATTTAATTCCCTCCCTGAAAAAACTGACTCAGCTGCAGGCATATGTTGAGAAACGCTCAACTAGAGTGCCACACAATACAGTTTGGATCTGCATTAGAGAGCCAGTGTAGAGCCAGCCATGCAAACACACACACATACACCCCAAATGGAAAAGTCCTCTATTTGATCCCGGAAAACACAGCAACCCAGTGATTTCAGCCATGCATTCACTGCACCCTTACAGTTATTTGTTGCCCCCCAAATGCATCTGTGGTCATCACCGCCCCCCTGGATCGCTGCAGCGTCCACTTTGGGAATGACTGCGATAAACTATCAATAGAAATTAGGGTGTTTGGGGGGGGGGGGACCTAACAGATCAGATTTTAATTCATACTGGTCGGTTTTTATTAAATATGTTTTAGAGAGCAAAAACGCGAAAACAATACAAGCTTGTTGATCAGGAATTTTGGATTTGACATTTGATTAAGGGTTGACGCATACCTTTATGGCAAAGGAAAGGATACTTGTTCAGGCTTTGGTGGTGGGGTTATATGTTTGTAAAATGCTTGTGGTTTTGTGTTCTGTCCACACTGTAAGCTGTTAATGTGTGTAAATAAAAATTTATTTTAAAAATAAACAATTACTGCTTTAAAAACACACACACACACACACAAAAATCCCATGCCCAGTCCTTTAATCCACTCCTCATAGGCAGTCTTGGATTAACAACTTTTTGCGCCCTAGGCCACACTTTGGAATTACGCCCCCTTTAAGCCAACCTCTACCGCACCCCCTCCCACATCCTTTCATCCGCTCGTCCCCCTTAGGGCCCTGCATCCAGCTCTCCCGGTGTGGCCCCACTAGGTCCGCCACAGGAGTTTCCCTCTCGGCAGGGACTATGGATGCAGGCATGGGGGGAGGAGCCTCCTCCCCAATGCCGGGGCTTGAGGCACTTGGCTCCTACCCGGTATCGGGGATTGCGCATGCAATGTAGTCAGCAGCTGTACCGATGCTGTGCTTCTCCCCGATACCGGGACTTGTCGCCTTGGGCTTCTCTCCTGTACTGGGGTTTGCGCATGTGCCGTAGCCGGTAGTTGCGCTTCTCTCTCCAGTAAGGAGGAGTCTCCTCCTTGTGTTGGAGGAGGAATACCAGCTTTCGTGGTGTTAGGGCATGCGCAGACTGCGCAATGAAGTTTCCTGTACTTGCACTGAAGGAGCCAGCAAGTTGATGCTATCGGCATCGAGGGAGTTAATTGTTCCTCCTGTCGAGGTTGACGCCAGTGTCGAGAGCCCCTGAGCATACGCCGTTTGCGCAACAATAGCAGAGGCAGGAGCTGGTATTCAGGAAGGGGCAGGGACGGTGCCGAAAAGGAGGACCTCCGGTGTCCTTCCTTCCTCATCTCTATGCGCGTTGCGTTTTTATTTGTTTCAACATATTTTTTTGGTCCGTGATCTGCGCCCTCCCTCGGCTTGCACCCCTAGGCCATGGCCTAGGCTGGCCTTATGGGTAATCCTGGCCTGCTTCATAGGGCTTGTTCTCCAGACCCTTGTTCATGTTAGTCGCCCTACTCTGGACACATTCCAGCTTGTCAACATCTCCCTTCAACTGCAGTGCCCAGAATTGGACACAGAGTGATTCCAGGTGTGGTCAGGGCCGGATTACCCGCGAGGCCAGACGAGGCCATGGCCTCGGGCGCCAGGTTTTGGGGGGCAGCGGCTTTGGCCCCCCGAAATGAAAAAAAACAACAATAAACCGCCCCCTCGCAGCGCTTTCCCTCCGCCCTCTCCCGAGAGAGTCAGGAGAGGGCGGGGGGAGAGCGCTGTGAGGGGGCGGGGACAGCGGCGGTCTAAGGTAATTTTAAATGGTAGGCGAACATGTTTTTGGTGCCCCCCCCCAAAAAACATTATTTTGCCGCCCCCCATGTAAAACAAATATACAATTATAATATCACAATACCATTAGTAGTATTATATTGTATCAATGTATATACAATATATTATACCATACTCATACTATATTATATCATAATTATATTATACTACATTACAATATAATTATATTATAATATATTGACATTATAATATAATGTAACATTCTATTATATTATTATTATAAAATAATAAAATTATTTATTTAAATAAAATTATCCTCTACTAAATATTTTCATTACTCCTATAAAACTCAAATAACCCAAAATAAAGTAAAATAAAATATTGTATATTACTATTTTGTACAATACCACTATACTGCAATATTGTTTGTAATATTACATGTAATATAAAATATATCATTATTCTATTGTTATATTGTATTTGTATTATATTGTATGACAATATTAAGCAGAACTGTATAATAATCAACAAGAAATGCAATGTAAATGCATCAAAATCAGAATATATTACCTATCACCCGACTCATAATTCATAGAAGTCTCCCATAAGTCCAAAATTAGGATCCCAATGTAAATGTAAATAGAAAAACAGCCAAAATGTTCAAATGAGGTCGAATACAGGCAGCGCGGCCTGGGCAAACTTGGGCCCACCCTCCTAAGTGTTTTTGGACTCCAACTCCCACAACTCCTCATAGCCTCAGGCCCCTCAGGTCTAGACAGAAATAGAGCCGAAGAAAGGAAGGAGGGAGAGAAGAGGTCACAGAGGAGGAGGAGGAGGAGAGCCCTTCATTCATTCCTTCACTTACACTTCCTTTGCTGATTCTTTTTCTCCTTCCCCGCAAACGCGTGCACGGCGGAGACAAAAGGAGAGGGGAAGCACTCCCTGCCTGCCCGATAGGGAGTGCTTTGCTTACAGGCTTTGCGCAAGGGAGCTACTGGGCACGCGCGGAGGTTTTCGCGCATGTGCAGTTGCTCCTGCGCTCAACTTCAACTCCAGAGCAACTGTGCCTGCGTGAAAACCTTCGCGTGCCCAGAAGCGGCGCCGGAGCACACAAGGGGGGGTCAAAAGCAGGCAGCTGCAGCACTGCCTGAGGAACATCGGCAGGGCCAGGATGGCGCCCCATGCGGCCAGGATGGCGCCCCCTTCCCAGATGGCGCCCTAGGCGGCCGCCTACTTGGCCTATCTTGTAGGACCGCCCTGGGCGGGAGGAGGAATGGCGCCCACCCCTCGCCTGGGCCACCCCTTGCAAAGGAAGGAGGAGGAGGAGGAGGAGGAGGAAGGGAAGCTCTGCCCCGCCGGCGGGCATGCATGCATGCACACGCATGCCCACCCGCGGGCTTCCCTTCCTCCTCCTCCGGGCCGCCTTCTTCCTTTGCAAGGGGCGGCCCAGGCAGCAAGGGAGGAGGGCGGGACTTCCCTTCCTCCTCCTCGCACCTTCCTTTCGGTCACGGGAGGAGCCAGGAGGTGGACGGAAGGCGCGCGGCAACGTGGGGCTTCCGTCCGCCGCCTCCTCCACCCCCCGCGACCGAAAGGAGGGCGGGAAGAGGAGGAAGGTAAGTCCCGCCCTCCTCTAGGTCACGGGGGGTGGAGGAGGCAGCGGACAGAAGCCCCACGGTGCCGCGCGCCTTCCGCCCACCTCCTCCTGGCTCCTCCCAAAACTGAAAAGAAGGCGCGAGGTGGACGGAAGCCGTGGGGCCGGTGCCGCGTGGCTTCCGTCCACCTCCTCGGGCCCTCCTTCCGGTTACGGGAGGAGGCGGCAGCGCGGAAGCCACACGCCTGGGGCTGCTGCCGCTCATGCGCAGCAGCGCCCTGGGGGCATGGCTTTCCCCCCCGGGGGGCGGCGCAGGGCATCTTGGCCTCGGGCAGCCAAAGGTCTTAATCCGGGCCTGGGTGTGGTCTGACCAAGGCAGAATGGGGGGGGGGGGGGAGTGACTTCCCTGGATCTCAACACTATATTCCTATTTATGTAGGACAAAATCCCATGGGATTTTTTTTTGCCGCTACCGCCGCATGACATTGTTGGCTCATGTTTAACTTGTTGTCCATGAGGACTCCAATATCTTTTTCACACGTACTGCTGTGATTCTTCTTTGACTCATATTTGAAAAACGTGAGCCTTCTCAAGAATGAAGGGATCTGTACAAAAATAATAACAGATCGAATCACCTTCATCCTGAATAATGTCTGTTGTCTTATGATATGGTCAATAACAGCTCCATGTGGGTACAAGATGAGTTCAGGCCTTCCAAGCTTTATGGCAGGGGCGGATCTTAGTGGAAGCAAAGTAAGCGGCCGCTTCAGGGCGCCATGAGGCCAAGGGCGCACCCGGCTGTGGCCGCCAGGTTCGGTGCCCCATTGCTGCTGGCAGCCGGCACGCAGGTGGGAGGCTCCGCCCCGGCTGCAAAATGTTCCCTGACTTGTCCTTTTCATCCTCTTGGGAGTGCGTATAGCACTCCCTCCACCAGAAGCGCTCCGACCCGATGCGGCATGCGTGAAAGTTTTGCACATGCGCTATTAAAACATGGCGCTTCTGGTGGAGGGAGTTGCTAAACGCACTCCCAAGAGGATGAAAAAGACGGGGGAACATTTTGCAGCCAGGGCAGAGCCTCCCGCCTCCGGCTGCAAAATATTCCCTGGCTTGTCCTTTTCAACCTCTTGGGAGTGCGTTTAGCAACTCCCTCCACCAGAAGCTGTTTGCGCGCATGTGTGCTCCGGCGTGCGCACGCATGCGCCATCATGACCATGCTGAAGACCCAGGGGGCACCAAAAAAAGGTTCGCTTACTACTAATTTTTACCTTCGTCCGGTCCTGCTTTATGGTACCTAACATAGCTATCCAGGTCAAATATTTCCGTGAAGGGAGGGATTTTTGGTTTGTGCTCAGGTGGTCAGAGGTCCAGAGAATGTGAATAAATCAGATTATTTGGTTAGCAAACAAACACAAACCTGGTTTAGTCCAGTTGTTCCTCCTTAAAAGTGCCCCTGTCATCTCAGATGCTGATATTTTGCTATATTGTGTAATGAAGGTTTCTGCTTTTTTTTCATAACTCTTGTTTCATGGTATAGGAATATTAGACTTATTTAGCCCTTGTGGTACGTTGCTCTCAACAGCAGAAAAGTGCACCTTGGTCTCTGTTTCTGCCTAGTGAGTTGCTGCTCCATTGTGACAATCCTGCCCCCACCCCCAAATTATAATTTAGCTGATTGTGAAAATGACAAGCAATGGAGTTAAAATCTAGATGTCATCTGGGCTTGAGTAGCTGAATGTATGACACAGAAATTGGAAAAGAAATGGGATATACCAGCGTTTCTCAACCTGGGGGTCGGGACCCCTGGGGGGTCGCAAGAGGGGTGTCAGAGGGATCGCCAAAGTCCATTAGAAAACACAGTATTTTCTGTTGGTTGTGAGTGTTCTGTGTGGGAAGTTTGACCCAATTCTATAATTGGTTGGGCTCAGAATGCTCTTTGATTGTAGGTGAACTATAAATCCCAGCAACTACAACTCCCAAAGGTCAAGGTTTATTTTCCCCAAACTCCACCAGTGTTCACATTTGGGCATATTGAGTATTTGTGCCGAGTTTGGTCCAGAGCCATCACTGTTTGAGCCCACAGTGCTCTCTGGATGTAGGTGAACTACAACTCCAAAACTCAAGGTCTATGCAAGGCCTGGACAAACTCTGGCCCTCCAGGTGTTTTGGACGACAACTCCCACAATTCCAATTCCCACAATTGTGGGAGTTGTTGTCCAAAACACCTGGAGGGCCGGAGTTTGCCCAGGCCTGGTCAATGCCAAACCCTTCCAGTTGATCATGAGAGCCCTGTGTTTACCAAGTTTGGGTCAATTCCATTGTTGGTGGAGTTCAGAATGCTCTTTGATGGTAGGTGAACTATAAATCCCAGCAACTACAACTCCCAAATGACAAAAATCAATCCTCCCCCCAACTCCACCAGTATTCAAATCTGGTTGTATCGGGTATTTGTGCCAAATTTGGTCCAGTGAATGAAAACACATCCTGCATATCAGATATTGACATTATGATCCATACCAGTAGCAAAATTACAGTTATGAAGTAGCAACAAAAAAATAGTAATGTTATGGTTGGGGGTCACCACGACACGAGGAACTGTGTTAAGGGGTTGTGGGTATTAGGAAGGTTGAGAACTGCTGGGATATACAGTAGGATGACCGGTAAGAATTGCTAAAAAGGTAGGGAGTGTCTCAGCTTGTTGGTATTTGTGTTGCAACAAGAAGCATTAACTCACAATATGTTAGTGACTTGTTAGTCATATCCTCTTACCATGTGTGTGTCACTTTGTAGTCAAGTTGTGTTCAAAGCCTTGCAGGGAAAGCTACCCTTTGTTTCCCTACGGTTAGATCTGATTTAGGGCTTTCTAAGCCACTTCCACTGCTTAACTCCATATTCAAAGGCTAATTATTTAGCTGCACAATGGCAGAAATTCAGGAAAGGCAGCTCTCCTCAGCACTCACAGGGAAAACTGTGCTTAGTATTCACAGTCAGAAGCTTCGTGGTGGAAAAGGACGTTCACCTGAAGGCAATTCAACTGTTCTGTGTCTAGAATGACATACATACATGTTTGCCATCTGGAAGAGCCATCCCATTGTATTTGCATGTGTTCAGTCAATAGGGGAATGTATCTCTCATGATCATCATCATCATAGGCTATCACTCGTGGCCAAGTATGATTGCATTCCGAGCACTCCACACGCATTATTATGATAATGCAACTAAAACACGTAGAATGGCTGACATCATGAGCAATTGCATAAGCAATCACATGTAGAATAGCTCCGTGATTTCTACCATGTTACGTCACCAGCTGTTTGGGGAATATCAGGTCATCCTTAAGAATGGACCAAGCAAAAGAGATGCTGAACACGGGAACAGAACACATTTGTTTACAACCTGTCTGTTTTGACTTGTATCAAAAACAATATAAGCCAGTGAGAGAAGTTTTGACATATTTAAATAGAAACCCAAATTTTGTGAGTAGTATGACTTGGGGTTGTCTTGTTGACTTTATGGCAAATCCATTGACTTCATAGGGTTTTCTTAGGCAAAGAATACTCAGAGGTGGTATTGCCAGTTCCTTCCTCTAAAACAGGGCTGTCCAACTGGTGGTCCGTGGGCCATATATGGCCCCCCAGCCCCTTCCCACCGGCCCCCTAAGCTTTTAATAAAAAATAAAAAAAAAAAAAATTTTTAAACAAAAAAAAAAAGGGGCGCATGCGCATGGTTTTGCCCGCTTTGGGAGGGCGGGGGGAGCCCCCCGTGGCTCCTCCCTCTCTCCCAAAGCGTCACGCTGTTGTGATGCTTTGGGCGAGGGGGCGGAGCCACGGAAGCCTCCTCGCGGGTTCGCCCTCTCCCCCAAAGCATCACAACAGCTGTTGTGATGCTTTGGGTGGGGCGGAGCCATGGAAGCTCCCGTGGCTCCTCCTTCTCCCCCAAAGCGTCACAACAGCTGTTGTGATGCTTTTGGTGAGGGCGGAGCCGCGGAAGCCTCCTGCGGCTTTGCCCTCTCCCTCAAAGCATCACAACAGCTGTTGTGATGCTTTGGCGAGGGGGCGGAGCCATGGAAGAACTCCCGTGGCTCCTCCTTCTCTCCCAAAGTGTCACAACAGCCTTGGAAGTGGGTGAAATCGCCCGCTTACAAGGCTATTGTGACACTTTGGGAGAAGGGGCGGAGGGGCATGGCCGGGGAGGTGGCCGAGTGGCCCCCAGGTGATCACTCACCAGAGGTCCGGCCCTTGGGCTGGCAGAAGTTGGACAGCCCTGCTCTAAAATATAGCCTCCATCTGGTATTCACTGTCTGTCTCTAGTTTCCAAGATCAGGGTATTTAGGCCTCAGATTGGAGGTACTATACAATATATTGGCCACTGTTTTACACCTTAACTGTGGTTGGGCATCACATTTGGGGGTCCAAACTCCCCTCCATGGGATGTGAGACATATAGCTTCTTAGTTCTCAATGGCACCAAATATTGTGTAACTCCAGGGGCGAATTAACGCACTTGGCAGAGTAGGCGCCCGCCAAGAGCACCAGATCCGCAGGGGCGCGCCGCCGCCGGCTGGAAACTCTACCTCCGCGCCAGCTGGAAACTCCGCCTCTGTGTCTGCTGTGTTTCCAGCCAGCACGGAGGTGCAGTTACCAGCCGGCGCAGAGGCAGTGGAACCTCCATGCATGCTGGAAACTCTGCCTCCACGCCTGCTGAAAACACCGCCTCCGTGCATGCGCATTTGAGCGCGCGGGCGGGTTCCTCTCGAGGCAACAGAGAAGCACTGAAAAGCACAAGGCCACCGCCAGAGCCTTGCAATGGCCATGCTGCTGCTCCTGGTGCTGGCCACAAGGGGCCCCGCCCTTGCCCTCGCCCACCTTTGCGAGCTTCGGCCGGGTGAGCAGAGCCATCTGGGGAGGGCTAGTCAGGCTGAGACCTACCTGCGGGGAGCAAGGCGCCACCTTTCCCTCGTCTTTGCAAGAAAAAGGATGAAGCCTTCGTAGCCTGGGCTCCGTTGGCCGTAAGGTACATCTACCCTGTGGAATCAGCCCGGTTTGAGGCCATGTCAACTCTTATGGGAACGTGGGAGTTGTAGTTTTATACAATATTTTGCCTCCACCAAACTACAACTCCCATGATTTCACAGCCTCAGTGATCAATTTTTGGCGGGAGGGGGTGTGTGCCAAAATACTGTTTTCCTACACCTGAAAATTACTTCGGGCTGCCCCTGTGTACCTCAATACACACAAGTGGCCAAGCGGTAAAAGCTCGCAAAGTGGGAGAAGACAGTTATGGGTGAAGGCAGCAGGGGCCCAGGCAAGAAGGTCGCCTTCAAGGGAATTGAACCCGGGGAAGCATAAAGTTCTAATCGTTCACAAAAATGGTTGAAGCTTAATAATCCAAAGTAAAAAGTGTACTGTCCTGTAGACAGGGCCGTAGCCAGGATTTTGATGGGGGGGGCTGAGGGGGGGGGGGCTGAGACTGGGTGGAAGAGGGTCTACCCAAGAAAACCTTTTGTATGGTTAACCCAAAAAACCCATTAATGTGGGATATAATGAGCATGGTGATCAGATCATGATATGAATAAACATAACAGTTTAAATAATGTACCAGTAAGGCCTTTTCGCGGACCACCCTGAGAATTTCGGGGGGGGGGGCTGAAGCTCCCTTAGCCCCCCCCCCCCTGGCTACATGCCTGCCTGTAGATGTTATTTGACTGCAACTCCCAGTATAGGCTCACTATTGGTTATACTGGCACAGGTGTTCTGATTCAACAACATCTGAAAGGCCACACAATCTGAGCTTAAAGCCTGCATGATAGTCCAAACTAGAGTCGACCAATTGAATCAATGGGACTTACATAAGTGTCAGTTTACCATTCAGTGTGGTATTGTGTGGGTCTACTTTATTTGGCACTAGCAATTAGATTTAACCCTGTAATATGTACATTTGACTTCCATATCATGAGGAACACCAGTTTGCTCTACTTCCAATGGCGTGCTTGGTTTCTTCTGGCTTTACGGTATATTTCTGTGTGTGAGATTAGGTAATTATGCACACACACAAAGACAAATGGTAGACTGAAAATGAAACACAACACTATTCATTGTTAAATAACTATTTGTTTATGGTAATTCAAACTAATTATTACACGCATTTATCTCTACGAATTTGGCAAGAACTGGAAATGTAAATTTTGGCGGTTTCTTTTCAGAAAGGGGTTTTCCCTTCCCCTTGGTTTAATTTTTAATTTAAGTAAGTGATTTAAATCACCTTGATCTAAATTGGTGTACTGAATAAGCCCAGGCACCTCTTGACCTTCTCTTCCATTTCTGAATATTTATTAATAGACTTCGTGATGCAGGCGATGGGCCGGGATCAGCTTCATGTTACTTAACCTTAAGTAACATTATAGTCAGCACAAGGAGGGCTCTTTCTGCTGACCGATGCTGGTGATCAGTAACTTCTCATTTTGATTGTTGTCCTATTCCTATTAAAGGGTATGACGAAGGGGAGGTTTTTCTCGTACTTTGTTTCTTTATCTCTGTTTTCTGAAGTATCCTGTCTACCACTTTCTTCGTGATCTATCTGACCTCATGTTGTGGCTCTTTGCCAGGCATTATCTCGCTCTCCCAGCTATGTAAGAACATGTGTCATGATAAACCAGGCACGGGCAAACTTCAGCCTTCCAGGTGTTTTGGACTTCAACTACGAGATGTTAGAAATTCTGGGAGTTGAAGTCCAAAACACCTGGAGGGCTGAAGTTTGCCCATGCCTGTGATAAACCAACCATTAGTACGAATCCTGGATAGAACCAATCTTCAAGACTGCATCATAACATTAAGAACACCATTTAAGAATGTTCTTGGGACAGGTGCAATTTTGGGGGCTTGTCCCTGGCATTGGCGGGAGGGCCAGCATGTGGGTTAAATGTTGACGTAGGACTCTGGGAGACCAGAATGGGAATACACACTCAGCTATAGAAACCCAGTGAGTGATCTTGGATTATACATCTTGTGTCCACTGTAGAAGGCAATGGCAACCCCCTCTCAACAAATCTTGCCAGGAAAATGCCGTGATTGGTTCACCATATTTTCTGGCATTACTTCAGCATGATGCTCCAAAGGGCTACAGCAGACCTCGAAGAAGAAGAAGACGGCATATATATATACGCTATCATACTGATGGTAGCTTGTTCAACTTAAGCTGTCTGAGGGCTCGCACTAAGACTCCAAACCAGGGGTGCCCAGGATGGTGATCGCGATCACCCGGGTGATCTTTGGGCCTCATCTGGGTGATCTTTAGGCCCCTGACCAGGTCAATCGCTGTTGGTCCTCTTCATGTGCCCCTGCACGCTCCAAGCGTGCCTGAGACTCCAAGAGGGAGAATGGGCACTTCTGCACATGGGCAAGCTAAGCACCGCATCATCCTACGGCGTCCTCCTCCTTTGCTCTGTAACGTCTGTGAGTGGCCGGAGAAGGACGGAGGGAGGAGGAATGCAGATGGGCAAAAGAGGAGGCGGCATGGATGACGCAATGGCATCCACGCCCGCTCCCTCTTTGGCTCTTCCTCTTTCCCCCTCCCTCCCTCCTTCTTCAGCCTCTCAGAGTCGTCACAGAGCAAAGGAGGAGGGCGGCGTTGGATGACGTGGTGCTCAGCTGGCCTGCGCGCATCTGCAAAACAGCCCATTGTCCCTCTTGGAGTCTCAGGCGCGCTTCGAGCGTGCAGGCGGCGCGTCAAGAGGAGCAACGACGGAGAAGGAAAAAAGGACGCTTTGGGAGCCATTTCCTGTCCAAATTGAAGCACTAAGATCGGTCTTCTTACTTTCTGCCTAATAATATCTGTGTATATATTCCAGGGAGGGAGAAATGGGTGCCTGTGTGTATTTTAGCATGTCCCATTCTTTATATTTCTGAGAAACAAATGGCTTTGCAGCTACCAGGTCTCTCTGTTTACTTTCTGCCTGATTATATCTGTGGGAAAATGGCAGGGAGGGAGAAATGGGTACTTGGGTGTATTTTAGCATGTCCATTGTTTATATCTCTGAGAAAGAAAGAAGCCCCGTGTGGATGGAAGGTGGCAGCAGGAGTGGGTGCATGCACGCGTGCGCGCACGCCAGGTGATCTTTTAAACTTGGTTCTTCATATGGTAGCTCCTATGCTGAAAAAGTGTGAGCACCCCTGCTCTAAACTATCTAGTCCGTGAGCTGTTTTTTGCTGACGATGCTGCTCTTGTCACCCGTTCAGTAGCAGCCCTGCAGCGCCTAACATCCTGCATTGCAACAGCTGCAGAGCTGTTTGGGCTGGAAGTCAGCCTCAAGAAAACGGAAGTCCTCTACCAGCCCGCACCACAGGAAGAACACCATCATTCCCACATCAGCATAGGCAAATCTGTGCTTAAGTCCGTTCAGCAGTTCATCTACCTGGGAAGCATAATCTCTTCAAATGCCAAGATTGACAAAGAGATGAATCACAGATGATCAAAGCCATATAGTACACACTGATTTTGGTGCTTTGCCTCAGGTGCTTGTTGCTCCAGACTCTTTTGTGAAGCCTTCCGAATGCAGTCTATGCCTTTGCTAATCTGTGACCTATCTCTTTATCAACCTTAAACCTACTCTAGAGGAGACTTCCCACTTCCAGGTAAGGAAGAGCAACGACCTCCTGGAAGAGTGGTTTTCGGAGAATGAGGGTTTTCTTTTTTTGCTGAGGTGTTAATAAAAAGATTAAACTGTGATGGCAAAAAGCAGGCGAAGAGCCAGGATCAGCTCCTCCTTGCTTTTGTTTCGAGCTGATTTTTGTAGGGGGAGATGCCTTCCCGTTACATGCTCCCGAAAGTAACAGAAGTAACAAAAGTACGTAGGGTGAAATGGAGGGCAATGGTTCCAGCACAACTGTAACAGCAACCATCCTGTTCTTTGCCTCATAGAATAACATGCCTTATTGGCCTTGCCATTATGCTCATTATAGCTCTTGGTTCTTGCTGGGGGCAATGCCAGTATTTGTTGTGTCCTTACTTTGTGTTCCAGGTATTTCTGATTTATAGCAACCCTAAGGTGAACCTAAACTATCCAGTCCATGAGCTGCTTTTTGCTGATGCTGATGCCCTTGTCGCCCATTCAGAAGCAGCCCTGCAGTGCCTCACATCCTGCTTTGCAACAGCTGCAGAGCTGTTTGGGCTGGAAGTCAGCCTGAAGAAAATGGACGTTCTCTACCAGCCCGCACCACAGGAAGAACACCATCATCCCCACATCAGCATAGGCTAATCTGTGCTTAAGTCTGTTCAGCAGTTCACCTACCTGGGAAGCATCAGACGCCAAGATCGATAAAGAGATAGGTCACAGATTAGTAAAGGCATATAGTGCATTCGGAAGGCTTCACAAAAGAGTCTGGAGTAACATGCACCTGAGACAAAGCACCAAAATCAGTGTGAATAGAGCTATCATACTGTCTATTCTCCTACATGGGTCTGAAACATGGGTCACCTATCGCCAACACCTACGACTCCTCGAACGCTTTCATCAGCGCTGTCTTCGCTCAATCCTAAATATACACTGGACTGACTATGTGACGAATGTTGCTGTCCTTGAGCAAGCAGGGATCACCAGCATTGAGGCCATGCTATTGAGAACACAGCTGCGCTGGGCAGGGCACGAGGTCTCTAGGATGGAGGACCACCGTCTCCCAAAGATACTACTGTATGGTGAACTCACCACGGGTCAGCGCAAGAGAGGCGCCCCCCAAAAGAGATATAGCGACTCCCTGAAACAACATATCAGGCTCGGCCAGATTGATCACCAACAATGGTCCACCCTGGCCTCACATCGGGAGGCATGGAGACGCACTATCCACAATGCTGCGGTCTCTATCGAGAAGACACGCTGAATGCGTCTCGACAACGCAGAAAGAACCGCCACTTGGAAACGACATCACCCAAGGAGACTTTCTGCTGTGCTTTCTGCAACCGGACTTGCCTATCTCAGATTGGCCTTCTTAGTCATCAACGTGCTTGTAAAAAGCGTGGGAGGAGTCCTTCCGAAGAATCTTTGTTCGCGAATTAATGCCAGAGAGAGAGAGTCTCCTTGCTGTGCTATCTTGTATCTACCATTAAACTATGACCTTCTGAGATTGGATCACGAGAGACATAGAACGGCAGGCTCACTTAAAAAAAGAAGAAGAAGGAAGGGAAAAAGTTCCTACTGTTAGTTTTTAGGTATAAGGGGATGTCCCCCTTCTTGTTCTATGGGTTTTGGGTCATCCATTAAACAAACTTGAGAAGAAGGGGACTGGATGTGGTTGACCGAACTGAAGGTTGGCACCTTTCTGCTCTTTGGAACAGGTCAGGCCCTGGATCGGTGATTCATTCCAGTCAATCATTGATTCCAATGACCTGGCAGCCTTGTAACCTTTCCCTTACTCAGGTTGGCAACCTTTCACCTAGTTAAAGGTGAGGGAAGGGGAGAGCAGCAACGCACATCCTGGGCAATTCAATGGGAAAATTGGGTCCCCAAAAAACAAATGTTTACTTCTGGATGGGGAAGGAGGATTGCTGGTGTTTTCCACCCCGTCTGTCTCCTGCGAGGATTTCTGGATCAATGTAAATAAGAGAGACTGAATTGGAAATATGCAAGGGATGAGTAGGATTTTAAGGTGGTCAATGAAATTAATCCAAGGAGGGGTGCATCCATCTCCACTGTCGAATTAATGCAGTTTGATACGAACTTATCTAATGTAACTAATTTAATTCAACTTAACTAATTTAATTTAAATTAATTAATTTTATTTAATTTAACTAATTTACAAGGCCATAAATCTCCAGGAAGTGTGCAAAGGTGTGAAGAGTGCAACAGCTCCCCCTGGTGGCCAGAAGCTGAAATGTTAAATTGCCTATGAGTGTCTTGTCTATACATGTTTGTATGTCAAAGGGCATTGAATGTTTGCCTGTATATGTGCATTGTGATCCACCCTGAGTCCCCTGCAGGGTGAGAAGGGCGGAATATAAATGATGTAAATAAATAAATAAATAATAAATAAACTTAAACCGTCGTGGTTCAATGCTATATATTTTTTGAGCTGCCTGCAGTTTCTTGCAGAAATGGCTTGTAAAACTACAATTCCATTTGATTCCATAGCATTGAGCGATAGCAGTTTAAAGAGGTGCTAAACTATTATAGTTCTACAGTGCAGATGCACCCAAAGGCTGGCTCTACTCAACCCTATATTCCAGGATATGATCCCAGATTGTCTGTCTATCCCGGATTATCTGGCAGTGTAGACTCTTATAATCCAATTCAAAGCAATTAATCTAGGATCAGATCCTAGATTATAGGGCTTCCTCGGCATTGTTGGAGGACAGCAAGAGAGAGAAGGAGAGTCCCCCAAAGTTGTTGTTGTTGTTGTTAGCTCCCATTGCCACACACCAGTTGTAATGGGAAAGTGGCGCTATGTAAAACCCTGTTTAGTTCCCCAAAGTTGTTGTTGTTTCTGTAGTTGTTGTTGTTAGCTCCCATTGCCACAAATCAGTAGAAATGGGAAAGCAGCCCTTTGTAAGACCCCTTTTAGTCCCTCTAAATTATTATTATTATTATTATTATTATTAGCTCCCATTGTGAAACACAAGAGTTGGAATGGGAAAGCGACTCTTTGTAAGACTCTTATTAGTACTCCAAAGTTGCTGCTGCTGCTGTTGTTGTTGTTGTTGTTGTTAAAGCCATTATTAGGGACAGTTTCTTGCATCTTACGCTCCTCCTTTTGTATTTTTTTTCAGCCTCAGCCCCCCACCCCACCCCCTGTTATTTTTTTTACACAAGCGTTAACAAAATCCATGGAGAATAATACAGCTCAACCAAAAAATAATAATTCTTGGTGTCTTCGTTTTTAGGTCTGTTCCTGTGGTTATTGGGGTGCTGATTCAGAAAATTGTGTTAGATAGACCACATCAGCTCTAGATTATTAAGCCCTCTTATAGTGCTAAGGCAACGGGGATGTCAGGAAGGGAGAAGCTGACTACCCATAAAAGATTACTGCTACCACACCGGGTCTAGATTATTAAATATGGTTTTCTGTGGGTGAGCAGATGGCAACTGCTAGATAGCATATGTTCTGTATCAGAAACTAGAGCTGATGTGGTCTATCCAATGCAATTTTCTGAATCAGCACCCCAAATAACCAAACCGAATCTAAAGTTGATCAAAAAATGATTCGTAACCCTTTTGGTACTAACGTTGGAGAGTGGTCCTTGGTCAAAGTGCTTCCTGGTCAAAAAATGGTTGGGAACCCAGGGCCGAACTAAGGTAATTTTAAATGGTAAGCGAACATTATCCCCCCCCCCCTTTCCCAGCAATCACTGAAAAATAAAAGATTCACATGTTCGGGGGTGCATCCGGCTGCTGGGCGCACCTCCTCGGTCTCCGGCCTCATGAAGGGTGCGCATGCGTGCCGGGTGCTCATGCGCAGAGCCAGCTGGTTCCGCGTGTGCACATTTGGTGCAGCGCGGGTGGGCCGCCTTCCACGAGGCTGGAGACTGAGGAGGAGGGTTTGGTGGCTGGGGGTGGAGGCTGTGGGTGGCTCTGGCCTGCTCATGCCGCACCAGATGCGCATGCGCAGAACCAGTTGGTTCCACACGTGCGCATTTGGTGAGGCGCGGGCAGGCCACCTTCCACGGGGCCAGAGACTGAGAAGGGGTGTTTGGCGGGCGGATGCGCCCCTGAATATGTGGCGCCCCACGCGGGTGCGTAGTTCGCGTAATGTAAGATCTGGCCCTGTGGGAACCACTGATATAGGGGGAAAGTAAGTCTTAGGACTGAAGAAATACAGTAATACAAGAGAAGAACACAGCACCGCACATTGTTTAAAAAACCTAGTAACAAGCAATGACAATTATGTTTTCACCGCCATGAGCTTGAGAACAAATGCCTTTTAATAAGTAACTTCCTCTGCTCCGCCCGAATCCTTCTGTCCATTAATTAAAGCCGTGCATCTGTGTGAGACAGAGAGTAAACATTGGTTGTATGAATGTAAAGATGCTAACATAGATATTACCTGCTACAAATCCCAAAATGTCTGGATAGCAGTTATTAGCATGTCTAGACAAGACTGAGACCAGAGATGGTCTGTTTTGTTTTGGAAAAGATAATCTTTAAAATCAATAGCTTCAAAGAGAACTGTAGTGAGTAAAATGGCCACATTATTCTTATTTTTGAGTAATCCTCACCTAGTATGGGAGGGCTTCTGCCTGAGTAGATGTGGCTCAGGTATTCTGCCAAATAGAGAACCAGTGCAGGGTAGTCGTTTGAGAATGAGACTAGGAGTACATTTACAGTACAGAATTAATCCAGTTTGATACCACTTTACCTGCCATGGCTCATTGCTATAGAACAATGGTTCCCAACCTGTGGTCCATGGGACTACCAGTAGTCTGCAATAACTAAAATATGGTCCATGGCTCACAGTTACTACACCGTTCCAACAAGAGCGACCGGTCTCTCTAAACCCTCTTATAGTGCCAAGGCTTATTAAATATGCTTTTCTGTGGGAAGCAGATGGCAACTACTAGATGGCACATGTTCTGTATCAGAAACTAGAGCTGATGTGGTTTATCCCAGGGCTGTTCAACTGGCGGCCCGGGGGCCGTACACGCCCCCCCAGCCTGTTGGACACGGCCCCCGCTATGCCCCCGGCCGCCATGTTTAATTTTAAAAAAATTTTAAAAAATGGGCGGGGAGGGAGCGGGGCAGGGAGGAGGAAGTGAGCCAGCTCCTCCTCCCTGCACCGCCCCCTCCGTCCCTCTCTCCGTGCCGCCGATGCAAACCGGATCGCATCTGCGCCGGTGAGAGAGGGACAAGGGGTGGTACAAGGAGGAGGAAGAGAGCTAGCTCCTCCCCCCTGCACCGCCCTCTTCTTCCCCCGGCGGCGCCTCCCTCCCTTGCAAGGCATCGCGGCAGCAGCTGAAGCCGGCGCTGGCTTCCGCGGCTGCCGCGATGCTTTGCAAGGGAGGGGGTCCCCCGGCAGCGCCTCCCCCCCCCCCTGCAAGGCATCGCGGCGGCAGCTGAAGCCGGCGGCGGCTTCCGCGGCTGCCACGATGCCTTGCAAGGCAAGCTGGGAGGGGAAACCACCAGCTTCATCTGTGGCCAGGATGCCGCCTCTCTCCCTCTCCCAAGGCATCCTGGCAGCTGCGGGGCGGGCCAGGCGGGAGCCTGGGTCCGGCCCCAGGTCATCAGTGACCTGGTTGGCCGGTTAGAAGTTGGACAGCACTGGTCTATCCAATGTAATTCTCTGAATCAGCACCCCAAATAACCAAACTGTACCTAAAGTTGACCAAAACTCGATTCGTAACCCTTTTGGTACTAATGTTAGAGAGCGGTCACTGGTCAAAGTGGTCAAAAAACGATTGGGAACCACTGCTATAGAATCACAGGAGCCATAGTTTTATAAGGTCCTTGACAAGGGGTGCCGTGCATTCCCAGCAGCAGACTCGGGGACTTCCCTTCCTTCCTCCTCCTCCTTGCGCCCTCCCAGGAACATGGCGGAGGAGGCAGAGGCGCTCCTTCCTTGACAAGGGGTGTTGCGCATGCCTGGCAGCGGCCCCAGTGGCTTCCCTTCGCTGCCTCCTCCTCGCGCCCTCCTTCCTTGACTCAAGGAAGGAGGGCGCGAGAAGGAGGAGGAGGCGGAAGGAAACACCCAGGGTCGCTGCCGGGCATGCGCAGCACCCCAGGAACATGGCAGAGGAGGCAGAGGCGGCTTGAATCTTGGAGCAGTTGCCACCCCGCAGCAGCCTTCATGCCGAGAGGTGAGCGCGGGAAGAAGGGCTTGGAGCCTGCGGGGAAAAAGAAGTAGAAGCAAGGTTAGAATTAGGCCAGGATTCTCCTTGCTCCTTTTTGGGGGCATAATTCCAAAGTGTGGCCTAGGGCCACTTGCGCTCTGGATCCTTGCCCCTCCTGGCTAGTTAAGCTGGCCAGAGACGGACTGTTGGAATGGTTTGTTGTGATAATAAATGCCTCATTGGGCCAAGGGAAATTCCCATACTGCCTTAAGCAGGCGGTGGTAAAACCTTTATTTAAAAAGACCTCTCTCGACCCATCCGTATGCAACAACTACTGACCAGTTTCCAACCTTATTTTGGCAAGGTCCTGGAGCGGGTAGTCACCTCTCCGCTTCAAGGATTCCTCAATTTTCTGGACCGTTCGCAGTCTGGCTTCAGACATGGGCACAGTACTGAGACCGAGAAAAATTAACCCTGTCCACCCATATACTGTAATTATGGTTGGAAGATTGAAAACTGGGGATGGTTACTGTCCCTTTAATGGCTGTGTAGCAGGGGAAGTTCGGCAGATATTGCTAGATGACTGATAGCACTTGCTGAAATTTCAGTTCTACCCATTAATTAAAGAGACAGGAGCCCTCTCCAAGGTTTGGTGTGGCAACTCTATCTGTAATTCTGTTGACGGTTGTCTCTGCAGAGCAACACTCCTCCCTTATAAATATACAATATACATCCGCTGCCTGGCCACCAAGGCTCAGCTCAAACCCTCACAAGGTAAAGAACCCAAACAGAATGATATAAACTGTATGGGAATCAAGTCATTTCTCACAGACCGGATTGTAGCGCCAGATATGATATTTATCGTTCACAAAGCTCAACGCATGCACGTTGACTGGGCACCATCCTAGAGACTCCAAGCAGGTAACAAAGTATTAAGGCACATCTAAAACAGGTAATTAAAATAAAATAAACAACCTGCCATTATTATTCATCATCACGTCAGACTTTCGTTCCGCCAATAGCACCACCTAGTATTTCAAGATGTCTTACATGCTAATCATATCAATTTGGAAGTTGTTTTCAGTTTTAGAATGGGATGACTTCCTCTGAGCTGGACCTGGATAAGATTCAGAGTGTTGCTAGAGAAGTACAGAAGACTTACTCAGCTCCAAGTGATTTTTGGAGTTCCTTGCTAAGCTGGCTACCAAATTTGCATTGGTTACGTTCGCTTGTGATGATAATCATAGTGGTGATATGCTCTGTGCTAATCATAATGTGCTGTCTGCCCATTTTGCTCAAATGTGGTACTTGTGCCGTGCAGAAATCCATAGATACAGTAAAAGGTGTGCGTGCTGTCCGGACTGGAGAACCTGTGATCACGAGGACTGGAGAGTGGGTGGTCCTCTTAAGGTGTTCCAGACGTGTGTGTAGGTAACTCCTTGTGATGAGTTACCCACAAGAAAAAGAAATTCTGGAATAAAGCAGGTTTTGGTACTTTCCGTGCAGGAGTACAGTCAGAGAGTGATGCTGCACATGTGTCTTTGAAAAGTGGGTTCCTGTGCCAAGAATCAGGCAGGCACTTGCACTGTGAAAATAACACTGTGATTTATGCTTCTTGATGCACTCTGTGCCTAATGTAAGATAACATAGGCTTAGATTGATGAAACAGTACAGGATGTGCTATGAAAAACCTTAGTGCTAAATGGGAAAGAACTGCGCATGAGTGGAGAGTTTGGCCCCCTCCGTTGCTGGCACGGAGCCTGGAAGCTAAATGTTTCAAACTAAGAACACAAGAGTCTTAGCACTGATAGCTGTACTGTGAGAAAGACTAACATAGAAATGACTATTGTTCTCATTCATAGGTGGGACTTTGAGATGTGATGCAAATGGAAATGCAATGTTTTATTGGAATAATGAGATGTCATGTAAACACCAGTAAACACCAGCCAATTATGATTGTACAAGATCCATGAAGAAGGGGTGGGCTTAACTGGAATGCCTCCATTGGGGTATAAATGTTTTTGTATTGAGAGTGACGGGGTCTTTTGCCCCTGATTGCAGCGTGTTCTGCTGGCAGAAGCCCACCAGCTGGTGCCATCAATAAACCCGTTTGATTTCACCTACTCCACAGTTGTCGTGAGTTTTCCCTCATCCTTGTACCCGCACGTTCAGGTAGCTTGGTAAAGTTAACTTGATACTCGGAGTTCCATAACTCCTTAATCGGCTGCTTCACTGTCAGTATATCTATGGGTGTGACCTTACAATGTTCTCCAAAAGCACTCAGGCTTTGACTGTGCCAACATTTATTGATGTAATCCAGTGTTTCCCAACCGCTGTGATGCGGCACACTAGTGTGCCGCGACAGACCTCCTGCTGTGCCGCGAGAAAAGGTCTCTGCCCCCTTCCCCCTTCCTGCCCTCTTGCCCTCCTGCATCAAAGAAAAGAACTCCTGTTTCCCCAGCCAGCCTCCAATCTGCCATGACTCCCACCATGACTTCACCCCCGCTCTTCTCAACCCGCCCACTGAAGCCCGCCCACCGCTCATGACTCAGCTAAAGCCGGGGAGGGGCGACATTTATTTCGGGATTTTACCCGCTCTTCTCAACCCGCAAGGGGGACTCAGAGCGGCTTACATGCCCACATATGCCCACATAATAACAATATAAACCCCAAAACACTTCAACAATTAAAATACATTAAAAATACACTAAAAAATACAACTACATTAGCACAATACACATTCACTCTGGATTAAAACAATGTTCAGTCCATAAAAACATTGGCCATAATCACCCACTTCCATTAAAAACCAATCTAAAATGCTGCCTTGTGCTGGTGTACGAATGCCTGGTCCCACAGCCAGGATTTTACTTTTTCCTGAAGGCCAGGAGGGATGTGGTAGATCGTACATCAATAGGGAGCGCATTCCACAGGCGGGAGCCACCACCGAGAAGGCCCTATCCTCGTCCCCACCAGCCTCATCTGAGACGTAGGCGGGAGCGAGAGCAGGGCCTCCCGGATGATCTTAGATTACGAGGTGGGACATAGCGGCTGATGCGTTCGGACAAGTAAGCTGGGCCAGAACCGTATAGAGCTTTAAAGGTCAAAACCAGCACTTTGAATTGAGCCCGGAATTGGACAGGCAGCCAGTGGAGCTGACACAGCAGGGGTAGTGTGCTCCTGTATGTAGCTCCCGTTAGTAATCTGGCTGCCGCCCGCTGGACTAATTGCAATTTCCGAACTGTCTTCAAAGGCAGCCCCACGTAGAGTGCGTTGCAGTAATCTATTCGGGATGTGACCAGAGCGTGGACGACCGTAGCCAGATCAGACTTCCCAAGGTACGGGCGTAGCTGGCGCACGAGTCTTAACTGTGCAAAAGCTCCCCCGGCCACCGCTGAGACCTGGGGTTCCAGGCATGGCGCAGTCTGGCTCGGCCCCCTCCCTGGCTTCGGCACTCCGAGCAGCTGCTCCAGCCTTGAGGGGCCAGTGCCAAGCCAGCATTGTGCTGGCTCTGCCCCCGCTGGCTTGGCACTGCCCCCTCAAGGCTGGAGCAGCTTCTGGGAGAGCTGAAGCCGTGGGAGGGGGCGGGGCTTGGCATGGCCTGGCTCCTCCCCGGCTTCGGCACTCCCAGCAGCTGCTCCCAGCAGGCCACAATCCCCCAGCTGTTCTTTACTGTGTTAGAGTGTCATTTTGTGTCATTTTGGTTGGTGGTGTGCCCCTGGATTTTTTTAATGCTAAAAGTGTGCCACAGCTCAAAAAAGGTTGGGAAACACTGATGTAAACCACCTTAAGCCATAAGAAGAGGCTAAGAATTATTACTATTATTATTATTATTATTATTAGATGCACAACAATATTAGTACATAGCAAACAAGATCACTGTCTGGCATTTGTATTCAATCACACGTCGGACACTTCCCAAGTGCCTAGGACTGTGTGATGTATCGGCGCATAATGCATGCAGATCCAAGCAAGGTGGCTTTTTGCAGCTGACAGATGGTAATTTTGTCAGTGCCAATTGTTTTTAAGTGCAGCCAAGGTCTTTAGGCACTGCAACCGGTGTGCCGATCACCACTGGGACCACCTTGGCTGGCTTGTACCAGAATCTTTCCAGTTTGAGCTTTAAATCCTTGTATCATGTAAGCTTTTCCAGTTGCTTCTCGTCAATTCTGCTGTTGCCTCGGACTGCAACCTCAACCATCCACACTTAGTTTTTTTCCACAATTGTGAGGTCAGGAGTCTTGTGCTCCAAAACCTTGTCAGTCTGAATTCAGAAGTCCCAGAGTAATTTGACATTATTACTATTATTATTTTACTGACACAAAACCACAGTATGTCACAGCAAACGAGATCTATATGCTGGATTTCGTATCACAAAATCACAAATCGAACACTTCCCAAGCGTCTAGGACTGTGGGATGTATTTTCGAATGATGTGCACAGATCCAATTATTATTATTACACTGTGTAACAAAATTTGAAAAAAAAACCCATTTATTTCTGGTTTGAAAATGTTCTTTCCTGTTTAATTGTGCGGTACTTACTTTGAAAGTAGTTGTTAAACTCCTAAACTTTGTTTTTGTGACTGCCACAAACAATGTTGAATTGGTTGAGACTCTGAGATATTCATTGAAAAGATTTAGCAAAATGTGTTGCAGGATTTCTCACAAAAACAATTTTTGGGGCAGTTTATTAAGCTTTTCTATGTTTTTATGACACTTAGGAAATTGCATTTATAACCCATGAATAAAATTTGTGTGTTGTTGTTATATAAATGATGCAAATATAAAATAAATAATGCAAATAAATTATACACACACACACACACAGATGGCACACCAATGGTTTTTGAAACAGTACACATTGTCTGAAATTTGAAAAAATTATGATAAGACTTTTTAAAAAATTATTTATTTATTCGACTTGTATACCGTCCTTTCCATTCGGCTCAGGACGGTTTACAGCATATCGAACAACAAAAACAGTGCACATAATAAACAGTAAAAACACAGTAAAATACAACAGTTTCCATAGTAATCCACCAACCCGGGATGGTTATAGATTGAATGCCTGCCAGAACAGTGCCATCTTGCATGCTTTCCGGAATGTCGGCAACTCGCTGATTGCTCGCACTTCAGGTGGTAAACTATTCCACAAGCATGGTGCTGCCACAGAGAAAGTTCTCTGGTTGATGACAGATTATAGTTCGCAATGGCGGAATCTGAAAGAGGTTGAGGTCTTCTGAGCGGAGCGATCTCTGGGGAACATATGGGAGTAGACAGTCCCTTAGGTACACCGGCCCCAGACCATGCAAGGCCTTAAAGGTCAAAACCAACACTTTGAAGATGACCCGGTGCTCAATTGGTAACCAGTGCAGTCGCTGCAAGGTTGAAGTAATATGATCCGTGGCCGGTATTCCAGCCAAGAGTCTCGCTGCAGCGTTCTGCACCAGTTTGAGCTTCCGGATGACCACCAAAGGAAGACCAATGTAAAGGGTATTACAGTAGTCTAGCCTTGAGATGACCGTTGCCTGGATTACCGTGGCTAGGTCATTACCGGAAAGGTAGGGCACCAGCCGCTTAGCTTGCAGCAGATGGTAAAAGGCAGATCTGCTGACGGTGGAGACCTGAGCCTCCATCGTCAGCAGTGGGTCCAACTGGACACCCAAGCTCTTTACTAAAGACGACGGGCGTAATGCCTCACCATCTAAAGCCGGCAGCCGGAGCTCATACCCATCCAGATAACCCAACCAGAGGATCTCCGTCTTCGACGGGTTCACTCTCAACCGACTGGCTCGTAGCCAACCAGTCACAGCTTCAAGGCATTGTTGGAAACAATCGGGTACAGAGTCCAGTCGGCCGTCCATCCTCAGCACCAGCTGGGTGTCATCGGCGTATTGATGACACTCCAGACCAAAGCTCTGCACCAACTTGGCAAGGGGTTGCATATAGATGTTGAATAATAGAGGGGAGAGAATGGCCCCCTGAGGCACCCCACAACTTAGTGGGAGTCTCTCCGAAACCATACTTCCCCCTCTCCACTCGCTGGCCCCAATCAAGGAGAAAGGAGGACACCCATTTCAGGTTGCCTCAGTGTTGAGCCATGGAAGTTAATGTGATGTCAGACCACATTAATTCTACAATATAGATGCACCCCATATCTCCTTTCCCTAGGTGTCAAATCTGCTTTGGACATCAAATATGCCAGATAGAGAGCATTGCATTATGCACCTGTCTACACTGATGAAAACAAATCTGTTTGGCACAGCATTTTCTCAGTCTGCAGTGATCCTGTTGATGCCACACATATTGTGATGAGATTACGATCACCGGCCACACGCATCTGCCTGCCACATTAATTTCCAAACCTCTGCATTATATTCGACCATGTGGGAATGTTTTCTCCATCATGTATGCCAATCAAATTTGTTTCCTTCCAAGCAAAGGTGTGTGAATACTGATATACTGATCTACAAGTATTGAGACACATGACGAACCATCTTTTGAAAAACTTCAGTATTCCCCCTGGGAAATAGAAGGCTCGCCTGTCAGTGCCACCAACCAGTTTGGCACATTGCTATCTCCTCTCCCCAATAACACCACAAAGCTATGCTACCCAGAGCCGTCTAAATATCCACACGTCTAAACGTCCCGATTAGTAAGAAACACATTACAAACTAATTGTCGCAAACATCATGTGTCAAGATCAGAGTGAAGTGTGTAGCTCCTATGACTCTGGAGACCAGGGGTGAATTCCCTGCTTGGCTATGAAAACCCACGATAGGGTCGCCATAAGTGGTCCATGGACTACCAGTGGTCCACAAGAAGTTAAATGTGGTCTGAATGGACTCACCATTACTGCTTGGCAAATGATATGACTGGTTTCCAGTACTATGATCCTTCAATGAAGCACTACACTTTACAGCAGTGGTTCCCAAACCTGTGGTCCATGGACTACCAGTGGTGTGGGAGTTGGCGGCATAAAAGTCCAAACAAACAAACAAACAAATAAATAAACTATCAGGACCATACTAAGGTAATTTTAAATGGTAAGTGAACATTATTTTGCCCTGCCCCCCCCCCCACCAATCACTGCAAAATAAAAGATAGAATATTATTCACATGTTCAGGGACACTCTTCTTCGGTCTCTGGCCTCGTGGAGGGTGCGCATGCACAGAGGCAGCTGGTTCTGCGTGTGCGGGTCGCCTTCCACGGGGCCGGAGACTGAGGAGGAGGGTTTGGCAGCCGGGGGCGGAGGCTCTGCCTCCGGCTGCCAGACGCTCCTCCTCGGTCTCCAGCCTCGTGGAGCCGCTGCAGGCAGCTCTGGCCTGCTCGCGCCACACCAGATGTGCATGCGTGGCACCAGCTGGTTCCGCGCATGCACATTTCGTGCGGCGCAGGCGGGCCACCTTCCACAGGGCTGGGGACTGAGAAGGGGTGTTTGGTGGCCGGATGCGCCCCTGAATATGTGGTGTAATGTAAGATCCGGCCCTGATTACTATATTGTTGCAACGAGAGCAACTGGTCTCGCAAAACCCCTCTTATAGTGCCGAGGCTTATTAAATATGGTTTTATGTTGGTGAGCACATGGCAACCACTGGATGGCAAATGTTCCGTATCAGGAGCTAGAGCTGGTGTGGTCTATCTGTTGTCGAACGGCAGAATTTAAGGGACCCTTCCCATAGAGGGACTGGGCCCAGGCCACCCCTAAAATGCGAGGATCAAGGCCAAAATCTGGATGATCTTCCCAGAACTACAAATCCCAAAGTAACCCAGATCAATGCTCACCCAGATTGGAAGAACGCCACAAACCGAGAGAAGAATCTAATTCAGCTGAATAGGATGAGATGCCACGCCAGGTTTCCAAAGGCAAAAACATAGTCTTTAATGGGAATACAGGCAAATATATAGAAAACCATTCATTTACATTTGAATTGAGCGCCCTCCCTGCCTACAGTTCATTGGTTAGAACCTTGCTTACAGTTGTTTGTCAAAGGAGCCGGCCAACAAGAAAATTGCCCCTAAATTCAAAATAGGCCAATCAAATTGGGGCTGCATGAGGCAGGAAAGGACACAAAGGGAAACGGCTGGGTGAGGAGGAAGTAACCTGTGGCTGAATACCTTGCAGCTGGCGAGCCCCCGATGTGGGAGCTCAAGCCTTCCTGTCTATTGTTTGGTTTGAATACCTTAATGGGAGTCTTTTGTCCTGGCCGAAACTCCCTTTGTCTGGGAGTTACTGGCTGAGCGGGAAGCATGGTTTCTCAGTTCAAAATGGCCAAAAATGCCTATTTGGGCTGGCTGTGGAGTTCCGAATTCCACAATGAAGCAGCCATGTTCTGAGTTATGATTGCATGACCGTACATATTCCCTATCATTGGCCAAGCTCCGAAAATGACAGGGACATATGTGGGGAGTCCTGGGCATAAAGAGTGTGGGCCTCACCCCACGAAAAAACCCAACGTCCCTCCCAAAGTTATTATTTGTGCAAGGCAAAATGGATGGGAAAAGTGGGTTATTGTGCTCTGTTAACCTCTGGAACTCTCTGCTGAGGGCATTATCTTAGTGTTACAGGGACACAAAAGGGGGGCACACAGGGGTACAATGTAGACAAGACAACCCAGATTTCCCCCTGCAATCATCCCAATTACATTCCCATGCAGCTCCTGCTCCCAGAGGAAATGATCTTTAAAACAACCAACAAAATGCTGCTTTCCTTCTGGGAGTTATAGTTTCCTTAGATGTCCTTGGAAACTATAGAGTCCTGAGGGGCAGAATTGCTTCTGGAGTGCAATAGAGTGGCAGAGAGTCACAAAGTCCATGTGGCAAGAGGGGAAAAGGCTGGGAATATTCAACTGGGAAGTGTCCTTGGCAAACTGCTTCTCCCAAAGCCCAAAAGACCTGGGTTCCCTTTCAGTCCCCTTGCAATCTGGGCAAAACCCCTCCGGAAAAGCATCGGACACGGTTTGTCCAGAAAGAGAGTCCCTTCGGGTCCATAATCTGTAAGATGTAGCAAGGGCACATGCTGGAATCAGCTGATAAAGAGCAGTCCAGGAATAGTCCAGGAGGGAAAAACGATCAGAAAGGGGCAAATGGGGTCACAGTACTTGAGAGAACTAGATCTTCCGTAGCATCAGTCTGAGGCCCTCACCCACCCCTCTTCGGGCAAAAACTGCCCCAAAAGCTGCCGCTTTTGAGCTAGGATATGCTTCCCCCAGGCCGGAGAAAGGATAGAGAGAGAGAAAGGAGGAAGAGGAAACGATGGGAGAAATGGCAGAGTGTTTGTTTATTGTTTTGTAAGGTGTTTTGATTTGTTTTGGTTAACTTTTGGAAAGTCTTCCTTGCGGTGGGGAGTGGGGAAGGCGTTTCGGACCTAGTGGTGGGTGGTGGTACTGCAGCGGCCTAGCATAGGCCTGGGTGGGATGTGGCCTGGCTGTTGTTGCTTGGAGGCACGGAGGAGGGGGAAATGTGCATGCTCATAGTTCTAATGTGATCTGCTTATGGGGTTAGAAATGTTATTGCATGTGCTGAGGAGGGCTGGGGAAAGGTGCCCTTTTCTATTGCTTTGTGATGTATTGCTGAAATGTCTTTTATGTGCTATTTGCTGTGTAAAGGTTGTACAGATGGGGTAATGGGAGGCAATGGTGGCTGGGCTTGTTGGGAGGGATGAGGTTGATGTAGTGGGATATGGCACAGAGGTGGGGCAAAAGGAAAAAAAGAAGGTTTGGCACTGGTGCAACTTGGGCCATGGGCCAAGAGGAATACTGGGGACTCTCTGCGGCTTGACCTTTTGGATTTGGGGCTTCCTGATTCGGCCTCATATCTAATGCAATTTTCTGAATGAGCACCCCAAATAACCAAACCAAATGCAAAGTTGACCAAAAAACGGATTCATAACCCTTTTGGTACTAATGTTGGAGAGTGTCACTGCTGTAGAGTTAATGCAGTTTGATACCACTTTAACTGCCATGGCTCAATGCTGTGGTATCACTGAAGTTGTAGTTTTTACAAGCCTTCTCTGCCAAAGAGTGCTGGTGCCTCAACAAAGTACAAATCCCGCGATTCCACAGCACTGAGCCAGGGCAATTAAAGTGGTGTCAAGCTAGATTAATTATGCAATATAGATGCACTCTGAGCACCCTTTTCATCTCCCCTTTAGACAGCAAACTATCTTCAACTGGACTGGATAAGGCCAATCTCCAGCTGGGAATCATACTATCCTTCACTTTCTCCAAGACCAAGAAAACAGAATGAAGACCAAGAAATTATTGCCTCTTTTGTGGCAACAACAATAAATTTGCCTAAACGAGTCTTCTCAAATGTAGGATTTTTGTTACTTGTTTTAATTTGATATTAATTCTTTAAAAGATGCTGCTTTTTGTGACAAAACTTTCCCAGGGTAGCTCTTAAAGTGTGTGTGTGTGTTAATTATAATAATATTAAACAGTTACAACAACCACAATCTCTATCTCTATACCTTAATAAAGCGGAATGTTTGTATGTATGTGTGTGTGTGTTTGTTTGTATGTATGTATGTATGTATGTATGTATGTATGTATGTGGCAGCGTTCTGATTGGCTCCCGGCCTCTACATTCTGACAACATGATTGGTTGCCAGTGAGGGAGCATTTGCATAACGCTTCTATTGGCCAGTCAACACGAACCCTCTAAACTGGCAGAGGAGGATAAGGCAAAGGCCTGAGGCAGTCGCCAACACGAACATTCAGACGCTCTAAAGTGGCAGCAGGGGTAAGGAAAAGACCTGGGGCAGTCAGGCATGGTGGGAGTTTCAGGCCAAAACACTTTGCGACCCCTTTGCGACCCCAAACAATGAGAGAACAAGACCAAACTTGGCACACAGAACCCTCAAGACCCACTCTACATCCTGGTGCAGTTTGAGGGAGGATGTACCAAGGATGATGGGACTTGCAGTACTTTAACTCACTTGCTTAGAGCACTGTGGCCCACACCATAGAAAGATCAGGACCACACTTGGCACACAGATGCCCACTGGCCCACTTTACAACCTGGTGCGGTTTAGGGCAGGATGGGCCACAAATGATGGGATTTGCAGTACCTTCACCTGATTCATTTCCCACAGAACATTGAAGCCCCTACAAATCACAGACCAGGCCCAAACTTGGCACATAGAGTACCCATGACCCACTCTACATCCTACTGCAGTTTGGAGGAGGGCAGACCATGGATGATGGTGTAGCAGCAAATCTGGAGTCCCAAAACTCCCAGGTGGTACCTTTTACTTACAGGCGGCGCAAACGTGCGAGCGCAGGAACGATAAAACGCAACAACCGTTACTGCGGGTACAATGAAGCCAAAGTTTATTTTGCACAACATCAGCTGACGGGACCTGCCCACAGAACTCGCTGCTTCAGGGCAAGAACACCGTACAATCTTCAACTATCCCTTATATACACTCTATGGCAGCAGGTCCCTTGTCCCTCCTTTCTTCATCATCATCATTGGTTCACAGCATCAACTCATTTCTATTATCCAATTAAACATCACATTATTTGGCTTCACACTCTATTTGCATTCTTCTTTGCTCAACAGCACTACCAGTATTAATTCTTCATTCCCACAGTATGTTATCTGCCATGGGCATCCTGTTCTTAATTTGCAACATTTCTATGCCGTCCTTCTGTGCCAGCAAGGAAGAACGGTCTCATTTGCCCATGTGCGGTTTCTACCAATCAGTAACAATGTAAACAGATACACGCTGGGTGCTAGCTAGGCCAATCACGGCCAGTGTTATCAGGGAAAGGCACATGATGTACTCTAACAAATCACAGCTTGTGCCTCACGTACCAATCAAAGTGCATTATTCTCGGGAAGGCTGCTAGCATGATTTCTGGCAAGCTATCTCGCTATACTAAGGCCTGTGCTTGTGCATCACTCTCCTCTGACCGTACTTCTGCTAAGAGCACCAATTCTGCTTTAATGGGACTTGAAGTACCTCCAATCACTTTCTGAGACCACTGCGACCCTCATCCAATTACCAAAAAAGAACAAACTAGGCACACAGAGCCTCCATGACCCACTTTACATCCTGGTGCAGCTTGGAGGAGGGCAGACCATGCATGATGGGACTTGAACTACCTTCACTCACTTCCCAAAACTGCTGCAAACCTAATCCAATGACTGATCAAGACCAAACCTGACACACAGAGCCCTCATGACCCACTCTACATCCTGGTGCCGTTTGAAGGAGGATGGACCATGGATGATGGGACTTGAAGTACTTTCACTAACTTCCTGAGACCACTGCAAGCCACGTAAACATCTCATAAGGACCACCCTTGGCACACAATGCCTTTCTCAAATAACCCGGGCACCGCCAGGTCCCCAAGCTAGTAGTTAATAAACCACAGTATAAAATTACAAGAGTAAATCAACACAATATAAAATAATTAAAATAGTCACAATGATTGAACAATGACACTAGAAAAGCAAAAAGAGGTAGAATGCAGCCACTTTAGTGAAAACTACAATTTTCTACATTTTGTAGAATGTAGTCCGCTGGGCTGGCCAAGTTGTCCAAATGCCCGATCACCGGCTCCCAAAGCAGTTACAGTTACCATACTCCCAACTCAAGAAGGGGAACCGTAATGTTGGTGGACAGGGAAAGAGATTTGAAGATGGGCTTAAAGCCAACCTTAAAAACTGTGGCACAGACACCAAGAACTGGGAAGCCCTGGCACTTGAGTGCTCTAACTGGAGGTCAGCTGTGACCAGCAGTGCTGCAGAATTCAAAGAGGTATGAATGGAGGGCAGAAGGGGAGAAACGTGCCAAGAGGAAGGCACGTCAAAGCAACCCTGGCCGGAACCACCTTCCACTTGGAAACCGATATCCTCACTGCGGGAGAACATGCGGATCAAGTATAGGGCGCTACAGCCATCTACGGATCCACCATCAAAACCCTACGCTTGGAGGACCATCATCCTCGGTCTACGAGGGATCGCTTAAGTAAGTAACTAAGTCTGTATTTTAGGCTCTTAACAAACAATTATTGTTGTTGTTTATTCATTCAATCGCTTCTGACTCTTGGTGACCTCATGGACTAGCCCAGGCCAGAGCTCCCTGTTGGCCGTCACCTCCCCCAGCTCCTTCAGGGTCAAGCCAGTCTCTTTGAGGATACCATCCATCCATCTTGCCCTTGGTCGGCCCCTCTTCCCTTTTCCTTTCATTATTGTCTTCTCTAAGCTTTCCTGTCTTCTCATGATGTGCCCAAATATGTCATATTTGCCTCTAATCTCCTTCCCTCCAATGAGCAGCCGGGCTTTATTTCCTGAAGTATGGATTGGTTGGATCTTCTCGCGGTCCAAGGCACTCTCAGAACTTTCCTCCAACACCACAGTTCAAAAGCAACTATCTACCTTCGCTCAGCCTTCCCTATGGCCCAGCTCTCACATCTGTAGGTTACTATGGGGAATACCACTGCTTTGACTATGCGGATCTTCGTTGCCAGTGTGATGTCTTTACTCTTCACTACTTTATCGAGATTGGACATTGCTCTCCTCCCAAGAAGTAGGCTGTGATGAGGTGGTTATTTATATGTTAATCACATGTTTGTTTATGTATTTAGAAGGGACATTCTTTAAAAGCTGCAGAGAGTGAGCCGTGGAATGTTTGCAGCAGCAAGCTGTAAGCAGAGGCTGTTGCCATGACAACAGAGGCCACTCTGGCTTTAGAATGTTCAGTTTGAATCTGACAGTTGGAGAATGTCAGTTGGCCAGCAGCTGTGACCAGAGTTAGTTAGGAATTGACAGTTGCTGGAGCTCCAAGCTGTCTGTAGGAGCTGCACTGTGCAGTTCAGTTCTGTGTGTGGGTTGAGGGAAACCCAAGTGTGTGGGACAGAGTTTAGTCCCAGGGTTGAGAGTAACCCAGTATTAAATAGTTACTTGTGTGTAACTGTGTAAGGGGAATTTAAAACCCCATTGTTATATTGTTGAAACCTTGAAGTTTATACCTCTTCGGAGCCTCTTAGAAACCACCTAAGCTTTGAACCCATTTGTGTAAAATAAACTGTTAAACACTTTCAACAAAAACATCTGTGGAAGTCGTTTATTCACAAAGACCCTCACATCTAGTGGTCAAGCTTTGACAAATGGTGGCAGCAAGTAATAAACAAGGAAAACATTGAGTATTGGTGGCAAAGGTGGGATTTAAGGATAGCCTGCCCTGCCACATTTTAATAAAGGTGAACAGTGAACATCGAATCTTCCACATTTGGTGGCAGCAGTGGGATTAAAGGATTGCATGCCCTACCACAGTATTACACGGTTCACTCAGTTTGGTGTGCGAATAAACGAAGATCGACGCTAGCCTTCTGCGGCGTTCGAATCTTTCCACATAGTCGCCTTCTGATTTTCTGGCTCCAGTCTGCATCTGCAGTAATCTCTGCACCTACAAATACAAAGTCTGTCGCTGCCTCCACGTTTTCTCCTTGTATTTGCCAGTTATCAATCATTCTTGTTGCCATAATCTTGAATTTTTAGCTGCAACCCAGCTTTTGCCCTTTCTTCTTTCACCTTGGTTAGAAGGCTCCTCGGCTCCTCCGTGCTCTCAGCCATCAAAGTGGTATCATCTGCATATCTAAGGTTGTTCATGTGTCTTCCAGCAATTTTAACCCCAGCCTTGCAATCATCAAGCCCCGCACATCGTATGATGTGTTCTGCATACAAGTTGAATAGTTTGGGTGAGAGTATACAATCCTGTCGTAGGCCTTTCCCCATCTTGAACCAGTCTGTAGTTCCATGGTCAGTTCTTAATGTTGCTACTTGGTCATTATACAGATTCCTCAGCTCCGGTAGGAAGCCAAAACAAGCCACGCTCACTCCAAAGTTCTTTGAAGGAAAAGTAGTTTATTTGATCCTTAATCCAGGGCAGTCAAAGACCGAACTGGACTTTTCCCGCCGGTCTACACCTTCAAACCCTTCAAGCCCAACCTCCAGCCGGCCCACTCCTCCCCCTTTGTCCGTTCTTCCGGCGTCCAGCATATCAAAGGCCAGGAACAGGGCGCTCAGCATTTCAAAGGCCAGGGACAGTTCAAAGAATGACCAGATGTTGCTGTTATCAGATGGCGGGTGATGCCTGGGCCGTTAGGTAAACAAACGGGTCAGGCAGCTCTGACACAAGGTGATTTGGTATGCCCATACCACCAAGAACTTGCCACTTTTTTAATGATCCACACAGTCAAAGGCTTTAGAATATTTATTTATTATTTACATCATTTATATTCTGCCCTTCTCACCCTGCAGGGGACTCAGGGCGGATCACAATGCGCAGACAAACATTCAATGCCCTTTGACATGTAAAACAAGACACTCAGAGGCAATTTAACATTTTAGCTTCTGGCCACCAGAGGGAGCTGTTGCACTCCTTCACTCCCTTGCACACTTCCTGGAGATTTATGGCCTCGTAAATTAGTTAAATTAGCCTCCCCACAACATGGTACCAAAATTTGCTACTTAACAGCTGCAACTGTATTTCGGGTTGCAAAGGTCGACAACGAGCTACACAATTGGTCGAAAGTTCACCGCGACCCGGGCAGGCCTCGAACTCATGACCTTCTGGTCAGTAGAGATCTTATGCAGGTGACTCCCACATTCCCGGTGCATATGGTGGGGGGAGCTCAAAAATGACAGCGATCTTATGCAGCTGACACCAAACCAGCTGCGCCACATTCCCGGTAAATCTATATATATAAAGGAAGAGTCCTCATGGCACGACCGTCCCAAACAGAGAAACCTTACAACGCAGAGACACCAAACTTGCCAACAGAAATAGGCCTCAGACATGGTAGGTTTGTAGCAAAGAAACTTTCCCCCCCAAAACCTAAAAGGCCCCCAAAACAACGAGTAAAAAAACTACATTTCCCAGCATCCTCCGGGGCTGCCAACGACTCTTCCAGCCTCTACATTCTGACAACATGATTGGCTGCCAATAAGGGCGCATTTGCATAACTCCTGTACTGGCCAGCCAACATGAACATTCCGACCCATAATAAACTGTCAGAGGAGGATAAAGGGCTGAGGCACAAACACAAACACCCAATTCACTTCCCACAGAAAATTTACACCCCTACAAATCACAGATCCAGGGGCGGTCCTACAAGATTGTCTGGGAGGGGGGCTCTCCCGCATGGGGCGCCATCCTGGCTTCTGGGCAGTGCTGCAGCTGCCTGCTTTTTGAGCCTTTGCGCTCCGACGCCGCTTCTGGGCACGCGGAGGCGCAGTTGCTCTGGAGCTGAAGTTGAGCGCAGGAGCAACTGCACATGCGCGAAAACCTCCGCGCATGCCCAGTAGCTCCCTTGCGCAGAAGCCTGTAAGCAAAGCACTCCCTATCGGGCAGGCAGGGAGTGCTTCCCCTCTCCCTTTGTCTCCCCCGCGCGCGTGCATTTGCAGGGAAGGAGAAAAGAATCAGTGAAGGAAGTGTAAGTGAAGGAATGAATGAAGGGCTTTCCTCCTCCTCCTCCTTCTCCTCTGTGACCTCTTCTCTCCCTCCTTCCTTTCTTCGTCTCTATTTCTGTCTAGACCTGAGGGGCCTGAGGCTATGAGGAGTTGTGGGAGTTGGAGGCCAAAACACCTAGAGGGAGGGAGGGCCCAAGTTTGCCCAGGCCGCGCTGCCTGTATTCGACCTCATTTGAACATTTTGGCTGTTTTTCTATTTACATTTAAATTGGGATCCTAATTTTGGACTTATGGGAGACTCCTATGAATTATCGGGTGATAGGTAATATATTCTGATTTTGATGCATTTATATTGCATTTCTTGTTGATTATTATACAGTTCTGCTTAATATTGTCATACAATATAATACAAATACAATATAACAATAGAATAATGATATATTTTATATTACATGTAATATTACAAACAATATTGCAGTATAGTGGTATTGTACAAAATAGTAATATATAATATTTTATTTTACTTTATTTTGGGTTATTTGAGTTTTATAGGAGTAATGAAAATATTTAGTAGAGGATAATTTTATTTAAATAAATAATTTTATTATTTTATAATAATAATATAATAGCATGTTACATTATATTATAATGTCAATATATTATAATATAATTATATTGTAATGTAGTATAATATCATTATGATATAATATAGTATGAGTATGGTATAATATATTGTATATACATTGATACAATATAATACTACTAATGGTATTGTGATATTATAATTGCATATTTGTTTTACATGGGGGGTGGCAAAATAACGTTTTTTGGGGGGGGCACCAAAATAATGTTCACCTACCATTTAAAATTACCTTAGACTGCCCTGCACAGACCACACCCAAAATTGACAGTAAGGCTTCATTAACTTAATTTCCCTGACTAGGCCTCACTTAATGGAATGCTGTTTACACTCTGAATTGACAGTAAGGCTTCATTAACTTGATTCTCCCAACTAGCCCTCAGCTCATTGGACATTGTGTATGGCCTGAATTGACAGTAAGGCTTCATTAACTTGCTGTTTCTGACTAGGCCTCAGCTCATGGGACATTGTGTATGGCCTGAATTTACAGTAACCTACCTTGGCACACAGAGCCCCTATGACCCACGCTACATTCTACTACAGTTTGGAGGAGGGTGGACCATGGATTATGGGACTTGAAGTACCTCCATGGATAATGGGATTTGTAGTACTTCAAAACCCATCATTCCCCACAGACCACTGTGGCCCAGAGCCAAGACCGATAAAGACCAAACTTGGCACACAATGCCCCCCATGACCCACACTCCATCCGACTACAGTTCAGAGGAGGACACACCATGGATAATGGGATTTCAAGTACCTCCACTCACTTCCAAAGTACCCCACCACCACACAAGCATCAACCTCTACATCAACACAGCAGACGGAAAGACAAAAAACATTGTATATCCACAAGCTCTGCAGAACGCCAGCAACACTACACACCAACAACTCCCCAGGACTTCAACATCCCACCCACCAGAACAACCCACAACGACACAGCCAGGGCCCCAACAACACCATAACTAACAACAATTCCAACCCTTACATACTCAGACTTTCTCGCATCTCTTAAATAGGGCACAGCAACGCGTGCCGGGTACAGCTAGTAGTCAATAAAACAGAAATAGATGTTTTTCTGAAACTCCCTCTGCCTTCCTCCATTATCCAGCGGATATTGGCAATTTGGTCTCTCGTTCCTCTGCCTTTTCTAAACCCAGCTTGTACATCTCTCTCTCTCCATGTCTTGCTGGAGTCTTCCTTGCAGGATCTTGAACATGACTTTACTGCCTTTGAAGTACAGCCTACAGCGCTGGGCATTTGCCGGTGGTCTCCCATCCAGGTTCTAACCAGGGCTGTCACTGCTTAGCTTCTAAGATTTAAAAAAGGTCAGAGTGTCTTGAAATAAATAGCATTACTGTTTTGTAAACAATTATTACAAAACAGTAATGTTATTTATCTCAAGACGCTCTGTCTTTTTTAGTACTGGAAGCTAGGCAGTGAGAGCCCTGGTTAGAACCTGGATGGGAGACCACCGGCGAATGCCCAGCGCCGTAGGCTGTACTTCAAAGGCAGGAACAGTAAAACCACCTCTGAGAATTCCTTGCCTAAGAAAACCCCATGAAATCCATGCGGTGACCATAAGTCAACAGCCAACTTGGAGGATTCATGCACAAACAATGTTATGACTTATGATTTAATCCCCTGCCATTCAGTTCAAAGAACTTACAAAGCAGCTTATCACTAACACCAATTAAGGCCTGTGACGTAAAAGGGACAATGGTTGGGGGCAATGGTGACTCAGGAAGAACACAGAATCCCCTTGTACAAATGTTGACCGATCCGCTTTGCAAAATGCCTTACGCGTTTACGGAATCTGCCATCATCAGGGAACCACGGAAAGCAGTTTCGCCGGAGGACGGTTCCTCCTCCAAGAGGTGTCGATCTTTATCTTGCCTCCTTTGTTACGGAATGACATTCTTCATTCTGCCTGATAAGGACATGTCTGAAAATGCAGCGAGGGGATTAGGAGAAGCCAGACCATGAGGACACTAATCCCCACCATTGGCTTCTGATACATTTCTAAATATATATGTCATCAGCCTTCCTACAACATTACAACACTCCCTAGAATGATCCAAAATAAAAAGGGTGAGTGTTTTGCAATAATAAGCTGGTAGTCAAAATGAAATACCGTATTTTCTGGCGTATAAGACTACTTTCTAACCCAAGAAAATATTCTCAAAAGTCAGGTGTCATCTTATAGAGCGGGTGCTGAAACTTCCAATCTGGATTGGAGAAACTGTGGTTGCCGCATATTCATTATTTATTTATTTATTTATTTACATCATTTATATTCCGCCCTTCTCACCCCGCCGGGGACTCAGGGTGGGTCACAATTAACATATACTGGCAAACATTATGTCTATATACGTTGTATGTCAAATGGCATTGAATGTTTGCCAGTATATGTTAATTGTGACCCACCCTGAGTCCCCTGTGGGGTGAGAAGGGTGGAATATAAATGATGTAAATAAATAAATAAACAAACATTCAATGCCCTTTCACAAACAAACATGCATATAGGCAAGACACTCAGAGGCAATTTAGCATTTCAGCTTCTGGCCACCAGGGGGAGCCTGCGATATAGGACAGTGTAGATCCAGCAGTGGTGCAATGAGTTAAACCCTTGTGCTGCTGATCTGCTGACCTGAATGTTGGCAGTTCGAATCTGCAGGATGGGGTGAGCTCCCACTGTTAGCTCTAATTCCTGCCAACCTAGCAGTTCGAAAGCATGCAAATGTGAGTATATCAATAGGTACTGCTTTGGTGGGAAAAGGCAAAAAGACACTCCAAGCAGTCATGCTAGTTACTCGACCAGGAGGTGTCTATGGACAATGCAGGCTCCTTGGCTTGGAAATGGAGATTAGCACCTGCCCCAGAGCCGGAGATGAGCACTGCCTCCAGAGCCAGAAATGAAAGGAGAAGGCTTTGCCTTTGTCTGTGTTTTTGTGTTCATTGTATTTCACTATAACAAAGCATTGAATGTTTGCCTGTGTCTGTTTCTATGCTGTAATCCATTCTGAGTTCCCTCGGGGAGAAAGGTGATTATTATTATTATTATTATTATTAGTAGTAGTAGTAGTAGTAGTAGTAGTATTAGATGAATCTTCACTACCAGATAATCTGGGATAATCAGATATTTAGGATGAGATTCTGGGATATAGGGCAGTGTAGATCCAGTCTGACTGAAGGCATTTCCAATCCTATATTCTGTTCTCACATTAGCCACCCTGTTGCCGATAGGAAGTCTTCCACTACATCATAGACGCAACTGCACCCTCTGTTGATGAGTTTTATTAAATCCATGGACCCTTCCACACAACACTATATCCCAGAATATCAAGGCAGAAAATCCCACAATATCTGCTTTGAACTGAGTTATCTGAGTCCACACTCAGATAATGTGGGATTTCCTGCCTTGATACAATAATAATAATAATAATAATAATCTTTATTTGTACCCTGCCCCCATCTCCCCACTGGGGACTCGGGGCGGCTCACATGAGGCCAAGCCCAAACAACACATTACAATAAAATAAAATCAAAAACAGCAGCAATTACACAATAAAAATACATACATATAAATAAAAAACAATATACAACTAGATATCTACAATCACAGGACAGGGCAGGCCGCAGGCACACATATAACGTGTTAAAAACTGTCTCAAATTCAGCATGTGATCCACACTGGGGTTTGCTTTAGATGTGGAAACAGAGTTCTGTCCATTTGGAAGAGGAAAACTACAAATCCCGTCTGGCCATAGGTCCAGGGTGGCCTGCTTGCTTAAGTCAAACACTGGGTAAACCGTATCAAAATCACAAGAAAACAACAATATGCACGTTTTTTGGATATTATTATTTAGTCAATGATAATAAATCATAGAAATCTTATTAGCACTTTGCAAGCTTAGCAATATAGTTAGAACAAATCATAAATCATAAATTCTGTGTCTTAATACACCATTCATACATAGATAGAAGTACATTACAAAAGATAATGGCCTAACATCTCCCAAACAGGGAATATTGATTTGCCATTAGGCCATTATCTTTTGTAATGTACTTCTATCTATGTATGAATGGTGTATTAAGACACAGAATTTATGATTTATGATTTGTTCTAACTATATGGAATGTGGAGTCCCCCAGGGTGCCATCCTATCTCCCACCCTCTTCAACATCTACGTCCAGCCTCTGGCTAGCATTGCCAGGGGCCATGGGTTCTCCTGCTACCAATATGCGGACGATACACAGCTGCTCCTGAAGCTTGACCCAGGGTCATCGTCGGTGCCGGACAGTTTCAGCCAAGGATTGAGAGCGGTGACGAGCTGGCTCAGAGCACATAGACTCAAAATCAACCCAGCCAAAACGGAGATCCTCTGGCCTGGCCGACCCGCCTCTCACCCATCACTGCCACCCTTTGAGGGCGAGCCCTTATCCCCGGCCCGGCAGTGAAAAGCCTGGGAGTGATCCTGGACGAAAAACTAACGATGGAGGCCCAGATCCAGGCGGCAGCAAAAGGCGCCTTCTTCCATCTCCGTAGGGCCCGACGGCTGGCCCCTTACCTACCATCTGAGGCGCTGAGAACCGTGGTACATGCCACCGTTGTCTCGCGTCTTGATTATTGCAACGCCCTATATGTGGGCCTCCCCCTCTCCACAACCAAGAGGCTGAAACTCATCCACAACGCAGCGGCCAGACTCATCTCTGGGTCATCAGTGAGGACCACATTTCTCCTATTTTTAAAAGATCTCCACTGGCTGCCCTTAGAGTTCAGAGTGCTCTACAAACTTCTGGTGCTCACCTTTAAAGCTCGGCACAATATTGGGCCAGCCTACTTGAGTGACCGGCTGACGGTCCAGCGCAGCGTGAGGCCAGCACGTGCCATAAATGGCGATCGCATGACCATCCCCGGGGTGCGAGAGGCTCGGCTGATGGAAACCCAGCGGAGAGCCTTTTCCGTGGCGGCCCCCAGGATCTGGAACTCATTGCCACCTGCCCTCAGAGCCACTCTGACCCTAACTAGATTCCGGTCAGACCTAAAGACCTGGCTCTTCTGCCTAGCGTTGGGGCCTGATCGGTACCTCTGAATGTCTGAGCCTTCCTCAGACTTGTATCCGTTTTAAACTGTTGTATATTGCTGTTTTAGGGTTTTTAAATGATGTAAGTCGCCCGGAGCACCACTGGTGGAGGGCGACTCACAAATATTAAAGTATTATTATTATTATTATTATTATATTGCTAAGCTTGCAAAGTGCTAATAAGATTTCTATGATTTATTATCTTTTTTTAAAATAAAGATTTTATTGGTTAAAAAACAAACATACATATAGACAAACATACATCTATGGGTGAGAGGGTTGGGGGAGGGTAGGGGAGTCGGGGGAAGGGGTAGGTGGGGGTGGGACGGACTAACGAACTACCATACCTGTCAAACAATACAATCCCTAACTAAACTAAAAACGGTTGACTTCACCCCAAAGGTAGCATTACATTCGTATGTGTTGGCCAGCTACATGAGTTCTTATTTCTTAAATCCAATATCCCATTAATGCAATGTTCTTATTTCTTTTAATATAACCGATCAACGGGTTCCACATCTCTTCAAAGGCCTTAGTTGGACTCCTTCTCAAAAGCAGCGTAAGCTTGTCCATTTCCGCTATGTCATTGACTAAATAATAATATCCAAAAAACATGCATATTGTTGTTTTCTTGTGGCCTGCTTGCTTCCCAGGGGACCTACGGGCTGACCACAGCAGGCTCCCCAGGTCACGGGCTTCTGGACATCAACGAGACGGCGGCAGGATCGGTTGTTGCAATGAGGAGTCATGGATGACAGTCAGCTGGCTTCTCTTTAAACTTATTGCTTTGTGAAAAAAGTTATTCCGGGGGCTCAGGGGCCCAAAGAGCAAAAGCAAGATAGCAGTTAGTGTTGGAATATAATAAGGGAAAATATGGCACCAAAATGGAGTCCATCCGTTGACCTGTGGATGCGGGGGCCTGGTGGGTTTCAGTATCCACGGTTCAAATGAACGCATTTTCTGCCTCCCCGGGACGCTGTAAGAGCATCCTCAGCGAGCCAAAAGTGATCTGCAGCTCGGGAAAGGAAAGGTTCATGCTCGGAGCAAGTTGGAGACAGTAAAGGACACAATGTATCACTATGGAGAGGAAAAGTTGCAATAGAATGATCCTTTATTGGGGGATTAGTTACAATGTTAGGGTCAGGGGAAGAAAGAAAAGAAAAGAAAAGGAAGTTTGCTTGTTGGAGCTACTGCTGTAGCCACACTCCCCGCGAAGTTGGCCCAATAGGGTATCCAGGAACTACAGAACTCCCTGCTGCAGGTCAGATTAACTTGACGGCAGGGGGCCCTTGGGTGCTCGTCCTCATTGGCATTATGCAAAAACTTGGCATCATATGGTCAGTGTGGACTCATATAATGCAGTTAAACTGTATTGTACGAGTCTACATCAGGCATGGGCCAACTTCAGCCCTCCAAGTGTTTTGACTTCAATCTCTCACCATGCCTAACAGCTGGCAGGCTGTTAGAAATGATGGGAGCTGAAGTCCAAAACACCTGGAGGGCTGACGTTTGTTCATTCCTGGCCTACATTGACTGTATGATGCAGTTTTAGGCTGCGTTATATGGCACTGTAGATGCGGCCAAAGATTGGAGGCATTTCTTACTCACCCAATGACTATTACAGTAAGTATATATAAATTTGGCCCTAACTTAAGTCCATCTGTTCCTTTTGCTGTCTATCCTTTTACTATCTGCCCTGTACCGTTCTCATCATAACAAAGCTACTATCTACGCAACAGACGTAAACAACGATGTCCTCAATAGATGAACAATTAAGTTGTCTGGAGATAGAGCCTCCTGATCAACTTTGGCCTAATTCGTGTTTTCTTCTGGAAAAGGTAAAACAAAGTGCTATCTGTCTATAGCAAAATCCAGGACTTTATGGGAACAGTGAGTTGATAGTAACACTCTTAATACACAGTAGAACTATATACTATAAGATTTTACTATCAAAGCCATGTTTTACTGTGTGTAAATTGAAACTGTAATGGTGACTGTTGGGATTTTTGAGCTATGCTATTACCCACAAGCATAAATAAATTACATATATTAGAAACCAACACTTTGTCATTACTTTATTTTCCAGGTCACCAGACTGGGCCAGAGCAATGCGTGGAAGGGGATGGCTAGTCTATATAAATAAAAATGTCATGTTCATTTGTGGGATTAACATCACTCAAAAACCACTCTACGAATTGACACCAAATTTGGACACAATACACGCATCAGGCCAACAAGTGACCATCACTCACAAAAAACACTGAAAAACACAGCAGAAGAGGCTTAAAAAGCCAAAAACAACAACATTACAACGCATGCGTAAAACCACACACACACATATATATATGCAAACACACATATATACACACACAAAACGCATATACACAGACTGGGCCACAGCAACGCGTGGCAGGGGATGGCTAGTTTCTTATAAATCAGGGCTGTCCAACTTCTATGGGTCCAAGGGCCGAAATTCCGGTCACTGATCACCTGGGGGGCCGAAGGGTCTGCCTCCGCCCCCGCCCCAGCTCCAATTTACTTACAATTGATCTTGAGTTGTGGAGTTGTGGTTCACCTCCACCCAGAGAGCACTGTGGACTCAAATAATGATGGATCTGGACCAAACTTGGCATGAATACTCAATATACCCAAATGGGAACACTGGTGGATTTGGGGGAATGTTTCCTAATACCATTGAGTTATTTGAGTCCACACTCAAATTGGGACACACCAAAAAAACCCAAACACCTCAATGCCGTCAAAGGGGGCTTGATGGGGCCTCCTTTCCCAGATGCAGGTGGAGGAGGCCCAAAGAGCTCCCTCCCTCCCTCCCTCCCTCCCTGAAGGGAAAACAAGGCCGAGGGGGGCAGGCGCAAAGGAAGCCACGTTGCGCCCTGCACGCGGGGGAAGGCAGCACAACAAGGGGGAGGGGGCGCGGAGGAGGGGAAGGAAGCGTCGCCAGTAATCTATATGGGATGTAACCAGAGCATGGACCACCGTGGCCAAGTCAGACTTCTCAAGGTACGGGCGCAGCTGGCGCACAAGTTTTTACTGTGCAAATGCTCCCCTGGTCACCGCCGAAACCTGGGGTTCCAGGCTCAGCGATGAGTCCAGGATCACACCCAAACTGCGAACCTGTGTCTTCAGGGGGAGTGTAACCCTGTTTAACACAGGCTGTAACCCTATGCCCTGTTTGGCCTTTCGACTGTCCAGGAGTGCCTCTGTCTTGTCTGGATTCAATTTCAATTTGTTCGCCCTCATCCAGTCCGACACAGCAGCCAAGCACCGGTTCAGGACCTGAACAGCCTCCTTAGTAGTAGGTGGGAAGGAGTGACAGAGTTGGACATCATCTGCGTACAGATGACACCGCACTCCGAAACTCCGGATGACCTCCCACAGCGGCTTCATGTAGATGTTAAACAACATGGGAGATAATATTGAACCCTAGATTACTGCATTGCACTCTACGTGGGGCTGCCTTTGAAGACTGTTCGGAAACTTCAACTAGTCTAGCGGGCGGCAGGCAGGTTACTAAGCTATCTATGGAGACGCCCAGCTATCTATGGAGGCGCAGATTGCCTGCGCCTGCAAGATAGCCTTTTACCATCTGCGTCAGGCAAGACGTCTGGCTCCTTACTAAAGCGGAATTGATGCTTTTAGCAGAAGTACTGTCAGGAGAGAGTGATGCACAGCAAAGGTTTCAGGGTAGCTGGCCTTAGAGTAGCAAGGCAGCTCGCCAAAAGCCATGACGGGAATAATCAGCTCTGATTGGTACAAAGGCACAAGTAGTGATTTGCTAGAGAACATCATGTGCCTCTAGATAAAAAAGCGGCCTGATTGGCCCATAGTCCACCATGCTGCGTTGTTTACATTGTATCTGAATGGTTAGAAAGTGCGCATGGGCAAATGAAGCCATTCCTGTTGGCAGGCACAGGGAATGGCCGTAGAAATGTTGCGATTCAGGAACATCTTGCCCATATGGCAGATAACATACCGTGAGAATGAAAAATTAATACTGCGCCACATCTTTTAACAAATAAGAGTGTAATGCTGAACAATGCTTTGTTTAATTGGGTAATAAAATGGGCTCATGAGTGCCAGCCTATTGCAAGTTGTGAAGATGGGCGGGATCAAGGGTCTGTCGCCATTGAATGTATAAAAACTGAGTGTTGGCATTTGTTCGGGGCTCTGCCATATTAGCAGCTTTTATGCTAGGCAGATTCCGTCAGCTGATGTTTTGCAAATAAAGTTGGCTTCATTTGTACCAGTATCAATTGTCGTGTTTTCCGTCCCTGTGCCCGCACGAAAGTCGCCGCCTGAGAGTTAGAGGTATTTGCCTGGGAGTTTTGGGACTCCAGATTGCTGCTACATTACCTCTCCCGCTGCGACCTGGCCACGGTGATCCAAGTCACGGTCATCTCGAGGCTCAACTACTGTAATGTGCTGTACATTGGTCTACCCTTGTCAGCAATCCGGAAACTTAAGCTGGTGCAGAACGCTGCAGCGCACCTGCTCTCAGGAGAAGGGTTGCCATTTTTGATATAAGAAATAAGGGACATTTACGCGATTTTTCACAAAAATAAGGGACACTTCATTAAAAACTTGAAACTCAAACATTAGGTAGAAATAGTTTTATTAAGAGAATAAGATAATGATTGAAACTCACAAAAAACCCGACTTACACCCTCATGTACTGATGGTATGTTCCTGCATGCTTTGTCATGCAGAAAAAACATTATTAGAACTACCTAATTTTCTCCATCTGTATTTAGTACTTGACTTTGCTGACTTTAAAAGTGCCCTGTCTAAACATTAAAATAAAATAAATTTTATAAGACAGTACATCTTCATGATTATTATGTCAATAGTTAATGGTATAGTATAGTATGGGATACACAGCATTGTATAGTATTGGGATGCACAGCTAGGCCTATTTTAAGAGTAACTCTCAAGCAACCAGAAACTATCTTTATCCAACATCATCCGACATTCCCTTGGGTAACGGTTAATTAGTCTACTGTACTTTGAAAAAGTCCTGTATCGCCTCTTCCTTCCAACGGGGACGCAGGCTGCCCTGCGAGTTGGAATCCCCGGGCAGGCATTGCCGTGGAAACCGCAGCACGCACCTTCCTCTGGCCAACCCCGCCCAGTCAAAAATAAGGGACAGGGCCTGAAAAAAAGGGACACAAATTTTAGAGCCAAAATAAGGGATGTCCCTTAGAATAAGGGGCATATGGGAACCCTACTCAGGAGCTTCAAAATTTGACCACGTGACTCCACTCTTACGCGAACTGCACTGGCTTCCGATTGAATTCCGGGTTGCCTTCAAGGTGCTAGTTCTAACTTTCAAGGCCTTATATGGTTTGGGGCCAGTGTACCTGAGGGAGCGGCTTACCCCTTATGTACCCAGGAGATCACTGCGTTCAGAGGGGCTCAATCTTCTGGATGTGCCGGGCATTAGGGTTTACAGACTGGCCAGCACGCGGCAGAGGGCGTTTGCCGTAGCAGCGCCAACCTTGTGGAACTCTCTCCCCGAAGAGACACGACCTATCCGGGACTTAATGCCATTCCGCAGAGCAGTAAAGACCTGGCTCTTTAGACAGGCATTTGCCGTCTAAACCAGTGTTTTTCAACCTTTTTTGAGCCGCGGCACATTTTTTACGTTTACAAAATCCTGGGGCACACCACCAACCAAAATGATACTCTAACACAGTAATACATATAGTTAATATGTTTTTAAATGTATTTGTACACTCAGTGTGAAACCTGGACCTGTTTCGATGAACACAACATAGATATCCTGGCAGGAATGGCAGAAAGACACACACAAAGTTCTTGCTCATCAGCTGGGAGTTATAGTTCACCCGAAATCAAAGAGCATTCTGAACTTCACCAATGATGGAATGGAATCAAACTTCCCACACAGAACTACCATAACCAAGAGAAAATACTATAAGAGTTTGGTGGGCATTGACCTTGAGTTTTGGAGTTGTAGTTCACCTATATCCAGAGAGCACTGTGGAGGGGAGGGAGTGTAGCAGCAAATTAGGAGTCCCAGAACTCCGGGTGGCAAACCTTCTTACCAAAGGCAACGTGGACGCGCGGGCACAGGAACGAGAGAACGGACAATTGACTGTTTCAAAGTGAAGTCAAGTTTATTGTAATTGGACACCAGCTGGTGGGGTTCACCCACAGAACAAGCTGCTCTGGGCAAATCCTGAAGTACATTTTAAGAGCAGTCATTATATATCCCTCATGGTGGCAGAGATCTTGGCCCGCCTTCTTTATGACCCCCCATTGGCCAGTGCCACAGAACACATTTCATTATCCAATTAAACACAATACTTTCATTAGCATCACATCATTATCAGCTTTCATTCGTTTAGCATTATGGCGCAGCAAGAAAATCATTTTCCCATAGAACAGTATCAGTAGCTCTGGTCAGCCTGTACTCAAATAGCAACATTCGCTAGCTGCCTCTTCCTTGCCAGCAAAGGAGGGGCAGACCCTTCTGCGCCTGCGTAGTTCTTGTCCTATTAGCATTGAGGTAAACAAACCCATGCCTTGAACTGCTCTGGCCAATCAAGGCTTTTGTTATCATTGAAGGCACATGATGTACTTTGGCAAATCATTGCATACACTTGGCGTACCAATCAGGGCACAGCATTTTCGGCTTGCATGCTAGCGTTATTTCTGGCACAGAAAGACAGCTACTCTATAACTCTTGCTTGTGCATCACTCTCCTCTGACTGTACTCCTGCTCAAAGTACCAACTCTGCTATAGGAGGAAGATGCGGGAGAAGTCTGCGCAGTAGCACGCGCATGGGTCACATCTCCCGCAGAAGTGGCAGCATGAGCAGAGCGAGGCAGAGCGAGACTGGAAAGAAGGGAGCCCGAGTGGAGAAGAAAAAGTGTTCGGCAGGAGGGGGAAGAAAGGGTATTGGAGGTTCCAATTTCCCACGGCACACCTGATGATCACTCACGGCACACTAGTGTGCCACGGCACACTGGTTGGGAAACACTGCTCTAAACCAATGCCGCACTACTTATCATTTTGCTGCGTCGCTGCCAGCATGCTCCTACTGCTGTTGTAGTTCTGCTGGTTGCATGTTTTAATTGGGGTGTTTTAAATCTGTTTTATTGTATTTTATGTGTTTTTATTTGTTTTATTCCTGTGAACCGCTCCGGGCGTCAGAGAGAGCGGTATATCAAATTGAATAAATAAATAAATCAATCAATAAAATAAGTGGAGCGACATACAGGGAGCATACCACTCCTCTGTTGTGCCAGCTCCACTGGCTGCCTATCCAATTCCAAGCACAATTCAAAGTGCTGGTTTTGACCTTTATTTATTTCAGGATTTTACCCCGCTCTTCTCAACCCCCGAGGGGGGACTCAGAGCGGCTTACAGCAGGCACAATTCGATGCCACATCAACAGCGTAAAACCCCAAACCCCACAACCCATTAAAACATTAAGGCATTAAAATACAATCCCTCAACACATCTACAATCATTCCAATTAAAACAGTATTCAACCCTAGAAACATTGACCCCCTTCCTCCCTCCCATTAAAATTCCGTCTCACATGCTGCCTAGTGCTGGTGAGGGAATGCCTGACCTTGGAAGACCTTTACTTGCCCAGCTTACTTGTCCGAACTTATCTCCCCTTATGTCCCAGCTCGAAATTTACGATCTTCCGGGAAGGCCCTGCTCTCGATCCCACCTTCGTCCCAAACACGGTTGGTGGGGGCGAGGGACAGGTCCTTCTCGGTGGTGGCCCCTCGGCTGTGGGAACTCGCTCCCCAGGAAAATTAGATCAACCTCTTCCCTCCTTTCCTTTAGAAAAAAAAGCTAAAGTTGGTATTCAACTATCATTCAACCCAAACAACTTGTAAACTTATTGCACTTTTAACTGCTAAAGCTCAATGGCTATGGAATCATGGGAGATGTAGTTTCACAAGGCCTTTAGCCTTTGACACCAAAGAGAATAGCATTGGATCCTTGGCAGTTACAGTGGTGTCAAACTGCATTCAGTGCAAATCAGGCATGGGCAAGCTTGGGGCCCTCCAGGAGTTTTGGACTTCAACTCCCACAATTCCTAACAGCCTAAAAGGCTGTTAGGAATTGTGGAGTTGAAGTCCAAAACTCCTGAGGGCCCCAAGCTTGCCCATGTTTACATAGCAACCCTTCATCTGACGTCATCACACGCAACCCCGCCCACTCCCAAGTTCCCTCCTCGATTGGTTGAGAGGCCGGAAGAAGGTTGCATCATTCCTGGCGACTCCCCTTATTGGCTGGAGGACTGGAGAGCGTTCCGATTGGTTCCTGGCCTGATGATGCAACGGGCTCCTCCACGCTGATTGGTTAGACCGGCGATAGCGAAGCCTTGCCCGACCGTGGGCGGAAGTAGAGTAATTGGAAGCAGCGGCAGCATGGCGGCGGCGGCGGATCCAGACTCGCTCCGGCTCTTCCTCGGCCTCGGCCTGAGCGAGAGCAAGGCTCGGGAGACCCTTCGCAACGAGGCCCTCTCCGCGTCCCTCCGGCAGGCGGCCCTACAGGTCCCTCCCTTGCCTAACAGCGCTCTGTGGGAGCGTCTGCACTGTAGAGTTAGCGCGGTTCGATACCGCTTCAACTGGTTTGGCTCAGTGCTGTGGAATCCTGGCGTTTGCAGAGTCATCTTTCGTGTCAGAGAGAGCTGGTGCCTCACCGGGCTTATTATAAACTTATTATGACACGATGGTTATAGCGGTTTCAAACTGCGTTAATTCCACAGTGTAGACGCACCCGTTGTAATTTACCTCACAATCCCCAGAGGTGAATAAAACCCCCACGTTATCTGCTTCTGAACTGGAATATCTCTCTCGGCATTACTTCGCCAAAAGCGAAGGTTCTTAGGAAGCGTTGATGACTAAAAAGGCCAATCTGAGATAGGCAAGCCCGGTTGCAGAAAGCACAGCAGAAAGTCTCCTTGGGTGATGTCGTTTCCAAGTGGCGGTTCTGTCTGCGTTGTCGAGACTCGTTCGGCGTGTCTTCTCGAAAGAGGCCGCAGCATTGTGGGTAGTGCGTCTCCATGCCTCCCGATGTGAGGCCAGGGTGGACCATTGTTGGTGATCAATCTGGCCGAACCTGAGATGTTGTTTCAGGGAGTCCTTATATCTCTTTTTGGGGGCGCCTCTCTTGCGCTGACCCGTGGCAAGTTCACCATAGAGTAGTATCTTTGGGAGGCGGTGGTCCTCCATCCTAGAGACGTGCCCTGCCCAGCGCAGCTGTGTTCTCGGTGGGGGTGACCCATGCTTGCTCAAGGACAGCAACATTCGTCACATAGTCGGTCCAGTGTACGTTTAGGATTGTGCGAAGACAGCGCTGATGAAAGCGTTTGAGGAGTCGTACAGTAGGTGTTGGCGATAGGTGACCCATGTTTCAGACCCATAAAGGAGAATAGACAGTACAATCGCTCTGTACACACTGATTTTGGTGCTTTGCCTCAGGTGCTTGTTGCTCCAGACGGGCTGGCGATGCCAATATTCTGGGGCCTCTCCCCCGTTTCGTAGGCGGGGCTTTCTCAAGGCCTGCATATGTATCAGATGTCCATAAATCTATGTAGAGAAGTGTCAGGGCTTAACCTCACTAAGGCGTAGTGAGGTGACCATTAAGGTGTAGTGAGGTGACATAGGCCAGCCCGTCGGCCTATGTCACATCTATTGTGAAGTCCCATTGCGGCTTCAGCATTTGTCCGTATTTATGTTTGTTAGGACTGCCTAATACTATATCCTCTATTTGATTCTGGCCACCCCATCATCAATGTGTTTCATTGTATAACTGTGCATTATCTGGAATTTGCGCCTTGATGTTATATATGTGGTGTGTCTTCAAACACATGAAGTTGATCTTGTATTGTTTAAATATATCCACTATTTTGATACTTTGTTACCTACCTTGTTGTGTGTGCTCTTTTGACTATTGTAACCCATACTCTGTGCTTTGTACGTATATATAATATCTCTACTGACCAGAAGGTCATGAGTTCAAGGCCTGCCTGGGTCGGGGTGAGCTCTCAACCAATTGTGTAGCTCGTTGTCTGTCTGTATATGTTGTATGTCTACGGCAATGAATGTTTGCCTGTATATGTGCATTGTGATCCGCCCTGAGTCCCCTGCGGGGTGAGAAGGGCGGAATATAAATGATGTAAATAAATAAATAATATTCATTCTGTACTGTAGGTACACACCCCAAGTCACTCAAGATTGCTTTAGAGAAAAGAAAGGTTCATTGTACAAAACCTCTGGAGAACAAGCCCCTGTGAGGAGCGGCTTAAAGAGCTGGACATGGTTATCCTGCAGAAGAGAAGGCTGAGAGAGGACATGATGAGGGCCATGTATCAAAATGTTAGGGGAAGTCATAGGGAGGAGGGAGCAGGCTTGTTTTCTGCTGCGCTGGAGACTAGTAAACACACATAGGAAGCTTCAATTCACTAATAACTTCATATATATTCACAGTATAAATTCACAGTGTCAATGTATACAATATAACATAACGCCAAATGGAGCCGACATACATCACCGGGGAAGACTGGGAGTCGCAGAAAGTTTTTTTCAGGGTGGGGGTGTGTCCAGACCGGAAGGAAAGTTCAATAGGAAATATAGTCCAAGGTCCAATGATGGTTTCTGTGGTAAGTATAATGTACCCACACTTGGTCAACACAAACACAGTTCAACAGACGATATCCAAGCGACTCCACAGCGCTTTTTACACCCAAATGGGCTCCGGGAGGCATGTGAGGCAAGGGCCGCGACGGTCTAATTACGAGCCCGGCCGTTTCGCCCTCCACGGGCTTTTTCAAGCGGCAAATCCCAATTTAGCATGGCATGACACAGGAGGATCATTACTTCTGTAACAATAACATACATTTGAATTATAAACACAGCAACCCACTCCCATTGTGATAGCCCGCAAAGAATTAACAGACATACCATTCCATGGCTATAATATCACATACATCTCCTGCGGACCCGAAGGTGTATGCACACTAACAATGATGCAATATATACATTTGTAAACAAAGCAGATTCAGGTGAGTAGGGCGGATAGGGGGAGAGGCTCGTTTAAACCGACGGGATATTCACTCTGGAGATGGATTATCCACCATGTTTCACGCCTAATGAGTAAATCATGTAAATTGCTATGGGGGGGGGGGTGCCCTGATCTTCTCTAGCGCAGTGAACTTAAAAGAGCTCGGTGCATGCTTGGCCTCCAGGAAATGTCTGTACAAAATACTATTATCAGCCCCCGTTCGTACACGTGAACGGTGTTCAGACATTCTCAGACGTAATTAGACCGTCGCGGCCCTTGCCTCACACGCCTCCCGGAGCCCATTTGGGTGTAAAAAGCGCTGTGGAGTCGCTTGGATATCGTCTGGTGAATTGTGTTTGTGTTGACCGAGTGTGGGTACATTATACTTACCACAGAAACCATCATTGGACCTTGGACTATATTTCCTATTGAACTTTCCTTCCGGTCTGGACACACCCCCACCCTGAAAAAAACTTTCCGCGACTCCCAGTCTTCCCCAGTGATGTATGTCGGCTCCATTTGGCGTTATGTTATATTGTATACATTGACACTGTGAATTTATACTGTGAATATATATGAAGTTATAAGTGAATTGAAGCTTCCTATGTGTGTTTAGTTGTTACACTTCCATTGTTTTGAATAAGTGTGTTTGCCCTGGAGACTAGGACATGGAACAAAGGAGATTCCACCTGAACATGGGGAATAACTTCCTAACTGTGAGAGCTGTTCAGCAGTGGAACTCTCTGTCCCAGAGTGTGGTGGAGGCTGCTTCTTTGGAGGCTTTTAAGCGAAGGCTGGGTGGCCATCTGTCGGGGGTGCTTTGAATGCGATTTTCCTGCTTCTTGGCAGAATGTGGTTGGACTGGGTGGCGCATGAGGTCTCTTCCAACTCTAGGAATCTAAGATTCTTCTTAACACCTTTGAAACAGATTGTAAGAGAAGCCTTTTAATTCTCCCATTGATTTCTTTGTCTCCTGCAGGCACAAAGCCTCCTTGGTCCAGCGGTTGACAAGACAGTCGGCACCCTGCTATATAGTGCGGCCTCTCGACTTAAAGACCCAAAGCACCTTGGCTTCCTGGTGGAGTACATTGCAACCAAGAGAATTGTTACAGATCTGCAGATCAACGGTACATGTTTGGAATTGAATATTGATTACACTACGTAACATGATTTTTGTTCCTGGATTATAAATGTTGTTTCGTAATTGGTTCTATCATAACAAATATGGAAAAGGTTAACTAAAGTGCCGAAACTTTGTTTTGGCGGGACATCCTGCAGCACATTTTGTTGTAGTTTTTCAATGAATATCTCATAGGGTCTCAGTCAAAATTCAACATAGTTTGTGGCTGCCACAAAATCAAAGTTTCTGGAGTATAACAACTACTTTCAAAGTAAGTATTGTACCATTCAAAAGGAAATAACACTTTCAAAATAGGAACAGAAAATTTTTCAAATTTTGTTACAAAGGGTTATACTAGTCTCTGAACTTCCTCTTTCATTCGTATATTTGCAGAGCTGTCTCTTAATCGAGTTTTATTTGTTACTAGCTGTACCCGGCACACGTTGCTGTGCCCTATTTAGGAGATGCGAGAAAGTCTGAGTATGTAGGGGTTGGAATTGATGTTACTTATGGTCTTGGTGGGGTCATGGTTGTGTTGTTGTGGGTTGTTCTGGTGGGTGGGATGTTGAAGTCCTGGGGAGTTGTCGGTGTGTGGTGTTGCTGGCGTTCTGCAGAGCTTGTGGACATACAATGTTTTTTGTCTTTCCGTCTGCTGTGTTGATGTAGAGGTTCTGTGGTTTCCCAACTCTGGATTTGAAAAAAGAAACTGTGTTTCTGTTCTGGTGTTTGTTCTGCCCTTTTTTGTTGGATGTATGTAGCGTTGCGAGTGTGTTGTCCGATGCTGTTCTTTTAGGAGGCATGGCTTGTCTTTTGGGTCAGTTTCTGCCTGTGTGGAAGGAAGGAATGGCATACAAATGGGTTGAGCAGTAGACGCAAGGTTGTGTTATGTGCGTATTATGTTGTGTGTAGGTATTACTTTTTTGGTGAGTTAGTGGGTGTGTGGTGGCATTGTGGGTGGTAGTATGTTGTGGAATGCTTGTGTGGGTGGGGTGTTTGTAGAGTATCAGTGCAGTGTTGTGTTGTGGTTGGAGTATAGGTGGAGTTCGTTTTTGTTTGTTGTGGTGGTAGGTGTTGTGTGCGGGGTCCCGTAAGGTTGGGGGTGGGGTGTGGTAGGAAGTTGTGTTGTGTTGTTTGGGTAGGAATTGCTGGAGAATTGCTCTCTCCTAGAGTTTGGTTTTGACAGTTTAACTCACAAACACCAACTGACTGAACTCAAATCACTCAGCATTCTAGCCTAGCCTTGGCTGTCTCTGCCCACCGTTACTATGGTTACTCAGCCTCCCTGCATTTTGTGTGGGCCGATGTTGGCCAATGGGATTCGCTGGTGGCCGCAGAGGATGCTGGGAAATGTAGTTTTTTAAATCGTTGTTTTGGGGGCCTTCTAGGTTGGGGGGGAGTTTCTTTGCTAAAAACCTTCCTTGCCTGAGGCCTATTTTTGTTGCCAAATTTGGTGTCTCTGCCTTATAAGGTTTCTCTGCTTAGGACGGTCGTTCAATGACAAGTCTTCCTTTTTATATATAGATATTTATATTTCAACTTCCAATAAGCTCAAAGTGGTATACATGTCTTTTCTCTTCCCATATAGTACTTTTCAGTTTCAGCACCATCGCAAGCACAGAGAGGGCTTTTTTGGTGGCTGCCTCGAGAGAACTGGATCTCCCTTCCTGGGTTGGCCAGAACGGCTCACTCCCTGCTATCCCTCCATCAGAAGGCAACCCTTTTTTTATTCAGACAGACTTTTTACTACAGATAGATATGTAGCTTTAGGCAGAGGCAGACCTAGGTAATTTTAAGTGGTAGGCGAGCATTATTTTGGCACCCTCCATCTCATTGCCCCCCCCCCAATAATTATAAAACTACTAATAAGTTATAATATGATAGATAATAGCCTAATAAATATAAATAATTTATAATGAAAATAATAACCTAATAGACAGTAATAATTAGTGAATATAAATATAATTCCACTCCCCAGAGCAGCCCCCTCCCTCCCTCCTTACATAGAGGGTCTCCACGCGGGAGCCGTAGAAGCGGAGCAGGGCATGGAGGTCCAGGGGTGGGGAGGCGGCGGCGGCCCCGGGCTCCAGCTCTGCGTCACCGCGCTCCGAGCCAAAGGGGAAGAGCATGGACCCCTGGCCCCCGGGCAGTCCCAGCGACAGCAGCGCCCACCACATGCACAACAGCCCCGGATCCATCACGCCTCGCTTCCATTCCAGGCAGCAGCGGCAGCAGCACACTCCCAGCAAGGCGGCGGAGCCTGGAAGGAGGACCAAGTTGGAAACTCCACCGCTGCCGGGAAAGTTAGAGGAGGGGGCAGAGCGCGCTCTCGGCCAATCCCAAGCCGAGGAAGGGTTCGCTCGCCTGCCCTGCATCTCAGCCTCCCCAGCCCCTTTCCACGACTATGGCCTGCCTACTTTCAGCGGCCTCATGGTTTTCAGTGCCTCAGGCTCCTAGGCACCCAAATACGCAGGTGCGGAGGCGGAGTTTCTGGTCAGCACAGAGGCGGGGTTTCCAGCTGGCGGTGGCGCACCCCTCCGGATCAGGCGCTCTCAGCGGCCGCCTACTGAGTGCGTTGAATTGCCTCTGGCTTTAGGCTCAGAGCTTCTTCAGGCCACACCAAGTCCTTGTGAGGGCTGCAACTGGTCTTCGGGGTGCATGTTGTGCAGGCCAGGTCTAGAGCAGCAGTTCTCAAACTCTTTTGGTCATAGAACTCTTCAAAAGAGCTTTCTTCCCCCCTTCAGAACCCTAACTCTCTCACTGATTTTCCCGCAGAATGCTAACTCTGCCCTTAAGCATGTGAAGCCACAAAGTTCTTCCTTCTGGTTTTTTCACACAATGACTTTGATTTGAGAGCATCCTAAATCCACATCCAAGACCACCACACCACATCCTTTCGTTGAGTGGGAAAGCTCCAAACTACATATTTTGCTAGAATTATAAGACTTAAAACAAATCCCCTCCACCACCCCACCCCCACTCCCCGCCTAATCTAACTGCTATATCACACAATTTTTCCTTCTAATCCACTTTGTCTAATCCATTTTTTCTAATTGTAGCTGCTCTGGAGTACATTAAAAGCCACCCTGTGGAAACCATTGACTCAGCAGACTTTGACCGCACCTGTGGCGTTGGCGTGGTCGTGACACCAGAACAGATAGAAGAGGCGGTGAGTGTGATCCTTAGATAGAATAAACATGAAACAATGGCTACTGTTTATTTATTTATTTACAGCAGTGTTTCTCAACCTAGAAGGAAAAAGGTCGGGACCCCTCAAATTTTGGGGTCACGAGGGGGGGTGTCAGAGGGTCGCCAAATATCATCACAAAACACAGCATTTTCTGTCAATCATGGGGTGTGTGTGGGAAGTTTGCCCCAATTCTATCTTTGGTGAAGTTCAAAAGGCTCTTTGACTGTAGGTGAACTATAAATCCCAGCAACTACAACTCCCAAATGTCAAGTCTATTTACCCCAAACTCCACCAGTGTTCACATTTGGGCATATTGATATTCATACCAAATTTAGTCCAGATACATCATTGTTTTGAGTTGACAGTGCTCTCGGGATGTACAGTAGGTGAACTACAACTCCAAAACTTAAGGTCAATGCCCACCAAACCCTTCCAGTATTTTCTGTTGGTCATGGGAATTCTGTGTCCCAAGTTTGGTTCAATTCCTCCATTGGTGGGGTTCAGAATGCTCTTTGATTGTAGATGAACTATAAATCCCAGCAACTACAACTCCCAAATGACAATCTCTCCCTCCAATCCCACCAGTATTCAAATTTGGGCATATTGGGTATATGTGCCAAATTTGGTCCAGTGAATGAAAATACTTTAATAATAATAATACTTTAATATTTGTGAGTCGCCCTCCACCACCGGTGCTCTGATATAAATCCTGCATATCAGATATTTACATTACACTTCATTACAATAGCAAAATCACAGTTGTGAAGTAGCATTGAAATAATTATATGATTGGGGGTCACTACAACATGAGGAACTGTATTAAGGGGTCACGGCATTAGGAGGTTGAGAACCACTGATTTACAGTGTTTATATTCCACCCTTCTCATCCCGCAGTGGACTCAGGGTGGATTACAATCTACATATACATGGCATACATTCAGTGCCATTAGACACACAACATATATAGACAGACACTCAGAGGCTATTTAACATTCCAACTTCTGGCCACCAGGGGAGCTGTCGCTTCCTCATTCTTTGCATACTTCCTGGAGATTTTTATGGCCTCTTAAATCAATTAAATTAGCCACCCACCCACCCCAAAAGTGGTACCTAAATTTCCTACTTGACAGACACAACTGTCTTTCGGGCTGCAAAGGTCAACAATAAGCTACACAATTTTGGTCGGGAGCTCACTCCGACCCGGGCTGGCTTTGAACTCATGATCTTTCGGTCAGTAATGATCTTAATGTAGCTGACTCCCAGCCAGCTGCGCCATAGTCCCGCCACAGTTAACTTCTCCCAGAACTTGAAAAGTTATTTTTTTCAGACTACAGTGGTCATACTGGCTAGGGGATTCTGAGCTTGAAACCCTTATGAATGAATTTACCAAGAAACCCATAGTAAGTTTGCTTTAAGGTCATCATAAGCCAGATACATCTTGAAAGGCACACAACAACTACACAAACATCAGCACAATTTTAGTACGTTCAGCTTCATTCACTCCTCTGCAATACTTACCAGTTGCTTTTCAAGTTGGGGGAAAACTGAGCAAACTAGTTGAATATTTATTTCACTAAAAGGTGGATGCAAGTCTGTGAACAAACGTAAACCACCATTTTTTTGTATTTGTTATTTTATTTATTTATTTAATAAATAAATAAAAATATGTTCAGAAATAAAAAAAATAAGTTAAGTTTTTGTGTAAGTTGGAAAAGGTACATTTTTTACTGCTGATATTATGTATTTAGCTCATCTAATACTGTTGATTAGAGCAGTGTTTCCCAACCAGTGTGCCGTGAGCAATCATCAGGTGTGCCATGGGAAATTGGAACCTCCAATACCAGACCTGGGCATTTCGTGGCCTGCCGGCCGATTCTGACCAACCCGCAAAGGGCCCAGGCAGGCAGGCAAGCAGAGCAGCCAATGGAGGGGAAGGGAGGGGGGAGAAGAGGAGGAGACCAGGAGCAAGTGCCGCCGCATAGCATGCCTTCGCTCTCCTCCTCCCTTCCCTTCCGCCTCACGCGCTCCCCCCTACCTTGCGCTCTCCCCCCCCTCTATTGCTTGTGTGTGTGAGAGGGGGGAGGGCTGGAGATGGCCAAGGGAGCATTTGTTACTGCTCGGGGACGTGTTGCTCTTGGGCCTGACTTGGAGGCACATGTCCCTTTAAAAGTGCGGGGCTGGCCCTGGGCACATGGGATAGGCTGCCTTTGGCAGGGATGAGCTGGGAGGAGCCCCCTGCATCTGCAAACTCTGGCTGGGAAGGAGAGGTGAAGAGGGGGCCCCGGGGAGGAGGAAGCCCAAGCAGGCGCCTTCGCAACCCCTGCTCCAAGGAAAAAGAAAAGTTTGCACCTTTGGAAAGAAGAGGAGGGACTGGTGAACTACAACTCCCAAACTCACGGTCAATGCCCACCAAACCCTTTCAGTACTTTCTGTTGGTCTCATGAGAGTTCAGTGTGCCAAGTTTGGTTCAAGGATATCTATGTTGTGTTCATTGAAAAAGGCCCAGGTTTCACACTGCGTTTATAAATACATTTTAAAACATATTAACTATATGTATGACTGTGTTAGAGTGTCATTTTGTGTCATTTTGGTTGGTGGTGTGCCCCAGGATTGTGTAAATGTAAAAAATGTGCCGCGGCTCAAAAAAGGTTGAAAAACACTGGGTTACAGCACAGCGGCACAGACAACTCTGGAGATGCCTGTCTCTTTGTGTGTACATATACTGCATCTCTATGGTGACTGTAGAAAATTAAATACAGTATTAGAAAAAGACCCACCCAACATTTCCGAATGCCTTCTCCTGTTTTTAAAACCGGAAATTATTGAATTTGTTTCTAGGTAGAGGCTGCCATCAGCAAACACCGAGCCCAGCTCCTTTCAGAGCGATACCGTTTCAACATGGGCCTTCTGATGGGTGAGTCCTCGGTTTGCTTCCAGGAAGGAAGATTACCACTCTGTTTCCAATGCATGATATTTCCCTATTTTAAGCGTTAATGTTGTACTACAATCCCTTTATCTGTGGGACTGGTACCTGCAGTTTCATTTATCCATTTCCAACAAAATACGGACTCTCCACTCATTTTCTAGGTTCTCCCAGGCAATGCTATGTCCCTTTCAGTAGGGCTTGCGGTTAAAGACAGGCACCTCCAAATGATATTGTCATGCATCCCACACCATTCAATAAGCTTGAGTTTTCTGGGCTGTATGGCCATGTTCCAGAAGCATTCTCCCCTGACGTTTCGCCTACATCTATGGCACACATCCTCAGAGGTTGTGAGGTCATAACCTCTGACCTAACAACCTCTGAGGATGCCTGCCATAGAAAGATGGAGGGGAGGGAGGGAGAAGAAAGGAACACATACACACATACACACACACACACATCTATACATGCACAGAAATATACAAATATACACATACACACATCTGTACTTACACACATCTACACATATACACGCATATATACATATACATAACTACACACACAGTCCCCAAGTTACAAACATCCCACAGCAATGCGTGGCCGGGTCAGCTAGTAGTAATATATAATACTAATATTGTGCTGTGCTAATATATTGTATACACATATAATATCGAAAATATTACAATGCAATACAATATAATACTACTAATAATACAATGCAATAATTATACAGTATATTTCATATTACATGTAATATTACATACAATATTACGGTATAGTGGTGTAGTACAATATGGGAATGTATGTTACTAATATTGTGCTATGCTAATAATATAATATATTGTATTTATATATAACTTGTAAGCCGCTCTGAGTCCCCTTTGGGGTGAGAAGGGCGGCATATAAATGTCGTAAATAAATAAATAAATAATGAAAGCCTTCGACAACACATCTAGATGTTCCTTTGTTCCTAACCTCTACCATCTAACCCAGTGTTCACACAATCAGAGCACTCCCAACAGATGACCATTCGATCTCTGTTTCGCTGAGAGGCCCAAAAAGTGTTTTCAGGAGGATGTCAACTGGGGACCCCTCCAGACAGCCCTATATCCCAGAATATCAAGGCAGGAAATCCCACGTTATCTGAGAGTGGACTCAGATAACCCAGTTCAAAGCAGATATTGTTGGATTTTCGGTCTTGATATTCTGGGATGCAGGGTCTGTGTGGAAGCGCCCAAGAAGAGCTTGAATATAATAGCTCTCCTTTGTTCCTAGGCTCCCAGGAACTGGTCCTCAGTATTAGATTGCTGCTGAATCTGGAGGTTGTGTGAAACTGTCTTAATTAATAACTGTTACTTAACTGACGACACCCGGCTCATTCTGAGGATGGACGCCGGAGTGGAATCTGTACCCGATAATTTCCATCTCTGCCTATGCCCACAGCCTTTGGTTAAGAGCTTAGGGGTCCGGCTGGATTCCCAACTGTCCATGGAGGCACAGATCGCATGCGCCTGCAAGACAGCCTTTTACCACCTGCGACAGGCAAAACGTCTGGCTCCCTATCTCTCCCGTTGCGACCTGGCCACGGTGATCCAAGCCACGGTCATCTCGAGGCTCGACTACTGTAATGCACTGTACATTGGCCTACCTCTGTTGGCGATCCGGAAACTCAAGCTGGTGCAGAACGCAGCAGCGCGCCTGCTCTTAGGAGCCCCAAGATCTCCTCACGTAACTCCACTCTTGCGCAATCTGCACTGGCTCCCAGTTGAATTACGGGTCTCCTTCAACATGTTAGTTCTAACTTTCAAGGCCTTATATGGTTTGGGGCCAGTGTACCTGAGGGAGCGGCTTACCCCTTATGTGCCCAGGAGGTCACTGCGTTCTGAGGGGCTCAACCTACTGGAGGTGCCTGGTATCAAGACCTACAGACTATCAAGTACGCGGCAGAGGGCGTTTACTGTGGCTGCGCCGACTCTGTGGAACTCCTTGCCCGAGGAGATACGAGTCATTCGGGATCTGATGCCGTTTCGCAGAGCCGTAAAGACCTGGCTATTCAGGCAGGCATTCGGCTCCGGCCGGTGCCCGCCATAATTTGCACTCTGCCGCGTCACCGTCATCACTGTGCTATCATGCTGTTATAGTGTAGTTTTATACTGTAGTTTTATTGGGAATGGGGTTAATGGGGTTTTTATTGGTTTTATAGTGTTTTATTATATTTATTATGTTTTTATCTGACTTCGCTGCTGTAAACAGTGTGGGTTCTTACCTTTAAGGCCTTGCACGGCCTGGGGCCAGCGTACCTGAGGGACCGTCTCTCCCCATACTGCCCTATGAGATCACTTCGCTCTGAGGATACCAACCTCTTGGCTGTCCCCTCTGCAAAAGCGGCCAAACTGACAGCCACTCGTCGAAGGGCATTCTCGGTGATTGCACCGACACTCTGGAACGCCCTCCCTGCAGATACGCGTGCCATCCACGACCTGCTCCCCTTCAGGCGGGCGTGCAAGACCCACCTCTTCCAGCTTGCCTTCCGTGTGTAGGTCTTAGTGGGACGCACCCCCCTGTGGAAAAGCTATTTGCACCCCAGGTCGTTTTTAAACTGCTGTTATGGTATCTTGATGATGTTTTTATGATGTTTTAAGCTCTGTTTTATTCTATGTCGCTGTTTTTATGCTGTGATTTTTTTTAGTGTTGTGAGCCGCCCCGAGCCCGCCGGGAGTGGTGGCATAGAAGCCGAATGAAATAAATAAATAAATAAATAAACCAACCGCTCTGAGCTCCGGAGAGAGCGGTATATTAAGCTGAATGAATAAATAAATAAATAAATAACTTTTTTTCTATCAGTTTATTTATTTATTTACTACATATCTATACCGCCATTCTCAGCCCAAGGGTGACTCACGGCGGTTTACAAGGGCAATATTCAATGCCCATAACAATATAAAAGCAGATAAAACACTCAACATAGTTTTTAAAATTCACATACATATTAAAAATCAATAAAAACATTATAAAAATCCTCCGCACTTCATTGCCAAATCATTGTCTAGTTACGTTGCCCAACCATTCCGAGGTCAGAGGTCATAGCTACACTGGGTTTGGAAACGCCTGCTCAAATAACCAGGTCTTAACTTTTTAACGAAATGTTAAGAGGGTGGGGGCCGATCTAATATCCCTGGGGAGGGCATTCCATAGCTGAGGGGCCACCGCTGAGAAGGCCCTGTCTCTCGTCCCCACCAGCCGCACTTGTGAAGATGGCAGGACCAAGAGCAGGGCCTCCCCAGAAGATCTTAAATTTCTAGATGGTTCGTAAGGAGAGATACGTTCGGACAGATAGGTAGGGCCAGAACCGTTTAGGGCTTTATAGGCCAAGGCCACCACTTTGAATTGTGCTTGGTAGCAAACTGGCAGCCAGTGGAGCTGGCGCAACACAGGAGTTGTGTGCTCCCTGAGCGTTGCTCCTTTTAGCAACCTGGCTGCCGCCCGTTGGACCATTTGGAGCTTCCGAACAGTCTTCAAAGGCAACCCCACGTAGAGAGCGTTGCAGTAGTCTATACGGGATTAACCAGAGTGTGGACCACCGTGGCCAAGTCAGACTTCTTAAGGTATGGGCGCAGTTGTTGCACAAGTTTTAACTGTGCAAAAGCTCTCCCGGCCACCGCTGAGACCTGGGGTTCCAGGCTCAGCGATGAATCCAGGATCACGCCCAAACTGCGAACCTGCACCTTCATGGGAAGGGTAAGCCCGTCAAGCACAGGCTGTAACCTTATGCCCTGTTTGTCCTTTCGACTGACCAGCAGGACCTCTGTCTGGATTCAATTTCAATTTGTCCGCCCTCATCCAGACCGTCACAGCGTCAAAGCACTGGTTCAGGACCTGAACAGCCTCCTTAGTAGAAGGTGGGAAGGAGTGACAGAGTTAGACGTCATCTGCGTACAGGTGACACCGCACCCCGAAACTCCAGATGATCTCCACCAACGGCTTCATGTAGATATTAAGCAACATGGGGGACAGCATTGAGCCCTGCGGAACCCCATAAGACAATGGTTATGGGGTGGAGCAGGAGTCTCCCAACAACACCTTCTGAGATCGGCCCTCTAGTAAGGACCGGAGCCACTGCAAAACAAGGCCCATTCCCAAGGCCCATTCCCAGAAGGATACCGTGGTCGATGGTATCGAAGGCCACTGAGAGGTCCAGCAGAACCAACAGGGACACACTCCCCCTGTCCGGCTCATACATACACTTTTTAAAATTTATATTCCGTTCTTCTCACCCCGAAAGGGACTCGGAGTGGATTACAGGTACACATACTTAGCAGACAATCCCTGCTGTTACCATTAACACACACATATAGACGAACAGAGGCAAACTCTGGACACCAGGGGGAGCTGATGCACTCCACATCTCTCAGCGTCCCTTGTTGTTCCTTCCGCATTCCTCAGCGTTACTGGAGTTCTTTAATGGCCTCATAATTGAGTCAAAATTTGCCTCCCCACTTCATGTGGTACCTTTATCTCCTACTTGACAGATGCAACTGTCTTTCGGGCTGCAAAGGTCGACAGCAGGCTACACTTAAAGGTCGAGCACCCACCTCGACCCGGGCAGGCCTCGAACTCATGACCTACTGGTCAGAGAGATCTTATGCAGCTGACACTTAGCCAGCTGCGCCACATTCCCGGTGCATATGCCGTAGGCGTAGATCATCCACTAAGGCGACCAAGGCTGTCTCGGTACCATGTCCCGGCCTAAAGCCAAACTGTGCCGGGTCCAGATAATCCGTGTCTTCCAAGAATACCTTCAGTTGTGAGGCCACCACACGTTCCAGGACTTTGCCCAAAAAGGGAAGATTAGAAACTGGCCGATAGTTGACTAATTGAGTGGGGTCCAGTGATGGTTTTTTCAACAGAGATTTTATTACAGCTTGTTTTAAGCTGGCTGGAATGTGTGTTAGAGCAGTCTTTCTCAACCAGTGTGACGTGGCACAGTAGTGTGCCGTGACGGACCTCCTGCTGTGCCGCAAGAAAAGCTCTCTGCCCCCTTCCTCCCCCTCCTGCCAAACTCCTGCTGCTTGGGGGAGGAGGAAGGGCCGGGCAGTGGCGAAGAAAAAGAAGAAGGGACCGGGGCGCCGCCTCCTTCAGCCGTTTCCCCAGCCAGCCTCCAATCCGCCATGACTCCCGCCATGACTCTCACCCCTCGCTTGCTGAAGCCCCGTAGAGGAGGAGCCCCGCCCACTGAGGCCCGTCCACCGCTCATGCTCCTCCTCTGTAGGAGAGCTGAAGCTGGGGGGAGGGGGCGGGGCATAGCGCGGCCTGTAGGAGAGCTGAAGCTGGGGGAAGGACGGGTATGGCGCGGCCTGGCTCTGCCCTCCCCGGCCGGCACTCCCAGCAGCTGCTCCAGCCTTGAGGGACAGTGCCAAGCTAGCATTGTGCTGGCTCTGGCACTGCTGGCTTGGCACTGCCCCTCAAGGCTGAGCAGCTGCTGGGAGAGGTGAAGCCGGGGGTAGGGGCGGGGCATGCAGCAGCCTGGCTCGCGCCTCTCCCGGCTTTCGCACTCCCACCATCCCCCAGCCGTTCTTTACTGTGTTAGAGTGTCATTTTGTGTCATTTTGGTTGGTGGTGTGCCCCCAAATTTTTTAAATGTTAAAAGTGTGCCGTGGCTCAAAAAAGGTTGGGAAACACTGTGTTAGAGTGCCTTTATGATAGTAGCCAGTCACTGAATTCCATAAGACAGTATGGGTTATGTGAAGAAGTATTTTTTAAAGGGTCTGTGTTAATCCATGACAACAAAAACCAGGCTCCCATGTCTTCATGTGTTTAACGTATTGTCCAGAAGTTCATTCCTGCGTAATGTGGTTTTTTCTCCAGGTAGAATCATAGCCAGGGAGACCAGAAGGGACTTCCAGCAACATCTCAAGTCTGTTTCAATCAGATTTTATAAGATACAGAACCTCTCTGTTATGGGACAGAGGCCTAGGTTCAGAAATCGTAGCTATTTCCATTGATCCTGATTATAGCGATCATAGAGTTGAGATACAACCATCTGCCATGCAGGAACACACAGTAAAAGCACCCCCAACAGATGGCCATCCAGTATCTGTTTCAAAACATCCATGTTTCGACATATTTCCAAGGGATCAGTCAAAGACATCCAGTGAACCCACCACTGGCTGGAGTTACCGTGTGTGTTTTGGTTTTGTCTTTTTCAGGAGAGGCACGGAGCAAGCTGAAGTGGGCCGATGGGAAAATCATTAAGAACGAGGTGGATCTGCAGGTACGGCAGGAGCATCTGAAATGGGGGGTGCCAGTAGGAAGGGATATCTTTGGCGCCTGTATAAAATCCCACATTATCTGCTTTGAACTGGATTATATGGCAGTGTGGACTCAGATAACCCAGTTCAACGCAGATATTGCGGATTATCTGCCTTGACCTTCTCGGTTATATGGCTATGTGGAAGGGCCCTCTGAGACCCAGATCAAATCCAGAGGGCCCATCCAGGTAGCACCGGGAATGTGGCGCAGCTGGCTGGGTGTCAGCTGCATAAGATCTCTACTGACCAGAAGGTTATAAGTTGGAGGCCTGCCCGGGTCAGGGTGAGCTCTTGACCAATTGTGTAGCTCATTGTCGACCTTTCCAACCTGTAAGACAGTTGCAACTGTCAAGTAGGAAATTTAGGTACCACTTGTGTGGGGGGGCTAAATTTAACTGATTTACGAGGCCATAAAATCTCTCCAGGAAGTACACAAAAAGAACTAAGGAATGCGACAGCTCCCCCTGGTGGCCAGAAACTGGAATGTTAAATTGCCTCTATGTCTGTCTATATATGTTAGTATGTCAAATGGCATTGAATGTTTGCCTGTATATGTGCATTGTGAATATAAATGATGTAAATAAATAAATATAATAATAGCTTTGCTTGTGCTTACCTTTCCTCCCTTATTTCATCTGCAGGTGCTCCACTTGTTGGGCCCAAAGTCGGAAGCTGATCTGGAAAAGAAAACCAAGGTAGTGTTCTTTGCTGTCTTCACAGCCTTTTAAAATTTCTAGATGTATGTGAGATTTATGAGGGCATTGCTTTCTATAAATAACAGTGAATTGCAGGGAATCTTAGATTCCCCCCCCCCCTCAATTCCAGAAGCCCCAGCCAGCTTAGGCAAGACGAAGGACATGGCCGGGAATGTGGCACAGCTGGCTGGGAGTCAGCTGCATAAGATCTCTACTGACAGGAAGGTCATGAGTTCGAGGCCTGCCCGGGTCGGGGTGAGCGCTTGCCTGATTTCCAGCAGACCTCACAACCTCTGAGGATGCCTGCCATAGGTGGGGGCAAAACGTCAGGAGAGAATGATTCTGGAACATGGACCTACAGCCTGGAAAGCTCACAGCAACCCAGTTTTATTATTATTATAAACCCATAACATCTTTGTATTACGTCAAATTGTACAGTTTAACCCAAGCTGACACTTGGATGGGTTTGATTTATTTTGGACCAGTGTTTCCCAACCGGTATGCCGCGGCACACTAGTGTGCCATGAGCGATCATCAGGTGGGCCGTGGGAAAGGTTTGGGGAGGAGGGCGAAGCGGAGCTCGGCGTTGGCGGCCAGCGAGGCCCAGAGCAGCGCCCGGATCTGGGCTCCGAGGGGCGCGAGCAGGAAGGTCGACACACGGGCGGCCAAGCGCTCCCAGAGGGCTCTTCGGGTGATGCCGTCCAGCCCCTCCAGCGCGGGCATGTCTGGAAAGAGGGACGCTGGCAGGGACTCTGCTCCGTCAATAAGCAGTGTGCAACGTGCCAGAAGTGACGTCCCCATCCTGCGCCCTCTCTCAGCTCTCCTCGAATCGCCACGGCAACGGCCCAACAGTCAGGCATGAAAAACAAGGAGCAGGCCTCTTGAGCCTCCACCTCAAACTCAAAAAGAGCCTTGCCTCCTGCTACCATCTGTCCTGTCAATACGGGACAGAAGCTTTAAAAACGGGACACGGAATTCTGGGCCAAAATACGGGACATCCCGTACAATACGGGTCAGTTGGCAACCCTACCTATGATATATTCCCATCTCTAAGTCAAGGGCAGTTTTGTCTTGTGGGCAAGAAGGTATTGTTAAAACTTAAGCTCCTGTTAATGGTGGAGGTTTGTTTGAACCAACTAAAACTCAGATCTTGCTTTTTCAGACCCCAAAGGTCCGTGCGGCAGAGCCAGACAAGAAAGGGAAGGCGGCTGTGGTGGAAAATGGTAAGGCTGGCTGAACTCCCTCCTGGCGTTCTTTTTCTTTTTTTCTAAGTGCAGGAGGTTCTGGTTGCTGGCATCGGTCTGGCCTTGCTGTGCCAGTTCTGCAGCTTCCCAGTGAAAGACACGCAGGATATTGGCAGCTATCCATTCTTAAAATTTCCCATGTTGTGTGCTCTGTTTACTTTTTTTAAAAAAAAAAAATTCTGTCCTGGAAAATTCCTCTCACTTGTTGCAACCTTTAAGTTCTGAGCCTTGGCAGAGGACACGAGTGCCCTCTAGTGCCCTCAAAAAAACAACAACAACAACCCAATGATCACTGTGCAAATTAACCCCAGGTTGAGTGTCCTTATCTGGAATGCTTGGGACCAGAAGAGGTTTTGGATTTAAGAATACATGTATTTGCATACATATGTACAATGAAAATTTGGGAAATGGGACACAAGTTTAGAGATGAAATTCATTTATGTTTCATACACACATACTAGCCCAGTGTTTCCCAACCAGTGTGCCGGGGCACACTAGTGTGCCGTGAGCAACCATCAGGTGTGCCGTGGGAAATTGGAACCTCGGGGGGGGGGGGAGAGTTTAGTGTGTTGAAGTATAAAAACCTTAAGAAACCTACCCCTATAAAGGCACAACATTACAAACACCCCCCTCCCCACCCGTTGTCTACATGGTCTCTCCCTCTCCATGCATTGGGAAGACCCGCCTCCCTTTCCCCAAGTAGAGACCTCCTCTTGCCTCCTGGAGGTTCTGTGTGGGAAGTTTGGCCCAGTTCTATCATTGGTGGGGTTCAGAATGCTCTTTGATGTAGGGGAACTATAAAGCCCAGCAACTACAACTCCCAAATGTCAAGGTCTATTTCCCCTGAACTCCATCTGTGTCCACATTTGGGCATATTGAGTATTCATGCCAAGTTTGGTCCTGATCCAACATTGTTTGAGTCCACAGTGCTCTCTGGATATAGGTGAACTACAACTCCCAAACTCAAGGCCAATGCCCACCAAACTCTTATAACATTTTCTCTTGGTTATGGGAGTTCTCTGTGGGAAGTTTGTGTGTTCCTGCCATTCCTGCCAGGATTTCTATGTTGTGTTCATTGAAACAGGCCCAGGTTTCACACTGAGTGTATAAATACATTTAAAAACATATTAACTATATGTATCACTGTGTTAGAGTGTCATTTTGTGTCATTTTGGTTGGTGGTGTGCCCCAGGATTTTGTAAATGTAAAAAGTGTGCCGCGGCTCAAAAAAGGTTGGGAAACACTGTAGTAGCCTGAGGGACTATTTTATATTTGAGCATAAAATAAAGTGCATGTGCATTGAACCATCAGAAAACAAAGGTGTCAGCCATCGTATAAACTTGAGAGTTTGTGTAGTTTTAGATTTTGTTTATTTTATTTTTATACTAGCTGAGGACCCGGCGGTGCCCGGGTTATTTGAGGAAGGCATTGTATGCCAAGGTTGGTTCCTATTAGATGTTTATGTGGCTTGCAGTGGTCTCAAGAACTTAGTGAAGGTACTGCGAGTCCCAGGGGCCTAGTCAGGAAAATCAAGTTGAGGGAGCCTAACAATATCCCATGTGCTGAGGCCTAGTCAAGAAAATCAAGTTAAGGATGCCTTGTTGCCAATTTTGGGCCTGGTCTGTGATGTATAGGGGCTACAGTGTTGTTTTGGAAGTGAATTAGGTGAAGGTACTTAATATCCCATTATTCGTCGGCCATCCTGCCCTAAACCACACCAGGTTGTGAAGTGGGTCATTGGTCCCCTGTTTGCTAATTTTTGTCCTAATCCGTCACTGCTGTGGGCGCAGTGTATGACTGACTGAGGCTTTTCCTTTTTCCTCTGAGTCACCTTAGAACGTTGGAATGTGGATGGCCATTCGGAGTCCGTTATGCAAATACGATTTCAGTGGCAGCAAATCTTCTCTGTCTGGGGCCGTTTGGGCGTGGTATGTGATTTTTAGGGGCAACAGTGTTGTTTGGGAAGTGTATGAGGTGAATGTACTACAAATCCCATCATTCGTGGCCCATCCTGCACTAAACCACACCAGGTTGTGAAGTGGGCCATTGTTCCCCTGTTTGCCAAGTTTGGTCGTGATCCGTCATTGCTGTGGGCCGCAGTTGGTGACTGCCTGAGGCATTTCCTTTTCCCTCTGAGTCACCTTGGAATGGTGGAATGTGGTTGGCCTATCGGAGTACGTTATGCAAATCCCATTTAAGTGGCAACCAATCCCCTCTGTCTGGGGCCGTAGAATGTTGGAGTTCTGAGGCTGGCCAATCAGAGCCCGTTATGCAAATAATCCCACAGTGGCAGTCAATCGAAACGCTTGCACATATTCCTCCCTCCGCTCGGTCGCTCGGCCGTACCACCGCCTGCAAACACTGACTTTTATTATATGTAATAGATAGATAGATAGATAGATCGATAGTTGTCATTTTTGTTGTCATCTGTTTGTCCCCATGCTGTTTGTGCAGAAGTGAATGAACTGATTTATTTTAATCAGACCAGAAATACAAAATAATGTGAATGTGTACAAACAACAAGATCAACATGGTATTTTAAACATTCCCATAGCATGTCTAAAACATAGTATATGCAAATAAAGCAACAACAACAACAATAATATATCTTATTTATATTCCGCTCAGAGGCGGCCCAAGGTAATTTTAAATGGTAGGAGAAAATTATTTTGGTGGCCCCGTCCCCCTAACAAATCTGGAGCATGCGTGGAGGCTCCACCTTCATGCATGCTGGAAACTCCGCCTCCACACCAGCTGGTAACTCCTCCTCCACGCCTCCTGGAAACACAGCAGATGCGGAGGCGGAGTTTCCAGCCAGCAGCGGTGCGCCCCTGTGGATCTGGCGCTCTTGGCGGGCGCCTACTCTGCCGAGTGTGTTAATCCGCCCCTGATTCCACCCTATCTCTCCAAGGGGACTCAGGGCGGATTACAGAACAAATATACGGCAACCATTCAATGCCGTTATCTATATATATAAAGGAAGAGTCGTCATGGAACGACCGTCCCAAACAGAGAAACCTTACAACGCAGAGACACCAAACTTGCCAACAGAAATAGGCCTCAGACAAGGTAGGTTTGTAGCAAAGAAACTTTCCCACCCAAAATCTAAAAGGCCCCCAAATAACGAGTAAAAAAAACTATATTTCCCAGCATCCTCCGGGGCTGCCAACGACTCTCCCAGCCTCTACATTCTGACAACATGATTGGCTGCCAATAAGGGCGGATTTGCATAACTCCTGTACTGGCCAGCCAACATGAACATTCCGACCCATAATAAACTGTCGGAGGAGGATAAGGCAAAGGGCTGAGGCACAAACACAAACACCCAATTCACTTCCCACAGAAAATTTACACCCCTACAAATCACAGACCACGCCCAAAATTGACAGTAAGGCTTCATTAACTTAATTTCCCTGACTAGGCCTCACTTAATGGAATGCTGTTTACGCTCTGAATTGACAGTAAGGCTTCATTAACTTGCTGTTCCTGACTAGGCCTCAACTCATGGGACATTGTGTATGGCCTGAAAAGACAGTAACCTACCTTATTTATTATTTATTTATTTATTTATTTATTTATTTATTTATTGCGATTTCTGCGTCGCCGACTCCCGAGGGCTCGCGGCGACTCACATACTAAAGGCTCAGTGCCAGAGGTACAGCATAAAAACATAGAACACAAAAGATGATGTAGCTCAAATTAAAACAGGCAATACAATTAAAACAATTAAAAACAATTAAAACAGCAATTAAAACAGCAGCGTAGCCAATAAATTGAACTGGCGTGAGTAAGGGCCTACTCCCCAAAGGCCTGCTTAAACAGATAGGTTTTGCAGGCCCGCCTGAAGGGAGTAGGTCCTCAGGGGCCTCTGGCCTCAGCCGGGAGGGATGCCCATAGCGTTAGGAGCTATCACGGAGAACGCCCTCCGCGAGTGGATGTTGCGAGCTAGCTTGGCAGATGGAACTGCCAGCAAGTTGGCCTCTACAGACCGTAGTGATCTCGGTGGGCAATATAGGGCGAGACGGTCCTCAGGTACGCTGGCCCCAGGCCGTGAATGGCCTTAAAGGTAAGAACCAACACTTTGAAGGCGACCCGGTGCTCAATAGGCAGCCAGTGCAGATCCCGCAAGATTGAGTTATTCGGCAACCTGCTGGAGCCCCAGACAGGAGCCGGGCGGCGGTGTTCTGCACCAGTTCGGGAGAGATAGGCGGCCAGCCTCCTTGCGTGGCTGGATCACCGTGGAGGTGAGATAGGGCCAGCCTTGCTGGCCATGGAGACCTGGGCCTCCATGGTCAGCTGGGAGTCCAGATGGACGCAAGGCTCCTCACTGACGGCGCTGGATGTAGTGCCGCACCGTCCAGGGTCGGAAGCCGGGCACCCATCCCGCCCGGGCGGCCCAGCCACAAGATCTCCGTCTTCGCCGGATTCACCCTCAACCTACTGGCTCGCAGCCATCCAGTGACGGCTTCAAGGCAATGTTGAAGTTATCGGGGACGGACTCCGGCCTGCCCCCCATCCTCAGAATGAGCTGAGTGTCATCAGCATATTGGTGACAGGTCAGCCCATAACTCCGCACCAGCTGTGCAAGCGGCTGCATGTAGATGTTAAATAACAGAGGGGAGAGGATGGCCCCTTGAGGGACCCCACAAACCAGTGGGGAGCCCTCAGAGACCACCCGCCCCTCCTCACACGCTGAGACCGCTGGCGGAGGAAGGAGGCCAGCCATTTAAGGGCTGTCCCCTCACGCCAGCCATGGCCAGGCGGTGGATCAATAGATTGTGGTCGACGGTCGTGTCAAACGCTGCTGTGAGGTCCAATAACACGAGCAGCGCAGACCCGCCCTGGTCAAGCTGGCAGCGGAGTTGATCTGTGATGGAGACCAGGACCGTCTCCGTCCCGTGCCCCGAGCGGAAGCCGGACTGGAAGGGATCAAGCCATGTTGCATCATCCAAGAAGGACTGCAACTGCTCCATTACTGCCCTCTCAACTACCTTGCCCAGGTACGAGAGATTCGACACCGGGCGGTAGTTGGAGGGAACCGCGGGGTCCAATGATGGTTTCTTCAGTAATGGAGCCACCACCGCCTCTTTCAAGCACTCTGGAAAAACTCCTTGCTCAAGGGAGCTGTTAATGATATTCAACAGAGGCCCACGTAGCCCCTCGTAGCCCCTCCTTGGCACACAGAGCCCCTATGACCCACACTACATTCTACTACAGTTTGGAGGAGGGTGGACCATGGATTATGGGACTTGAAGTACCTCCATGGATACTTCAAAACCCATCATTCCACACAAACCACTGTGTCCCAGAACCAAGACCGATAAAGACCAAACTTGGCAAACAATGCCCCCCATGACCCACATTCCATCCAACTGCAGATTAGAGGAGAACACACCATGGATAATGGGATTTCAAGTACCTCCACACACTTCCAAAGTACCCCACCCACACACGCATCAACCTCTACATCAACACAGCAGACGGAAAGACAAAAAACATTGTATATCCACAAGCTATGCAGAACGCCAGCAACACCACACACCAACAACTCCACAGGACTCCAACATCCCACCCACCAAAACAAACCACAACAACACAGCCATGACCCCAACAACACCATAACTAGCAACAACTCCAACCCTTACATACTCAGACTTCCTCGCAACTCCAAAATAGGGCACAGCAACACGTGCCGGGTACAGCTAGTACAATTAATAAGGACAGACAGTACCTAAACAGAGGTAGAGACTTCCCTTCTTTTTCCATCTCTGGCATCTGGAGGCTGTGCTCAACTCCTGCCATTGGAGGGGAGGGTGTGCTGTTGCTCCACCTACCATGCTGAGGAGCTTTGTTGTCTGTAGACACCCTCCTGATTGAATCACCGGCATGTCCGTATGGGTGCTTTTTATTACTTCACTGCCAAAGCGGTACCTATTTATCTACTCACATGGCTGTTTTCGAACTGCTAGGTGAGCAGAAGCTGGGCTGATGGCGGGAGCTCATCCCAACCTGGGCTTGAACTGCCGACCTTTCGATGGGCAAGATTTTCTGCAGCTGGTGGTATAACCCGCTTTGCTAAGCCCCGACCCTAATTAAAATATGAACTAAAACATGGTGTGTGAGAGATACATAAGAATAGAAAATGATTCAAATGTGTAAGAATATTATCCACTAAGTTAATCCAGAACCTGTTTCCTTAGTTCCTTCTCTGTGGAATTGCAATTGTTTTTAATGGTAGTTCAACATTAAGGAATGTGGGACAAGGTGGCCGGAATTAGAGGCAGATAGTGGTTTCAGAGGGAGGGGGTGTTTTGACAATTCTGCTTTTTGATTCTCTGTGTCCTAACTCAGTATGTTCCCTTCAGGTGACGTGTACCAAGAGACCAAATCCCTCATGGAGCAGCTGAGGGGTGAAGCCCTCAAATTCCATAAGCCAGGTAACCTTTCTAGGATTTCCTTTGTAATTATCCACACAATGAAAGTACTTCCTTCAGTGCCAGTTTGAAACTGCATTAAACAGTGGGTGTAGGTGTGTTCATGATCATACCTGGCTGAGGACGGCTTCTCCCATTTGCTTCTTTGCATAGACTCTGCAGTAAATAATGGCAGCCAGTTAGGGAGCTGGGACAAAGGTTAGCATAAAAGGTTTCCAGTTTCCTAACTCAGGTTTTTCTGAGCACAGAAGATGAATCTTAAGTGCAGACAAATTCTGCAATTGGCAACTAACTGCATTATCACCCGAGATGATGTTTACGTTGATTGTTACTGCTTTTGTGTTATTGGTGTGGCACTTTTGTCACGATGCAAGACCTAGGCCGGCCCCTTAATCACACACACAGAGACGATAATCAGCTAACTACTTTATTGAAGTATAAAAACAGTTGAAAAGGTAATTGTCCATAAAAATTATCAAAAGTAATCCAAAAGGTAAAAGGTATAGTCCAAAGGCCAACTTGGCAAGGAAGATCCAAAGACTAGGCAAGGCTCCGCTTAGCTAGCGGATCAAGAAACAAAACAAGGTTACACGATGCAAACTCTTCTTGGCAGGCCACTAGCCCCAAACTTAGCTACGTGGACTTAGCTTCGCTACACGTCCGTATAGGATTGACGTGGCCGAGTACTGAGGATCCGTTCCCCACGGATCCTATACTTAATCCCTTGGCGAGGCCCCGACGCTCTAGGCTTCTCCTCCTCCAATCTGTGCTGCGAGCCCTCGGTCGGTCTAGGCTGTGGAACCAACCCCTTCTGCTAGCCTCAATGCTCCGTCTCCTATCAAACGTTTGACCTTGCCTCCCAGCACCTGGTTCCCTATCTTCGTGAGAGGCGACCTCCCCATCTGCTTCCCCCGGCCTCTCCTCGGTCGTTCCTGCTACAACTTTTTGTACTTTGAGTGCTTTGTGAGCCGCCTTGAGTCCTTCTGGGCGATAGTGACGGGATATAAATAAAGGCTTATTACTTATTATTGTTGTGTTTATACCATGTGTTATGTTCCTTGCTTCTCCAGGTGAGAACTACAAAACGGAAGGCTATGTAGTCACGCCCAACACCATGAACCTCCTGAAGCAGCACCTGGAGATCACAGGCGGACAGGTGCATTGAGTGCTGGGCCTTGCCTGTCCTTGGGATTGTGGAGACTGAGTCCATGTAGCAGAGGCATGGGCAAGCTGGCCTTTGTGACTTGCCATTTCTCCAGCCCCCTGAAACCTTATTAGGGTTGCCACCTGTCCCGTATTAAACAGGACGTCCCGTATTTTGGCTCTGAATTTCGTGTCCTGTCCCGTATTGACAGGACAGGACAGGTGGCAGCAGGAGGCGAGGCCGGGCCAGCAGTGTGGAAGGAAGGAGGGAGAACTCTCAGTATGAATGCTCGGTAGCTGCCACTCTCCCCACACAAACACCGGGCCTGGTCCGGCTTACTCACCCGAGCCGACAGCGCCGCCATCTTGGCGCCTTCAGTGGTCGCTCTGGCCCTCCCTCTTGAGCATAAAGAGAGGCGAGCACAGAAGGGGAGTAGAAGGGGGAGGGGTGATTTGGTTGCGCACACCGGGAGTGACAGACCAGAAGAGGCGGTCCTTCCTGGAAGGAAGGGAGGGCGGAAGGGGCGGGGTGGCAGGAGGCACTTGCGGAGAGAGGGAGCCAGAGTGAGGTTCACGCACACGGCTGCTTGCGTCTTGGGCCTGCTGGGGATTCTGGACCTTGTGTAATAGTTGCCGCGGCGGAGGAGGCGGCTGTGCAGGAGGGGATGAGGTGCCGGGTCCGCGGAGGCAGCAGTGGGAGGTTTCCCTGGGAGCGCGGGAAAAAAAGGAGGCCATGTGAAACATAACCTCAGTTATATTTTATGAAGTGTCCCTTATTTTGCTGAAAAATCCCGTATTTTTAGGTAAATCTCCCTTATTTCTTGTATTAAAAAGTGGCAACCCTAAACCTCATGCACATTTGAAATAGCTAAATTTCAGAGGGGGTGAGCATGGTCGGCCACTAACATGCCATAGGCAACCTATTTCTGATCTTTCACTTTTCTTATTTAAATACATCCCTGGCTGTCAGTGTACATTCAGTACATCTATAAAAGTTACTTTTTGGACAGTAGCTCTCAGAATTCCATAGCAAATGTACTGACTAAGGGATTCTGGGAATTGATGCCCAAGCAAATAACTTTTCCGAAGCTCTGCACATCTACATATATTGACTTCCTGGATTCGGGGTCATTCAAGGAGGATATTGACTAACTCGTTTAAGGTATCTTCTACTCTAGGTCCGAACACGATTCCCCCCTGAGCCCAACGGCATCCTGCACATTGGTCATGCCAAAGCAATCAATTTCAACTTCGGTTTTGCCAAGGTGAGAAATTTGCACCTACACATCCTGTTTCTTATAATAGATAATGTGACCTTGCTGGTTTCTTTGGATTGCAATTTCCGACAGCCATAGTCAACAAAGCTAGTGGTCAATGATGATAGGGATTGTGTTCTGATATCATCTGAGGAGCTACGTATCTCCCCAGCACTGCCATAAAGCATATTGGTCTCTCATACTGTGCATTTTCTGTGGCTTTTTCTGTCTCCACTGTAGTGTATCTCAATAGATTTATTTATTTACATCATTTCTATTCCGCTCTTCTCACCCCGCAGGGGCTTCAGGGCGGATCACAATGCACATATACAGGCAAACATTCAATGCCATTGACATACAACATATATAGACAGACATAGAGGCAATTTAACATTCCAGCTTCTGGCCACCAGGGGGAGCTGTCTCATTACTTCATTCTTTTTGTGTACTTCCTGGAGATTTTATGGTCTCGTAAATCAGTTAAATTTAGCCTCCCCACAAAGTGGTACCTAAATTTCCTATTTGACAGATGCAACTGTCTTTTGGGTTGCAAAGGTCGGCAATTATCTACACCAGGGGTGCTCATTATGGTGATCGGGAGCACCTAGGTGATCTTCAGCCCTCTTCCAGGTGATCTTTGGGCCTCACCAGCCAGATGGCGCGCTCCTGCCATGCGCACGCACGTGCGCTCCCGCCACCGCCTTTGCGGGGCTTCTTTTGCCAAAATGAGGCTTTAGTGGGCGGGCCCTGGCACTCATCTTGCCACGCACGGTGTGGTGACATGACTGCCCATTGGTTGCTGCTGGGGGCGAAGGCACGCGCACTGATAGGATGCGAGGCTGTGGAAGGGATGGAGGGAATATGTGTGTGTGTGAGAGAGAGAGAGAGCCAAGGAGAGAAGAAAGAAATCCAGAGAACTTTTTTGGATCCTTTTGGCAGGCAGGCGGGCGCTGGAAGGAGAGAGGGAGAGAGAGAGAAAGAGGCGAAGGAGGCCGGGCAAAGCCAAGCAAGCCCCGCCGCAAGCCCTGCTGCTGCCCTCGGGACTCCCATTCCAAGCCGAGACCTGGGCGGCGAGCTGTGTGGGGCTGCTTTCTTTCCTTGGTTGGGGCGAGGAGGGAGGGTTCCGCCCGTATTCCTGGGGCTGAACCCGAGGAGGAAGGGGCTGCGGGGATGGAGACTCCACTTGCTGCTGCTGCTTGTGCAGGATCCCCTTCCTGGGTGTGCGCGGCGGCGAGTTCGTGGGCAGGCAAGAAAGAAGCCCCGCGCAGACGGAAGGCTGCAATAGGAGCGCGCGCGTGCACGCACACATGCACAACAGGTGATCTTTTCAACTTGATTGTTCATATAGTAGCTCGCATGATGAAAAAGTGTGGGCACCCCTGATCTACACAAATTGGTCGAGAGCTCACCCCGACTCGGGCAGGCCTCGAACTCATGACCCGGTCGGTAGAGATCTTATGCAGCTGGCACCCAGCCAGCTGCGCCACATTCCTGGTAGTTGGTGGTTGTTTCTTCTTATTTTGTTTCAAAGCACTGTGACTTCAGCAATAGCATCAATAGTATCATTGCGACATGCCCATATTTTGGCTTCCAGGCATCATGTCAAGACTTTATTCTTTGGGTTGCTGTGAGTTTTCCGGGCTGTATAGCCATGTTCCAGTAGCATTCCCGCCTGATGTTTCACCCACATCTATGGTAGGCATCCTCAAAGGTTGTGAGGTCTGTTGGAAACTAGGCAAGTGGGGTTTATATATCTATGGAATGTCCAGAGTGGGAGAAAGAACTCTTGTCTGTTTGAGGCAAGTGTGAACGTTGCAATCTGCCACCTTGATTAGCACCCACCCTGTCCACTTTTCGCAAGGACCTAAAAGTGTGGATGTTCCACTGTGCCTATGATGAAACAGTTCACCAGTTAAACAGGCCCCCCAATTGTAATTTACTGTCAGCTCCTGCACTTTTTCACTGTCCCCTGCCCTATACACCTGGCGTTCAAATGACAGATGGCATTACCTTCTATCCCTAATTATTATCAACTCTTGTACTTTTCCACCAGCACAAGCTTCTAGCCCTCCAAGTTAAGTATTTATTACTGTTCGGGCTATTGATGGCTTTATGATGTTGTGTTCTGTTATTATGATTATTTTATTTTATCTTATTGTGTCGTGTTTTTAATCTATGTTTGTCCTGGCTAGTCCACATGTAAGACACCCCAAGTCCCTTTGGGGAGATGGAGACGGGGTATAAAAATAAAGTTATTATTATTACATTATTATTGAGAAGCCTTGCAGCTTCAAAACCTTGCTGCCTGGGGGAATCCTTTGTTGGGAAGTTTTAGCTGGCCCTGGTCATTTCTTGTGTAGAATTCCCCTGTTTTCTGAGTGTTGTTTTTTATTTACTGTCCTGATTTTAGAGTTGTTTTAACACTGGTAGCCAGGTTTTTTAGTTCTGGTAGCCACCCTGGACATTATTCCACAGATATATAAACCCCACTTGCCTAGTTTCCTCTCCGTTGGCGCCCCCTTGATGTGGGGGAGAGGCTTGTGTACCCTAATGAAGTTGTGAGCTATGCTGGTGGTGGCATAATAGCCACCGGTAGCGCCTCCCATGCCAGACAGGTCACAACCGAAGGGTCTGACAAAGAGCGTCAAAGGGCACGGTGGACTCTCTAGCCCAGGGGTGCTCACACTTTTTCAGCATGGGAGCTACTGATTAAAAAACCAAGTCCCAAAGATCACCTGCCCAGAAATGTAAAACGTATAATTATTTTCTTATTTATTTATTTATATTTATTATTCATTTTTATGTACCGCTCCTTCCAGCAGGCTCGGGGCAGTTTACATAAAATGAAGTTATAAAACATCAACATTTCAATTTAATAACAACAATATAAAACAGAGCATAAAAAATACATCCAACCACCCCATTTCTCCCACACTGCCATATTGCCACACATATTATCAGCCAGAAAGTAAGAAGAGGGGCTTTTGAACTGCAAGGCCATTTAATACTCAGCAAGATAAACAAAGGGACATGCATAAATACATCCAACCACCCCATTTCTCCCACACTGCCATATTACCACACATATTATCAGCCAGAAAGTAAGAAGAGGGGCTTTTGAACTGCAAGGCCATTTAATACTCAGCAAGATAAACAAAGGGGCATGCATAAATACATCCAACCACCCCATTTCTCCCACACTGCCATATTGCCACACATATTATCAGCCAGAAAGTAAGAAGAGGGGCTTTTGAACTGCAAGGCCATTTAATACTCAGCAAGATAAACAAAGGGGCATGCATAAATACATCCAACCACCCCATTTCTCCCACACTGCCATATTACCACACATATTATCAGCCAGAAAGTAAGAAGAGAGGCTGTTGAACTGCAAGGCCATTTAATACTCAGCAAGGTAAACAAAGGGGCATGCAAAAATACATCCAACCACCCCATTTCTCCCACATTTCCATATTCCACAACATATATTTCTCAAGGAACAAAGCAAGCAGAGAGGCTTTGGAGCTAAAAGGCCATTTTTAAACATTAAAAATAAACAAAGAGGCATGCCACAGAACAATCAAGCACCCACCCCAAAGTAAAAAGACCGACCTTTGAGAGTCCTTCTTCTTCTCCTCCGTCGTTGCTCCTATTTCCACGCCGCCAGCATGCGTGCCGCCTCCAAGAGCTCACGAGAAGTCCGAGGGGCAGAATGGGCGCTTCTGCGCATGCACGCGGGGCCAGCCATGCATCGCGTCATCCAGGCCCGCCCCCCTTTGGTCTCCTACGACTCTGAGTGGCTGGAGAAGGACGGAGGGAGGAGGAGGAATCCAAAGAGGGGGCCCATTCTGCCTCTTGGACTCTGGAGCTTTTGGAGGCGGCGCGCGAGCAGGGAGCGGGGAGGAGCAACGATGGAGGACTTCTTTGCAGCGTGCAGGGGTGCGTGAAGAGGACCAACAGCAAAAAACCTGGTCAGGGGCCTGAAGATCACCAGGATGAGGCCTGAAGATCACCCTGGTGATCCCGATCACCATTCTGAGCACCCCTGATCTAGCCTTTTGGCAACCATCCTAAGAGAAGGTAAACTCTGATTTCAAACCCGGGCAGATGGTGCTAGTCTAACCCTGTAAGGTCAACCATCTAAGAGAAGGAAACCCGAACCAACCCTACGACCCAAGGACCTCGCTGCCACCGTCCACGCTTGCTAGGTCCCGGCAGACGAACCTTTGGTTTAAAGGGTGAGGCCAGTTCTGCGCACGCTGCGCTCCACCAGAAAAATCCATTGCACAGGCTCGAAGGACACATCCAACTTCCGAAAAAGCCCTGTAGCAATAGGCGAAGGACGAAACGGCAGGTGTAAAGATGCACTGGAAGCTGCAGACCCAACCCTGCATTGCGAGTGGTTCAGGACTTTGGTCGCTCGAGACTGACCCGGGAGATGACAGTCTTGTTCGGCATCATCCTGAAAGACCAAGCAGCCTTTTTTAAGGAGAGCACTGCTTGCTCCGTATGGAGAGGGGCCTAGAAAAGGTGGCCTAACGAAAGCTCATCTCCATCTACCCAGTTGGCTAGCCGTGGCCAACGGGCATCTTCCGATGCGGTCGAACAAAGCCTTTTTAGTCATCAAGGCACTTGTAAAAACCTTGGGATGAGTCCTTCCAAAGAATCTTCGTTCACGAAGTAATGGCAGAGGAAGGAGGGGTTTCCAACAGACCTCACAACCTCTGAAGATGCCTACCATAGATGTGGGCAAAATGTCAGAAGAGAATGCTTCTGGAGCACGGCCAGACAGCCCAGGAAACTCACAGTAGCCCAGTGATTCCGGCCATGAAAGCCTTTGGCAGCTTTGTCCCTCTTCTGCTTCCCTTTCCCCAAATGCTTTAGTGCCTCCCCTTTACTGGTCTTATTGGTTCTGGTATGGAAAGAGAGGGAGGGTTCTGCTTAATATCTCCTACTTTTCAGGCAAATGGTGGGATTTGCTTCCTGCGCTATGATGACACAAATCCCGAAAAAGAGGAAGAGAAGTATTTTACAGCCATCCGTGACATCGTGGAATGGTTAGGTATGCCCTCCCTATAAGACAAGCGCAAGGCCCACGAGCAAAATCTGGACTGCCATGTCATTTTATGTGGCCCTCCAGATGTTGGATTACAACGGCTGTATTCTTCATCCTTAGACATCGTACTAGAGCTGATGGGAATTGTGATGCACTAACAGCTGGAAGGCTGCAGTTTTTCTTTTTAGTCAGAATAGTTGAGTGTGCATGTAGGGCAGGGGTGGGCAATTATTTTTCCCAAGGGGCCACACGAGAACCCAAAAAAAATGGAGGGCCGCACCTAAAGGTGCGTCTTGGTTGTGCCACTACCTCAACTGTGTTGTTGTTTTTACTGTGTTGCTTGTTTTTAATTGTTCTTAACCTTCTGTATTTTATTGTGCCCTTCGGCTCTTGTAAGCCGCCGCGAGCCTTCGGGAGTCAGCGGCATAGAAACCCGAATAAATAAATAAATAAATAAAATAAAGGCTGAACTACATTCTAATCTACATTATTTAATTATTTACTATATTTACTATATATTACACATCATTAATATTAACATTAATATATCAAGAAATATTCATATATTATTAGTATTAATATCATAATTATTATATTATAGTATACATATAGACATTATAATATATTGAAATTATAATATAATATAACATATTATATTATTTATTATATTATTATAATAAAATTATTATAAAATAATAATAAAAACCACTAAAATAAAATGAAATTCAAGAAGACAAGGTGCGAACCAAGATGGAGGCTGACATCCTCAAGAGAGGAAGGATCCCAAGATGGAATGGTCCAATGGACCCAGCCCAGAGGATAACAAAGCGGACCCAGCCGTCACCGCAGCAGAGCAGAGCAGCAGACGATCGGAGGCTGCAGGCCTCCGCCCGCTCTCGCCCCCAGCCGTTCCCCAGTTGATCGCCCTGCCATGGAGTTCCTGCCATCCCGTGAGGCGATCCGGGCCTGCAGCGGGAGCAGTCGGCGAGCTGCGGCGGGTGATCGCCCTGGCAAACCGGAAGATGATCAAGTCTTCTAGGTTGCCAGGGCAATCAGCCGCTGCAGCTCGCTGACTGCTCCCGCTACAGGCCCGGATCGCCTCACGGGATGGCAGGCACTCCAAAGCCGCTGTTCTTCCGATTGTTCTGTGGAGCGACGGGCTGTCTGCCAATGCAGGCCCCACAGCCTGTGCTGGAATGTCGGCAGCGGCATCCTTTCCTCTTGGCCCCGCCCCTGACACCCTTCTCTCTGGGCCAGACAGAATGGGCTGCCGGGCCGCATCCGGCCCATGGGCCATAGGTTGCCCAGGTCTGATGTAGGGACAAGGCTTGTGGGTAGAATGTCTGACTTTAAAATTTCCTTTTATTTTCCCCCCAACACCAGAGCCACAAGGGCTGCTGGGTTATAATTCCCATTATCCTCAGTCTGCATGGTGGATAATCAAAAGTGGGGGAGTTGTTATTCAATAACATCTGGAACCCAGAATAGATAAAAACTAAAAAGCACTAACCACTCTGTAAAAAAATTATAGTTTGCCCTCCGTATCCAAGGATTCTCTGCCTATGGATTCAGTGGCCGTTTGAAGGCAACAATCAGGCTGACGTGGCCCTCAATGAACATGCCCTGGACACATGCCGTATATATTCAAGTACTGTATATACTCTAGTATAAGCATAGTTTTTAGCCCCCCTTTTAGGCTGAAAAGGCTCCCCTCGGCTTATACTCGAGCCAAGGTTATTTATTATTTTACTCTGTGATTAGTATTATTTTATTATATTTATTTTATTATTACTCTATTATTTTTATTACATGTCTTATTTTACTCTATTATTATTACATTTATTACTTTACTGTATTATTATTGATATTATTACATTTACATTATTTTACTCTATTATTTTTATTACATTTATTAATTTACTCTATTATTGTTATTATTACATTTATTATTTTGCTCTTTATTATTATTGGAAGGATACATAAGCACATTTACATTGAAGGGGGCTAGAATAATGGTTTAATCAGAGTTGCACAGTCTTAAATTACAGTTCTATGTAAATATTCAAAAACATTTAACCTACTGATGCCTCAATTAATGTAATTTTATTGCTATCTATTTTTATTTTGGAATTGACTTGTAGCTTCTGCATTTCCCTCCCTCGGCTTATACTCGAGTCAATACATTTTGTAGTGAAATTAGGTGCCTCGGCTTATATTCAGATCGGCTTATACTCGAGTACATACGGTATACGCCGGGTTTTACGGCCTCTTTTTTGGGCTGATAAAGCCCCCCTCAGCTTATACTCAAGTCAAAGTTATTTATTATTTTTCTCTATTTAATATTGTTATTATTACATTTATTATTTTACTCTATTATTATTGGAAGGTTGCATAAGCACATTTACATTGGAGAAAGTTGGAACAATGGTTTAATCAGAGTTGGACAGTCTTATCTTAAATTGGAGTTTTATGTAAAAAATTTTTTTGAAAAAAACAACCTACTGATGCCACAATTAATGTATTTTCAGCTATCTGTTTTTATTTGGAAGTTTAACAGTAGCTGCTGCATTTCCCACCCTTGGCTTATACTTGAGTCAATACGTTTTCCCAGGTTTTTTGCGGTAAAATTAGTTGCCTTGACTTATATTTGGGTCGGCTTATACTCGGGTATATATGGTACTTGTTTATGATAGTAGTGACTGGCGCATAGGTGGGGTTGCTTTTTTATGACTGGACGTTAATTTCCCGCAGGATATACTCCTTATGCAGTGACACATGCCTCTGACTACTTTGACCAGTTGTATGCCTGGGCTGTGGATCTCATCCGGAGGTAAGAAGCAAAGTTGCGCCTGGGACTTCCATCCTCCACTCTCCCAGCGCCTCCCCAGAGTGTCCCTTCTGGCGTGCTTTATAGGAATGTCTGTCCGCCTGTGTGGGACGGGGTCACACTCCTCCTGAAGACGCAGGTTCGCAGTCTGGGAGTGATCCTGGATTCATCACTCAGCCTGGAACCCCAGGTTTCGGTGGTGACCAGGGGAGCATTCGCACAATTAAAACTTGTGCGCCAGCTGCGCCCGTACCTTGGAAAGTCTGACTTGGCCACGGTAGTCTATGCTCTGGTTACATCCCATATAGATTACTGCAACGCTCTCTACGTGGGGCTGCCTTTGAAGGCTGCTCGGAAGCTTCAATTGGTCCAATGGACAGCAGCCAGGATGGTATCAGGAGCAGCATTCAGGGAGCGTACAACTCCCCTGTTGTGCCAGCTTCACTGGCTACCAGTCTGCTACCGGGCACAATTCAAAGTGCTGGTTTTGGCCTTTAAAGCTCTAAACTGTTCTGGTCCAACTTACCTGTCCGAATGCATCTCTCCCTATGAACCATCGAGATGCTTAAGATCATCCGGAGAGGCCCTGCTCTCGGTCCGCCTGTTTTGCAGGCGCGTTTGGCGGGGACAAGAGACAGGGCCTTCTCAGTGGTGGCTCCTCGGCTTTGGAACTCCCTTCCTAGTGACATCAGATCGACCCCCTCCCTCCTGACATTTCGTAAGAAAGTCAAGACTTGGCTGTTTAAGCAAGCATTTGCAGACGAACTTTAATTAATCGAGATCAAAGGATTAGTATGACGACAAAACGGAAACCGATTTTAAGATTCTGGAGCTCAGATTTGCATTTTGTAGTTTTAACTGTTAATTTATATGGTTTTTATATTACTGTTTTTATCTTATTATGAAGTATTGTCTGTGGGCACTTGCTGCCGCTTGTTCACCGCCTCGAGTCGCCTTCGGGCTGAGAGAGGCGGTATAGAAGCATGGTAAATAAATAAATAAATATATTTGCTTTACTTCTTGTGGCATGTGTTCCTTCTCCTTGTGGCTGACGTCTGTTTTTCTTCTCCCCAGGGGCCATGCTTATGTTTGCCACCAGAAGGTGGAAGAACTCAAAGGGCACAACCCACCCCCTTCCCCGTGGCGGGATCGGCCGATTGAAGAGTCGCTCCTGCTTTTTGAGGTAGTGCCCTTTCATGTGACCAAAGTGGGCTGGTTCTCCCTGATCATACAGGATGGGATTTGAAATAGTTTTGGGCCATTCTATGTGCCTCTCATCTCCAGCCTTCCTTGCTGTACATTATTTACAAGTTAGTGTCTTTGGCCATGGTAGCGCAGAGGGTTAAATCACCAGCTGCATGAAATCTGCTGACCGGAAGGTCAGCAGTTCAAAGCTGTGAGTTGGGGTGAGCTCCCAGCTGTCCGCCCTAGCTTCTGCCTACCTAGCAGTCCGAAAGCTTGTAATGCAAGTAGATCAATAGGCTCCGCCTCAGTGGGGAGGTAAAAGGGCGCCCCAAGCAGACATGCTGGCAGCACGATTGGAGAAGTCTAAGGACAACAGGCTCCTCAGCATGGAAAAATGGAACAAGAACACCTCCCCATGACCGGAGTTAAGCATCATTTCCAGATGCCGGAGGTGATGCTTACCTCTGTGTATTGTATGTCGTTGAATGTTTGCCTTACATATGTAAAACTCTTATCTGCTTCGATCCTCTCTGGGGAGGTAAAGCTGAATATAAATAAAGTGTATTGCTATTATTATTATTTGAAACACAACAAGATGGGGCCACAGCAGACAAGATCACTCTGCTGGCTGTTGTATTGGATCACACTTCAGACACTTCCCAAGTGTGTAGGACTGTGTGATGTATCGGCGAATAATGGGTGCAGATCCCAGTAAGGTGGCATGGGATAGAAAAGGTGAATAAAGAAAAAATATTTTCTCTGTCACACAACACTAGGACTAGGGGGCACTCCCTGAAGCTCCAAGGTAGGAAAATTAGGACTAATAAAGGGAAATACTTCTTCACCCAGAGGGTCATTGGGTTATGGAACTCACTTCCAGAGGAGGTTGTGACAGCGGTCAGCCTGGACAACTTCAAGGCAGGATTAGACAGATTCATGGATACCAAGTGTATCGGTAGTTACTGAAAAGGACATTCAAGTGCCACCTCGGAGTTGGTTGAGGTAGGCAGGATTTCCCTGGGTACTGGTTGTGGGGGGTCGGGAGCAGGTCAGGGTTTTGCCCTCCCTTCTGCTCGAGATCCCCGTGTACAACTGGTGGGCCACTGTGTGATACAGAATGCTGGACTAGATGGGCTGAGGTCCGATTCAGCATGGCTCTTCTTATGTTCTTATGTTCTTATGTTCTGCAGCTGGCAGGTGGTAATTTTGTCAGCGCCGATTGTGTTTAAGTTTATTATTTAAGTTTATTATTGTTGTGTTTATTATTATTAATATTATTTGCTTTTGTTAAATCCAGCAATCTCAGCTACTTGGCTATTTCTCCTTTTACAATAGCAAGTTTCTTTTATTTAACATAATACTCATTCGTATTCAAAAAATAAACTACAAATAAGCATTTTAGATGTATGAAATTACACAACTATACATTGTTCACTACAACTAAACTATTTAAAAGACAACTACTGCCAGAGGCGGATTAACGCACTCGGTGGAGTAGGTGCCCGCTGAGAGCGCCAGATCCGCAGGTGCGCACCACCGCCGGCTGGAACCTCTGCCTCCGCGCCTGCTCCAGGTTTGATTTGGGAGGGGGTCATCAAAATAATTTTCGCCTACCATGTAAAATTACCTTGGGTCACCTCTGACTACTGCAAACTTCCCACACTTTAGCTGATGGATATCCCTTATTGGTCTACATCAGGGCTGCCCACACTTTTTCAGCATGCGAGCTACTTATAATAAAACCAAGTCAGAAAGATCTACCTTCCACGCGCATGCCTCCCGTGCTGCGCACTGTCCACGTTTGCTTCCGGACGAGAGAGAAGCAGGGCAGAGCCGGCGGAGGGGCAGGGCTTGGTGCGGCCTGGCTCCACCCCCCTCTGGCTTCAACTCCAGCAGCAGCTGCTCCAGCCTTGAGAAGGGCAGGGCCAAGCCAGTGGTCGCATAGCTAGCACAAGGCTGGCTTGGCCCTGCCCTCCTCAAGGCTGGAGCAGCTGCTGGGAGTGCCAAAGCCAGGGAGGGGCTTGGTGCGGCCTGGCTCCTAACCTCTCTGGCTTCAACTCTAGCAGCAGCTGCTCCAGCCTTGAGGACGGCAGGGTCCATACCGTGGTGGGATAGCTAGCACCAGACTGGCATGGCCCGGCCCTCCTTAAGGCTGGAGCAGCTGCTGGGAGTGCCAAAGCCAGGGAGGGGCTTGGTGCGGCCTGGCTCCTAACCTCTCTGGCTTCAACTCTAGCAGCAGCTGCTCCAGCCTTGAGGACGGCAGGGCCAAGCCAGTGGTCGCATAGCTAGCACAAGGCTGGCTTGGCCCTGCCCTCCTCAAGGCTGGAGCAGCTGCTGGGAGTGCCAAAGCCAGGGGAGGGGCTTGGTGCGGCCTGGCTCCTAACCTCTCTGGCTTCAACTCTAGCAGCAGCTGCTCCAGCCTTGAGGAGGGCAGGGCCAAGCCAGTGGTCGCATAGCTAGCACAAGGCTGGCTTGGCCCTGCCCTCCTCAAGGCTGGAGCAGCTGCTGGGAGTGCCGAAGCCAGTGGAGGGCCTTGGTGCAGCCTGGCTCCGCCCCCTCTGGCTTCAACTCCAGCAGCAGCTGCTCCAGCCTTGAGGAGGGCAGGGCCAAGCCAGTGGTCGCATAGCTAGCACAAGGCTGGCTTGGCCCTGCCCTCCTCAAGGCTGGAGCAGCTGCTGGGAGTGCCGCAGCCGGTGGAGGGGGCGGGGCTTGGTGCAGCCTGGCTCCGCCCCCCTCTGGCTTCAGCTCTAGCAGCAGCTGCTCCAGCGTTGAGGAGGGCAGGGCCAAGCCAGTGGTCGCATAGCTAGCACAAGGCTGGCTTGGCCCTGCCCTCCTCAAGGCTGGAGCAGCTGCTGGGAGTGCCAAAGCCAGGGAGGGGCTTGTGCGGCCTGGCTCCTAACTCTCTGGCTTCAACTCTAGCAGCAGCTGCTCCAGCCTTGAGGAGGGCAGGGCCAAGCCAGTGGTCGCATAGCTAGCACAAGGCTGGCTTGGCCCTGCCCTCCTCAAGGCTGGAGCAGCTGCTGGGAGTGCGAAGCCAATGGAGGGCCTTGGTGCAGCCTGGCTCCGCCCCCTCTGGCTTCAACTCCAGCAGCAGCTGCTCCAGACGTGAGGAGGGCAGGGCCAAGCCAGTGGTGGGATAGCTAGCACAAGGCTGGCTTGGCCCTGCCCTCCTCAAGGCTGGAGCAGCTGCTGGGAGTGCCGAAGCCGGTGGAGGGGGCAGGGCTTGGTGCAGCCTGGCTCCGCCCCTCTGGCTTCAACTCCAGCAGCAGCTGCTCCAGCCTTGAGGAGGGCAGGGCCAAGCCAGTGCTCGCATAGCTAGCACAAGGCTGGCTTGGGCCTGCCCTCCTCAAGGCTGGAGCAGCTGCTGGGAGTGCCGAGCCGGTGGAGGGGCAGGGCTTGGTGCAGCCTGGCTCCACCCCCTCTGGCTTCAACTCCAGCAGCAGCTGCTCCAGCCTTGAGAAGGGCAGGGCCAAGCCAGTGGTGGCATAGCTAGCACAAAGCTGGCTTGGACCAGCTCTCCTCAAGGCTGGAGCAGCTTCTGGGAGTGCCAAAGCCGGGGGAGGGGATTGGTGGGGCCTGGCTCCACCCCCCTCTGGCTTCAGCTCTAGCAGCAGCTGCTCCAGCCTTGAGGAGGGCAGGGCCAAGCCAGTGGTCGCATAGCTAGCACAAGGCTGGCTTGGCCCTGCCCTCCTCAAGGCTGGAGCAGCTGCTGGGAGTGCCAAAGCCAGGGGAGGGGCTTGGTGCGGCCTGGCTCCTAACCTCTCTGGCTTCAACTCTGGCAGCAGCTGCTCCAGCCTTGAGGAGGGCAGGGCCAAGCCAGTGGTCGCATAGCTAGCACAAGGCTGGCTTGGCCCTGCCCTCCTCAAGGCTGGAGCAGCTGCTGGGAGTGCCGAAGCCGGTGGAGGGCCTTGGGGCAGCCTGGCTCCGCCCCCTCTGGTTTCAACTCCAGCAGCAGCTGATCCAGCCTTGAGGAGGGCAGGGCCAAGCCAGTGGTCGCATAGCTAGCACAAGGCTGGCTTGGCCCTGCCCTCCTCAAGGCTGGAGCAGCTGCTGGGAGTGCCGAAGCCAGTGGAGGGGGCAGGGCTTGGTGCAGCCTGGCTCCACCCCCCTCTGGCTTCAACTCCAGCAGCAGCTACTCCAGCCTTGAGGAGGGTAGGGCCAAGCCAGTGGTCGCATAGCTAGCACAAAGCTGGCTTGGCCCTGCCCTCCTCAAGGCTGGAGCAGCTGCTGGGAGTGCCGAAGCCGGGGGGAGGGGGAGGGGCTTGGCACGGCCTGGCTCGGCCCCCTCTGAGAAGCGCCCCATCCAGCTGCGATCGACCTCCTTGCAATCGACTTCTTGGGCAGCCCTGGTCTACACCCTTTGAACAATAATGTTATCACACTTCTACTTTTGGCAGTACATTGAATTAATCCCATGGTTGATAAATAACCCCATAATTGTTGGTGACAAAAAGGTCTCAATCATTCGTAAAGTGCTTCAAGGATTTCTCCTCAATCAGCACAATTTGCTCATCTTGGCTATTTCACAATAGGTTTCCAGCCCTCCTGCTTACCTTTGTAATAACTGGTGAATGGTCAGAAAACGGTACAAGTATCAGTAGCCAAATGCATTGTGTTTATATTCTCTCTCCGCCACCCACTCTTTTTATAGTTATTGCCATTTGTCCTAATCCCTGATTCCTTTCTGTCTGTTCCCTTCCATCACTACTACTTACTCAAAATAAAAAGTTCTTTGAAGTAGCTGAAGCCATGGTACAAAACAACTGCATTTCATTTATGTTCCTTGCGTGCTTTAGAATGTATTGGCATATATACACCCTGGAATTTCTTACCTGTAAGTAGCTGATCTAGAGCTCCACTGCGTGTTGTGTCTCCACAGGACATGCGTAAAGGGAAGTTTGCTGAGGGTGAGGCCACACTGCGCATGAAGATGGTGATGGAGGATGGAAAGATGGACCCTGTTGCTTACCGCATCAAATACACCCCGCACCACCGCACTGGGGAGAAATGGTACTCAAGATAATTGTATATGGTTCAATTCACATTGAATGGGATTGCATTTAACATTGTGTCATGGAAGTTAAGATCTTCTGGGCAGGCCTTGCTCTCAATCCCACCTGCTTTGTAAGTGTGGTTAGTGGGGGCGGGAGACAGGGCCTTCTCAGTGGTGGCTCCTCAGCTCTGGAACTCTCTCTCCAGTGCAATTAGTTCAGCACCTCATTCCTGGCCTTAGAAAGAAAACAAAGATGTGGTTGTGGGACAAAGTAAAATTAATGCAGTGCAAAGAATAATTAGAAAAAATGTGCAATGACAATCGGAATGACCACAGTGTAGGATTTTTAATGCTTTTTAATGCTTAAATATTGTTTAGATCTCATATTTAATGGGTTTAATTTATATTTAGTGTTTAGTTGTTATGTTTTTTTCTGTCTACATCAGGGGTGCTCAAGTAGTCGATCGCGATCGACTAGTCGATCTTCAGGCCTCATTCAGTCGATCTTCGGGCCTCACCAGCCTCCTGCCATTCATGTGCTCCTTCGCTGTGCGCGCGTGCTCCCGCCACCACCTTCCGCCCGCGCAGGGCTTCTTCCACGGGGAGGGAGCGGGAGGCGGTGCTTCCAATGGCGCCCTGCCCCTCTCTTGCCGGCAGCTGCTTCTCGCCGGCAAGAGAGGGGCTGGGCACCACGCTTCTTCCGCAGGGAGGAGGGAGTGGAAGGCGGTGCTTCCGACGGCGTCCTGCCCCTCTCTCGCTGGCAGCTGCTTCCGGAAGCAGCTCCTGGCGAGAGAGGGGCAGGGCGCCGTCGGAAGCACCGCCTCTCATTCCCTCCTCCCTGCGGAAGAAGCGCGGCAGAAAAAGCATGGCGTGGGTGGAAGGTGGTGGTGGGACCGCACGTGCATGCACGCGCACCAGGTAGCTTTTCTCAACATGTTTGTTCTAACAGTAGCTCCCATGCTGAAAAAATGTGGGCACCCCTGGTCTACATGTATGTTGACATTGAGTTTTTGCCATTCGTATGTTGTGAACCACCTTGTGTCCCCTCCTGGTGTGAGAAAGGCGGTGTATAAATATAGTAAATAAATAAATAAACTGTGAAGCACCTTCTTTAGGGCCGGTGGGCTGATAAAATGTAAGGGGAAGGAAGGAATTTTTGGTTTAGGTTCTTCATTGTGGTGTATTTCTGTAAAATACACATACTAAAAGATATGGTACAATTTAAAATTCATAGTTAAAAGTTGACTGGGTAGGCATGCAGGAAAAGGTAGGTCTTCGGTTGTCTCTTAAATTTGGATAGCTGATTTAGCTGTTGAATTCCCTCTGAGCTGTAGAGGTTTGCACAGAACTCTATAATATGGAGAAACAGTGTTTTGAAAGATATATAGAGTGTTCTTAGTTGCTTTAATGATAATTTAAGTGTTTTATTGATTTATTCTGTAAGTCGCCAGAGCACCGTTGGTGGAGGGCGACTAAGCAAGTAGTAAAAATTGATTGATTGATTAAGGGCTGGGCTCATTTTAGGTCTATGTGCCAGTACATAGGAAGGTTATAGTGCAGCTTGTGCATGTTGTTCTTCCCATGTTGTCTAGGGGGTTCTGGGAGTGGTCACCCACTGGAACAGGGCCAGATCTTACATTAAGCGAACTACGCGCCCACATGGGGCGCCACATGTTCAGGGGTGCATTTAGCCGCCAGATGCCCCTTCGCAGTCTCCGGCCCCATGGAAGGCAGCTCGCCCGCGCCGCACCAAATGCACACACGCGGAACCAGCTGGTTCCGCGCATGCGCATCCGGTGCGGCGCGAGCAGGCCAGAGCCTCCCGCAGTGGCTCCACGAAGCCGGAGACCGAGGAAGAGCACCCAGCCACCAGAGGCGGAGCCTCTGCCCCCAGCCGCCAAACCCTCCTCCACAGTCTCCAGCCCTGTAAAAGGCAACCCACCCGCACCGCACCTAATGGTCATGCGCGGAACCAGCTGGCTTCGCGCATGCGCACCCTCCACGAGGCCAGAGACCGAGGAGGGGTGCCCGGCAGCCGCATGCGCCTCCGAACATGTGAATAATATTCTACCTTTTATTTTTTAGTGATTGGGGGGGCAAAATAATGTTCGCTTGCCATTTGAAATTACCTTAGTCTGGCCCTGCACTGGAATATATTTTGCAAGCTCTGGATTGTGGAAAAGTCAGACTTACTAGAACAGGCCTGGGCAAACTTCGGCCCTCCAGGTGTTTTGGACTCCAACTCCCACAATTCCTAACAGCCTACCGGCTGTTAGGAATTGTGGGAGTTGGAGTCCAAAACACCTGGAGGGCCGAAGTTTGCCCAGGTCTGTACTAGAGCCTTGGTAGGTGTGGGAGGATGGATAGCTGTGTGGTTAAATAAAGAGCACCCATGGGGAAGAAGCGTCTGTTTCCAGATTGGGGTGGACGGTTCTGGAGATCTGATCTTGTGGCTGCTTTGCAGGTGCATCTACCCCACCTATGACTACACACACTGCCTCTGTGACTCCCTGGAGAACATCACGCACTCTCTCTGTACCAAAGAATTCCAGGCCAGGTGAGACGCAATGGGACTGTCCTTTTGGGGAAGAAGGACAGAGAGATGCCTGTGGCCTTTGATGGACTCCCTCCTTCCATAGTTGGAGGTCTTATGGGTGGGAGGTGGTGTTGGATTCTATTAGCCCAGTGTTTCCCAACCAGTGTGCCGGGGCACACTAGTGTGCCATGAGCGATCATCAGGTGTGCCGTGGGAAATTGGAACCTCCAGAAGGGGAGGGGGGAAGAGTCTAGTGTGTTGAAGTATAAAAACCCTAAGAAACATACCTTGATAAAGACACAAAATTACAAACACCCCCCTCTCCACCCATTGTCTACTTTGTCTCCCCTTCTCCATGCATTGGGAAGGCCTGCCTTCCTTTCCCCAAGTAGAGACCTCCTCTTGCCTCCTGGGGGTTCTGTGTGGGAAGTTTGGCCCAGTTCTATCATTGGTGGGGTTCAGAATGCTCTTTGATTGTAGGGGAACTATAAATCCCAGCAATTACAACTCCCAAATCTCAATGTCTAATTTCCCCTGAACTCCATCTGCGTTCATATTTGGGCATATTGAGTATTCATGCCAAGTTTGGTCCTGATCCAACATTGTTTGAGTCCACAGTGCTCTCTGGATATAGGTGAACTACAACTCCCAAACTCAAGGTCAATGCCCACCAAATTTTTATAGCATTTTCTGTGTGGGAAGTTTGTGTCTTTCTGCCATTCCTGCCAGGATCTATCTATGTTGAGTTCATCGAAACAGGCCCAGGTTTCACACTGAGTGTATAAATACATTTAAAACATATTAACTATATGTATTACTGTGTTAAGAGTGTCATTTTGTGTCATTTTGGTTGGTGGTGTGCCCCAGGATTTTGCAAATGTAAAAAGTGTGCCGTGGCTCAAAAAAGGTTGGGAAACACTGTATTTACCTGAGTGAGCAAGGTAGTGGTCTCTGGAAGTTGTTTTTGGAAAATGGAAATCTCCATAAACCTTTGGAGATTTTATGACTTTTGGAAAGGCATAACCTTGTTAGAAGTCACAAGCTTTTTCTAAAACCGATGCCATAACCTTTTTGGGGAAAATGGCTGCCGCTGGGGCTCCCTTCTCCTCTGTCACCGCCACTGCCGCTGAGGAAAGTTCACGCACCACAAGAGGGGGGGGGGGGAAGAGAAGGGACTAGATGGCCCTTGGAGACTCTTAATCCTTCTTCATTAGTGTTGTTGTTATTACTACTATTATTGAGACTATTATTGAGACTGGGTGGCCATCTGTCAGGGGTGCTTTAATTGTGCTTCTGCTGCTTGAAGATAGAAGGGCGTTGGGCTAGATGGTCTTTAGAGGTCCCTTCCAACACTATTACCATTATTAAAATTAATTAATTTCTAGGGGGATGCTGAGTAAAACATTTTCTGGAAAGGGGGCGGTAGGCCAAAAAAGTTTGGGAACCTCTGGTTTAAATCATGTTCTCAAGAGACAAAAATAAGCGGACCCATGCGTGTAGATGTAGTGGCAGTTGATGGCTTCCTTGTTTTTGTCTATGTGCATATGAGAGAGGGAAAGAGAGTGCATCTCATCTGGGTTTTAGTTGTCTCAAGAAGCTATCCATTTCTAGAGTATGTCCAACTTCTTAGGCCCCATCTGCGTACATTGCGGTTAAATTCAGATTGAACAGCATTATATGGCCATGTCACCCAGTTCAGTGCAGTTAAATCATTATATGAGTCTACACTGACTATATGATGCAGTTCTCACTGCACAGAGGCTTAATTCTCCGTGCAGGTGTAGCATCTGCCAAAGTACGTATTTTGAGGATTTTGGAAAGACAGGTTTCTAGTCCTCCCTCGTGATTCAGAGAGGAGGGGAGCTGGCTTGATCTCTGCTCTTTCCCTCCTAGTTACTGCACTTCTGCTCCTGTCAAAAACTGTCTTGCTAAAAATCAGGCAAGCATTGAAAGCCAAGAATATTTGAGAAAGAGGGAGGTGCATATTTGAGAAAGAGGGAGGTGTTATCTACTTGCAGCCGCTTGCACAGCTGGTGCGGAGTTATGGGCTGGTTTGTCACCAGTACGCTGATGACACCCAGCTCATCCTGAGGATGGAGGGCAGGCCGGAATCCGTCCCTGAAAATTTCCAGCACTGCCTCGAAGCCGTCACTGGATGGCTGCGAGCCAGTAGGTTGAGGGTGAATCCGGCGAAGACGGAGATCTTGTGGCTGGGTCGCCCGGGCGGGGTGGGTGCCCGGCTTCCGACCCTGGATGGTGCGGCGCTGTACCCAGCGCCATCTGTGAAGAGCCTGGGGGTCCACCTGGACTCCCAGCTGACCATGGAGGCCCAGGTCTCCGCGGTCAGCAAGGCTGCTTTTTACCACCTCCGCCAGGCAAGGAGGCTGGCCCCCTACCTCTCCCGGAGCGACCTAGCCACGGTGATCCAAGCCACGGTCATCTCTAGGCTAGACTACTGTAACGCGCTCTACGTCGGCCTTCCTCTGTCGTCGATCCGGAAGCTCAAGCTGGTGCAGAACACTGCCGCCCGGCTCCTGTCTGGCATGCCAGCAGGCTGCCGTATAACACCCGTCTTGCAGGATCTGCACTGGCTACCTATTGAGCACCGGATTGCCTTCAAAGTGTTGGTTCTTACCTTCAAGGCCTTGTACGGCCTGGGGCCAGCGTATCTGAGGGACCGCCTCACTCCTTATTGCCCAGCGAGATCACTACGGTCAGAGGATGCCAACCTCCTGGAAATACCATCAGCAAAGTCGGCACACCTGACATCCACCCGCCGGAGGGCGTTCTCCGTCATAGCCCCTACGCTGTGGAACGCCCTCCCGGCCGAAACCAGGGCCCTGAGGGACCTACTCCCATTTAGGCGGGCCTGCAAAACCCATCTGTACAGGCAGGACTTTGGAGAGTAGGCCCGCGTGCTCTGGCTACTGTGCTGTGGCACTTGTTGCTGCTCCGTTTGTTTTATTCCCTGTGCTGCGATTGTTTTAATTGTCCAACTGTTTTATGTTTTAACTTGTTTTATGCCTTTGGCTCTTGTGAGCCGCCGCGAGCCCCCGGGAGTCGGCGGCATAGAAGCCTCAATAATAAATAAATAAATAAACACATGGCCCTCACCTGCCGCTCTTTCCTTCTCTCCTGGCAGACGCTCCTCCTATTTCTGGCTCTGCAATGCCCTGGACGTCTACTGCCCTGTGCAGTGGGAATACGGGCGCCTCAATCTCCTCTACACAGTTGTCTCCAAACGGAAGATCATCCGCCTCGTTGAGGCAGGAGCCGTCAGGTAAGGGGCAGGTTCCGCTGAATTGACTAGGTATCGGGGGTGGGTGCAGGAATGGCCTGGGGTCCCTGCTCAGCTCCCCGCTCCTCACTGCTGCTTTTTCTAGGGACTGGGACGACCCACGGCTCTTTACGCTGACAGCTCTGCGCCGCCGAGGTTTCCCCGCAGAGGCCATCAACAACTTTTGTGCTAAGGTAAAAACACACACAGTCGGCTTCGTAGAATCATAATGTGGGAGGAGGCATCATGTGCTTCGAAACACCTCGAAGTAGACCTCCTGTACCAGTGTCAAGGTTGTTTTTATTTATTTATTTTTATTTACCGCATTTTTATCCCGTCCTTCTCAGCACCCGAAGGGAGACTCAGGGCGGCTGACATTGAGCCCATTTAAAGGCTAACTCAGCCATCACAATAACATCAAACATGTACATAACATAATAAGACATCATAATTAGAATCAGATAAAATCGTCAATTAAAAACATAAAACCAGCCTCGTCAGTCTTAATGTCAATCCAGTTCATCCCTTTAAGGTGCTGCTGCTTCTACCAACCAATCGCCTGGTCCCAAAGCCATGCCTTTACTTTCTTCCGGAAAGTTAGGAGGGAAGAGATCGATCTTATGTCAGTTGGGAGTGTGTTCCATAGGCGGGGAGCCACTGCTGAGAAGGCCCTGTCCCACGTCCCCGCCAGACGCACGGGAGTGAGAGCAGGGCCTCCCCGGATGATCTTAGATTTCGAGGTGGGACATAGGGACGGATGCGCTCGGACAAGTAAGCTGGGCCAGAACCGTTTAGAGCTTTAAAGGTCAAAACCAGCACTTTGAATTGGTCTCGGAGATGGACCGGCAGCTAGTGGAGCTGACACAACAGGGGGTGGTATGCTCCCTGTATGTAGCTCCGGTTAATAATCTGGACTAGTTGCAATTTCCGAACTGTCTTCAAAGGCAACCCCATGTAGAGTGCGTTGCAGTAATCTATTCGGGATGTGACCAGAGCGTGGACGACTGTAGCCAGATCAGACTTCCCAAGGTGGTGCAGCTGGCGCACGAGTCTTAACTGTGCAAAAGCTCCCCTGGCCACCGCCAAGACCTGGGGTTCCAGGCTCAGCAATGAGTCCAGGATCACTCCCAAGCTGCGAACCTGAAGTTTTGGACTTCTGCTCCCATATTTCAGTGGACAAGCTGGCTGGGGTTTCTGGGAGTTGGAGGCTCAAACATCAGGAGGGCCTGGATGAGACCAAAGGCTTAACTATTCCAGCATTCTGGCTTCTCAAATGCCTATAGGGAGTCCACAAGTAGGACAAGAAGACAGCAGTGCCTTCTTTTTCAAGTTCTTCAGCTGCAGGGATACTGCTCTGACACTTTAGAAGTGAAGCTTCTTTCCATGTAGCTGACTTTCATGTACCTGACAGGTGGGTGTGACGGTTGCCCAGTGCACCATGGAACCCCACATGCTGGACGCCTGTGTACGGGAGGTGCTGAACGACCAGGCACCGCGGGCCATGGCTGTGTTGGAGCCTCTGCGAGTGACCATCACTAATTTTCCTGAAGAACACAAAGTAAGTGTGGGACTTCTAGAAATAAGGGCAATGATGCCATGGTGGCTGCTCCGCCTACCTCTCGGCACCTAGTTGCCTCTTAGCAGCTCTGGAGCGCGCACACAACAAAACTTCTGCCTTTTTTCCAGACCATCGATGTCCTTGTTCCCAATTTCCCTGCGGATGAGACCAAAGGTTTCCACAAAGTCCCCTTCCAGCCGGCTGTCTTCATTGAGCAGAGCGACTTCCGTGAGGTGAGTCTGGAAGGAAGAGCTGGATAACTCCCCTGTTGAAACAGCTCCACTGTGTTTACCGGTCTGTTTCTTGGCACAATACAGAGTGCTGGCTGTGATCTTTGTAGCCCTACACGGCTTGAGTCCAAACTTTCTGAAAGGCCACATCTCCATTTATATTTTTTACTAGCTGTACCCGGCACGCGTTGCTGTGCCCTATTTAGGAGATGCGAGAAAGTCTGAGTATGTAAGGGTTGGAATTGTTGTTAGTTATGGTGTTGTTGGGGCCCTGGCTGTGTCGTTGTGGGTTGTTCTGGTGGGTGGGATGTTGAAGTCCTGGGGAGTTGTTGGTGTGTGGTGTTGCTGGCGTTCTGCATAGCTTGTGGACATACAGTGTTTTTGTCTTTCCGTCTGCTGTGTTGATGTAGAGGTTGATGCTTGGAAGTTAACTTTGGAAGTGAGTGGAGGTACTTGAAATCCCATTATCCATGGTGTGTCCTCCTCTGAACTGCAGTCGGATGGAGTGTGGGTCATGGGGGGCATTGTGTGCCAAGTTTGGTCTTTATCGGTCTTGGTTATGGGCCACAGTGGTCTGTGGGGAATGATGGGTTTTGAAGTAGTACAAATCCCATTATCCATAGACGTACTTCAAGTCCCATAATCCATGGTCCACCCTCCTCCAAACTGTAGTAGAATGTAGCGTGGGTCATAGGGGCTCTGTGTGCCAAGGTTGGTTACTGTAAATTCAGGCCATACACAATGTCCCATGAGCTGAGGCCTAGTCAGGAACAGCAAGTTAATGAAGCCTTACTGTCAATTCAGGCCATACACAATGTCCAATGAGCTGAGGGCTAGTCGGGAGAATCAAGTTAATGAAGCCTTACTGTCAATTCAGAGCGTAAACAGCATTCCATTAAGTGAGGCCTAGTCAGGGAAATTAAGTTAATGAAGCCTTACTGTCAATTTTTGGGTGTGGTCTGTGATTTGTAGGGGTGTAAATTTTGTGCCTCAGCCCTTTGCCTTATCCTCCTCTGACAGTTTATTATGGGTCGGAATGTTCATGTTGGCTGGCCAGTGCAGGAGATATGCAAATCCGCCCTTATTGGCAGCCAATCATGTTGTCAGAATGTAGAGGCTGGGAGAGTTGTTGGCAGCCCCGGAGGATGCTGGGAAATGTAGGGTTTTTTTTACTCGTTGTTTTGGGGGCCTTTTAGGTTTTGTGGGGGAAAGTTTCTTTGCTACAAACATACCTTGCTTGAGGCCTATTTCTGTTGGCAAGTTTGGTGTTTCTGCGTTGTAAGGTTTCTCTGTTTGGGACTGTCGTTCCATGACGGGAACCCCTTTATATAATAGATTGGGGTTGGGGGCAGTAGCGAGCAAGATTTTATATAAGGAGGAGGATTGCCATACTTTACGCGCATCCTCGCCTCGACATCTGATACCTTCCTCAGCCTGCTGATGTTGATAGACCATATTCTGATTTTAAAGTATTGTGTTTTAATTGGTTTGACTCCTTGTGTTTATATTATGTTTATCTAATATATCCTTGGTTAATTTCGGTTGTTTGTAAGTTATATTTAGTTCATTTTATTTTATGTTTCATCTCGATTGTCATTTGTTTGTTTTTGACATTGAAGGTTTGCCATTGTGTTATACTTTGGAAACTGTCCCGAATCCCTTCAGGGAGAGAGGGCGGGTTATAAATAAAGTATTATTATTATCAGTATTGTTATTATTGCTGTTGTTGTTATTGTGTTGTCAAAGGCTTTCATGGCCAGAATCATTGGGTTGGTGTGAGTTTTCTGGGCTGTATAGCCATGTTCCAGAAGCATTTTCTCCTGGTGTTTTGCCCACATCTATGGCAGGCATCCTCAAAGGTTGTGAGGTATATTGGAAAACCTCACAACCTTTGAGGATGCCTGCCATAGATATGGGTGAAACGTCAGGAGAGAATGCTTCTGGAACATGGCCATACAGGCCAGAAAACTCACAGCAACTCATTATCACCATTATTATAATAGTTGTTGTTGTTGTTAGCCTTATCATCAACACAAGGGAAAATGGTGGTATATTAACTATTCATACACTTTCATATATAGAGTTCAACACATTTTATAGTTCAACACAATTATAGTTCAGCACAATTATTTCAGTAGTTCGACACAATTATAAAAGCAACAATACAAAAGTGCGGAGACATATAGGCATTTCATATTATTAAGTCCACCGAGTATATCTCAGACTTGCATTACTCACGGTCCCTTATTTAATAATAATAATAATAATAATAATAATAATAATACACTTTATTTATATTCCTCTCTTCTCACCCCGAAGGGGACTCAGAGTGGATTACCTCACACATACGGCAGACAGTCCCTGCCGGTTCCACATACAATTACATACAACATATGACAAGTACAATTTTAGAAGGAATTTTCTACAGGGTGCGTCACAGGGTGCATCACAGGGTGTGATTGCGTCATTACGTCACAAGGGGGTGCTGTTGGTTCATCCTCATGACGGACAGCCTCTGCATTCCACCTTCAGGCAGCCGATCTTACTTTATTTAGGCATTGTAAGTCCTTGAAAAAATCCTTCCCCGCTTGGTGGTTCCCAGTTTTATCTAATCACAGCTGAGCTGTTTTCGAACTGTTGGGTGAACAGTGGACAGGGCTCACAGCTGGGTGTCCAGACCAGCCCGGGATTCGAACATGCAACCTTCGGATTGCCAGCACAGCTGTTGTTACCACTGTGCTATCTCAAAGGACTATATGTCAGCAGATAGTTCGGTAGCAATTATAATCCAAATTGGAAGCACATGAGAACATAAGAACATAAGAAGAGCCATGCTGAATCGGACCTCAGCCCATCTAGTCCAGCATTCTGTATCACACAGTGGCCCACCAGTTGTACACGGGGATCTCGAGCAGAAGGGAGGGCAGCCACAAATTAGCTGGTCAGAAATATCACACTGCTATCCATTTCTTAAGACCAAAAAGCTGCTCAGTGAGGACTCCTTCTATAATCTGGCTCAGTGTGAGCAAGCGGTCCGGGCTTGGCTTGATCTCTGCAAACCAGGGCGTGGTTAGCCAGCGGCGGACAATCCTGTTATCTCAACAGTGAAGATGTATTTCATAAGTTCCAGCACAAGCATAAGAAGCCAAATTAATATTCCATCGAGCACGGGATCTTGCGAGATGGTTGAAGACGGTTCGGAAACTTCAACTAGTTCAACGGACGGCAGCCAGATTACTAACAGGAGCTACATACAGGGAGCACACCACTCCCCTGTTGTGTCAGATCGACTGGCTGCCTGTCCACTTCCGAGCTCAATTCAAAGTGCTGGTTTTGACCTTTAAAGCTCTATACAGTTCTGGCCCATCTTACTTGTCCGAATGCAGTTGCCGCTACGTCCCACCTCGTAGTTTAAGATCATCCGGGGAGGTCCTGCTCTCACTTCCGCCAGCAACTCAATAGCAGCTGGCGGGGACGAGAGACAGGGCCTTCTCGGCTGTGGCCCCCCGCCTGTGGAATGTGCTTCCAAGTGAAATAAGATCAACCCCATCCCTCCTAGCTTTCAGGAAGAAAGTAAAATCGTGGTTGTGGGACCAGGCCTTCGCACAGTAGCTGCAGCACTTTAATGGGAATGGACTGTTTTAACGACGAACATGAATTACATCTCCCGCCATTGGTTGATTGTTTGAATGTGCTTTGTATAGATATAATTTCAAATCTTGATGTATTAATGTTTATATTGTGTTTTGTTGCCAGCATCTAATTGCGCCCTGAGTCCAGTCCCCCCCCCCGGGGGGGGGGGGGCTGAGAAAGGCGGGTTAAAAATTAATTAATTAAATAAATAAATAAATAATGCCAGCACTTTGAATTGTGCCCTTAGTTCCTGCTTGTGATCCTCCAGATTGTGTCGAATAGTTCCCTTCACCTCCAATATGATATGTGGGTACAACTGATGAGGCTTTCAGCAGCTTCTTGGGGGTCATATGTTGTGCATGCCTGGCCTCAACAAACAACTCAGACAACAACATGAGTGTCAGCTTTATTACTCTTTCTGAGCCAAAATTATATGGTGGATACTTCCTTCTGACTCTGGGATCCATGAAACAGCTTTTATGACAATAATACCTTACTATACTATAGACCAGTGTTTCTCAACCTGGGGGTCGGGACCCCTATGGGGGTCGCGAGGGGGTGTCAGAGGGGTCGCCAAAGACCATCAGAAAACACATTGTTTTCTATTGGTCATGGGGGTTCTGTATGGGAAGTTTGGGCCAATTCTATCGTTGGTGGGGTTCAGAATGCTCCTTGATTGTAGGCGAACTATAAATCCCAGCAACTACAACTCCCAGATGTCAAGGTTTATTTTCCCCAAACTCCACCAGTGTTCACATTTGGACATATTGAGTATTTGTGCCAAGTTTGATCCAGATCTATCATTGTTTGAGTCCACAGTGCTCTCTGGATGTAGGCGTACTGCAACTCCCAAACTCAAGGTTAATGTCCACCAAACCCTTCTAGTATTTTCACATGGTCATGGGAGTTCTGTGTGCCAAGTTTGGTTCAACTCCACCGTTGGTGGAGTTATGAATGCTCTTTGATTGTAGGTGAACCATACATCCCAGCAACTACAATTCCCAAATCACCTCCCACAACCCCACCAGTTGGTTGGGGGTCACCACAACATGAGGAACTGGATTAAGGGGTTGTGGCATTGGGAAGGTTGAGAAACACTGCTATAGACGATCACTCATGGCTGAATACGATTGTCTTCCAAGAGTAGACTTTCTGCATATTTGTGAGGTTCAACAGTATGAGCGCCTGTAAGTATTGGAATGGCAAGAGCCTGTAATCTAATAGAATTTATAGATACATCTCCTTCTCTTGAATTATGATATATGTATGATATGAGAGTTAATTAAATTAACTCCTTTCTTCCTTCAGTCTTCTCTGATATTAGTTCCTCTTTTTTGTCAGGTTCCAGATAAAGGCTACAAACGCCTGGCGCCTGGCCAGCCAGTGGGTCTGAGGCACGCAGGATACGTCATTGCTGTTCAGAACATTATTAAGGTGAGTGTGGCCTGGTGCTTGCTGACAGAAGATTCTTAGGAAGGGCTCATCCCACGCTTTCTACAAGCGTGTTGATGACTAAGAAGGCCAATCCGAGATAGGCAAGTCCGGTTGCAGAAAGCACAGCAGAAAGTCTCCTTGGGTGATGTTGTGTCCAAGTTGCGGTTCTTTCTGCATTGTTGTTTCCCTTCGAGATCCATTTGGCATATCTTCTCGAAAGAGGCCGCAGCATTGTGGATAGTGCGTCTCCATGCCTCCCGATATGAGGCCAGGGTGGACCATTGTTGGTGATCAATCTGGCCGAGCCTGAGATGCTGTTTCAGGGAGTCCTTATATCTCTTTTTTGGGGCGCCTCTCTTGCGCTGACCTGTGGCGAGTTCACCGTAGAGTAGTATCTTAGGGAGGCGGTGGTCCTCCATCCTAGAGACGTGCCCTGCTCAGCGCAGCTGTGTTCTCAATACCATGGCCTCAATGCTGATGATCCCTGCTTGCTCAAGGACAGTGACATTTGTCACATAGTCAGTCCAGTGTATATTTAGGATTGTGCAAAGACTGCGCTGATGAAAGCGTTCGAGGAGTCGTAGGTTTTGGCGATAGGTGACCCATGTTTCAGACCCATAGAGGAGAATAGACAGTGTGATAGCTCTGTACACACTTATTTTGGTGCTTTGCCTCAGGTGCTTGTTGCTCCAGACTCTTTTGTGAAGCCTTCCGAATGCACTCTATGTCTTTGCTAATCTGTGATCTATCTCTTTGTCAATCTTGGTGTCTGAAGAGATGATGCTTCCCAGGTAGGTGAACTGCTGAACGGACTTAAGCACAGATTTGCCTATGTTGACATGGGGATGATGGTGTTCTTCCTGTGGTGCGGGCTGGTAGAGGACTTCCCTTTTCTTCAGGCTGACTTCCAGCCCAAACAGCTCTCTATGCCTTTGCTAATCTGTAATATACATAACAAACAACTAGTGGAGACTCGAGAAGGTTGCTATTTCCAACAAGGAAAGAGTTCCAGGCACAGACACCTATGAAATAAAAAGGCAAAGACATGAGGTGGCTTCTCCATGGAACTGACCTTCACATCTCTATCCAGGACAGTGATGGGTGTATACGAGAGCTTGAGGTGACCTGCACGAAGTCAGAGGCAGCAGAGAAGCCCAAGGCCTTTATCCACTGGGTGTCAGATCCTCTTGTTTGTGAAGTTCGACAGTATGAGCGCCTGTAAGTATTGGCAACAGCTCTGAAGCAACTCAGGTGAGGGCAAGCCTGGTGAAGAGGGCATGGCCAGCTGGATCTCCCGTCTTCATTTTGTCTACTCTAATAAGAAGGAAAGCTACGAGCAGCGTGGAGAGCAGGTTCCGTCCTCCTCTGCTTCACTTTAACCCAGTGGTGTTCAACCTTTGGTCCTCCATCTTTTTGGTCTTCAGCTCCCAGAATTCCTAAACATCAGAGGAGCTGCACGGGGCTTTTGGGAGTTGGAGCCCCAAACACCTGGAGGACCAAAGGTTGGATACTACTGCTCAGATATCAGATGGTCCAAAACAAAAGTCAAATGGTCCAAAACAGAACTTTGTCTAATAACTCATACAATCTGTAACATTTATTTCGGGCCATTTTCCATGTAAAAGAGATCCAAACCACCATTTTTAAAAAATTGTTCCAACTGTTAATAGCTGTCCATGGACCACCTGACTTCCTTCCACATTCAGAGTGGTCTTAATTGCCATTGAAGATGGCTGCCACCTTTCAACCTTGCTATTTAGGCGGCAGCACTTGGGAGCCACCTGGATCCCACGTGATATACTCCAGTCTTTCTCAACCGGTGTGCCGTGGCACACTAGTGTGCCGTGACAGACCTCCTGCTGTGCCGCGAGAAAAGCTCTCTGCCCCCCTTCCTCCCCCCCTCCTGCCCACCTCCTGCTGCTTGGGGGGGAGGAAGGACCGGGCAGTGGCGAAGAAAAAGAAGAAGGGACCAGGGCGCCGCTTCCTTCGGCCGTTTCCCCAGCCAGCCTCCAATCTGCCATGACTCCCACCATGACTCTCGCCCCTCGCTCGCTGGAGCCGTGTGGAGGAGCCCCGCCCACTGAAGCCCATCCACCGCTCATGCTCCTTCTCTGTAGGAGAGCTGAAGCTGGGGGGGGAGGGGCATGGCACGGCCTGTGGAGAGCTGAAGCTGGGGGAGGGGGGCGGACATGGCTGCCTGTAGGAGAGCTGAAGCTGGGAGGGGTGGGGCATGGCGCGGCCTGTAAGAGAGCTGAAGCTGGGGGGGCGGGGGCAGGGCATGGCACGGCCTGTAAGAGAGCTGAAGCTGGGGGAGGGGTGGGGCATGGCACGGCCTGTAGGAAAGCGAAGCTGGGGAGGGGGGGGCATGGCATGGCCTGTAGGAGAGCTGAAGCTGGGGGGGAGGGGGCGGGGCATGGCGCGGCCTGTAGGTGAGCTGAAGCTGGGGGGAGGGGGCGGGGCATGGTGCGGCCTGGCTCTGCCCCCTCCCCCGGCTTTGGCACTCCCAGCAGCTGCTCCAGCCTTGAGGGGACAGTGCGAAGCCAGCAATGTGCTGGCTCTGGCACCGCTGGCATGGCACTGCCCCTCAAGGCTGGAGCAGCAGCTGGGAGAGGTGAAGCCGGGGGTAGGGGCGGGGCATGGTGCAGCCTGGCTCCGCCCCTCCTCGGCTTCGGCACTCCCAGCAGCTGCTCCCAGCAGGCCACCAACCCCCAGCCGTTCTTTACTTTGTTAGAGTGTCATTTTGGTTCGTGATGTGCCCCCGGATTTTTTTAATGTTAAAGGTGTGCCGTGGCTCAAAAAAGGTTGGGAAACACCGATATAGGCAATCAAAGGTTAAAGCCAGCACATTTATTTATTTAATTTATTTTATTTCACGACATTTATATGCCACCCTTCTCAACCCCGAAGGGGACTCAGAGCGGCTCACAAGCAAAATGCAAATACAATGAACTATAATTATATTGCCACAGCACAACATCAATATTACATATCACATTGTACTATAACAATATTATTTATTTCTTTATTATTTACTTCACTTATATTCCACTCTTCTCACCTCAAAGGGCGTGAGAATCAGAGCGGATTACAGTACGTATACTTGCAGACAATCCCTGCAGTTCAACACATACACATATTGACAAACACAGACGAACAAAGAGGCAATTTTCTGGCAAGCTTCTGGCCACCAGGGGGAGCTGACGCACTCCTCATCTCTCTCAGCATTCTCCAGATTCCCTTGTTCTTCCGCATTACTTTCAGCGATTCCTGGAGTTCTTTAATGGCCTCATAAATCAGTCAAAATTCGCCTCCCCACTTAATGTGGTACCTTTATCTCCTACTTGACAGATGCAACTGTCTTTTGGGCTGCAAAGGTCAGCAGCAGGCTACACTTAAGGTCGGACACCCACCTCGACCCGGGCAGGCCTCGAACTCATGACTTACTGGTCAGAGAGATCTTATACAGCTGACACGTAGCCAGCTGCGCCACTTCCTGGTTCAATATCACATTGAACTATACAAATACAATGAATTATAATTATTGCCACAGTACAACATCAATATTACATATCACATTGTTTTATAACTATATCACATTGAACTATAACAATTACATCGTAATATTATTAGTAATATTGCATGTAACACAAAATATATAGTTACAGTATCATATTATTAGAAGTAATATATTGCATTACATTACAACATTATCAATATTATAGGTATACACAATATATTATACCATACTATATTATACTATAATAATAAATAACATTGTCACAGTACAACAGTTGCATATCACATTGTATTATAACAAATTATATCGCAATATTATCTATTATATAAATGGGTTCACGTCATGTGATGTATACCTCAAACAAAGAAACCATACAACATGGAACCACAATACTTGCCAACAGAAATAGGCCTCAAGCAAGGTACGTTTGTAGCAAAGAAACTTTCCCCCCCAAAACCTAAAAGGCCCCCAACAACGAGTAAAAATAAAACTACATTTACCAGCATCCTCCGGGGCAGCCAAAGACTCACCCAGCCTCTACATTCTGAACAACATGATTGGCTGCCAATAAGGGCGGATTTGCATAACTGCTGCACTGGCCAGCCAACATGAAAATTCCGATCCATAATAAACTGCCAAAACAGAATAAGGAAAAGGCCAATCCCCAATACAAACACCCAAATCACTTCCAACCGAAAATTTACACCCCAAAAAATCACAGACCACGCCCAAAATTGACAGTAAGGCTTCATTAACTTGATTTCCCTAATTAGCCCTCATTTACTGGGAAGCTGTTTACGCTCTACATGGGACATTGTGTATGGCCTGAATTTACAGTAACCTACCTTGGCACACAGAGCCCCGACCATGCATGATGGGACTTGAAGTACCACCATGGAAAATGGGATTTGTAGTACTTCAAAACCTATCATTCCCCACAGACCACTGTGGCCCAGAACCAAGACCAATAAAGACCCAACTTGGCACACCATGCCCCCATGACCCACACTCCAAACAACTGCAGTTTAAAGGAGGGCACACCGTGGATGATTGGACTTTCTCGCATCTCCTAAAAAGGGCACAGCAACGCGTGCCGGGTACAGCTAGTTAGTTATATTACATGTAACATAAATATACAATTATAATATCTTATTATTAGTAGTATTGTATTACATTATCCATATTATATGCATATACAATATTATACCATACCATTATACTATATTATATTGTATTACATTACATTATAAATAATAAATAAAATAATTTAAATAAAAATGATTTTAATACATATATAAAATTAACGCAATTAAGCAGATAAAATAAAATAAACAACAAATAAATACTAAAGTCTAAGGTAAAATAAATAATAGAATATATAAATAAACTTAAATTAAATAAACTTAAAATAAAATACAGTTTGCCTCTGTTTGTCAATATATGTATAATATGTCAAAAAGATGTACTGTGATAAATGTGACATGTTTATATGTCATATGTTGAACTGCAAGATGGACTCTGAGTCGGGTGAGAAGAGCGGAATATAAATAAAGTAAATAATAAATACATTCTTCTGGGAAGGAAGGAGACCAAAATGGCGGAGAGCCGATAGCAGTGGGGCCAGACTCCAGCGTCCTCCCTAAGCGGCGAGCAAGCGAGTTGATCCAGCAGTGGAGGGCCTGCTAGGCGGCTTGTTAGACTCTTCAGCCACTTCCCGGAGCGGTGAAGTGGCTTGGAGGTCAGGACAACCGCGGTAGCAAGCAAGCCAGAACTCAAGCCAAAGCCCTCTTTACTCTGGCCCCAGAGCGGCCGATTGGATTGTGCCTCAACATTCACAACAATGCCTTTCAAATGATGGGCTGCAAACACTGGTTTTGTGAGACGAAAATTGTCCTTGTCATACTGATTTTTAGGCATGATAACAAATCGAAAAATGGCGATTCTAAAATCAAATGGGGGTATTTTTTTTGATTATTTATTTATTTTATTTATTAACTCGATTTAGTATACCGCTCACTCCGGAGCTCAGAGCGGTTTACAGAAGAAGCATAAACACCGTGAGTAATAAAACAGATTAAACAGTTAAAACACATTAAACATCAAAGCAGTTAAAACATATTAAAAACACTAGCCCTCAGCGAAGGCTGGGGGACGAGATAAGAATCTGGGGGGAATAGGCGGCATGGCACACAGTGTGGTTGAGTTAGGGCCAAACGCCTTCCTAAAGAGCCAAGTCTTCAAGGCCTTGCGGAAGGGCAGAAGAGCGCGGATGGCGCGGATCTCTCCGGGAGGCCGTTCCAGAGACTTGGGGCAGCTACAGAGAATGCCCTCCGCCGTGTAGTGGCCAGTCTGCAGGTTCCAAGGAAGGCACCTCAAGGAGGTTAAGCTCCTCAGAGCGCAGTGATCTCGCGGGCACATAAGGGGTAAGTCGCTCCCTCAGGTACACTGGCCCCAAACCATAGATGGCCTTAAAGGTGAGAACTAACACCTTGAAGAGGACCCGGAATTCAATCGGAAGCCAGTGCAGCTGGCGCAGGAGTGGGGTCGCACGGTCAGATCTTGCAGCACCCAGGAGGAGGCGGGCTGCGGCGTGCTGCACTAGCTTAAGCTTCCGGATCATCGACAAGGGAAGGCCAATGTAGAGCGCATTACAGTAATCGAGCCTCGAGATGACCGTGGCTTGGATCACCGTAGCAAGGTCGCGTTGGGAGAGGTAGGGAGCCAGGCGCTTTAGCCAACCGTAGGTGGTAGAATGCTGTCCTGCAGGTGCAGCCAATCTGCTCCTCCATGGACAGGTGGGCGCCCAGCCGACCCCCAGACTTTTACCGATGGCTGAGGGCAGAGGGCCACACCATCGAAAGTTGGCAACTGGGTCACTACCCCGGCGGCCCAGCCACAAGATCTCCGTCTTCGCCGGGTTCACCTTCAACTTACTGGCTCGCAGCCATCCAGTAACGGCTTCAAGGCAAAGATGGAAATTATCGGGTACAGAGACTGCCCCGGGGTCCAACCTCAGAATGAGCTGGGTATCATCAGCGTACTGATGACACTCCAGCCCAAAACTCCGTACCAGTTGGGCGAGTGGTCGCATATAGATGTTAAATAACAGCGGGAGAGGATAGCCCCTGAGGCACCCCGCAACTCAGCGGGGAGCCTCCGGAGACCGCCCCTCCCCACTTCACTCGCTGCTGGCGGCGTTGGAGGAAGGAAGACAGCCAGTTGAGGGCTTATCAAAGACTTACAAAAAAAATCCCAAAAATTTCGGAAATGTAACTTAAGTACTAACGAAATTCGTTAGAAATTCGTATGCCAGAGCATGCGCTTTCCAGATGGTTTTGGCCTACAACTCCCAGAAATCCTAACAGCTGGTAAATTGGCTGGGATTTCTGGGAGTTGTAGGCCAAAACTTGAATCAATCACACTGAATTCTAGATGGGACTCTCCAAATAGGAAGGAGGGAGGGAGGGGGTATTCTATTCTTGGAAGCAGCAAAAGAAAAGGAGGAGGAACCCCGCTCCTCGCTGCCTCTCTCTCACCCCGATCCCGAGGAGCGAGGGCCCAAGTTTGCCCAGGCTGGTCATATACCTACATTCTATGCACATGCAATAATACAGCAGTAATAGCAATGGGAATAAGAAGAGGTAAAATTCAAACCGAAGTGTTCTGAGTGGTCCCTCCTCATGCGGTGCAAACGGGTTCTTCTTTGTGAGCCCGGGAAATTAGCCCGGGAAAAGCCAGCGTTTTCTGCTTGGGTGCACACACATACATATTCTTTGGGGGGGGGGGGGGGTTTGCTGCAGAATCTTCTCTATGAGGCCGGGATTCTGCAACAAATCCCCTCCCAAGAATATGTATGTGTGTGCTCCCAAGCTGGCTTTTCCCCGGGCTAATTTCCGTTTGCACCGTTTGCACCGCATGAGCCCGTTTGCATGAGGCAGGGACCACTCAGAATACTCGGTTTGAATTTTACCTCTTGTTATTGTTATTACTGCTGTATTATTGCATGTGCATGGAATTAGGTATGACCAGTTGGATTACTTATAATATTAGGCAGTGGCACTTACAGTAGCATTCATTCTATTATACATTAGGTTGGTTTCTCACCCCAATACTCTTTGATGCCTTAGATCAGGGGTGCTCAGAATGGTGATCGGGATCACCAGGGTGATCTTCAGGCCTCATCCTGGTGATCTTCAGGCCCCTGACCAGGTTTTTTGCTGTTGGTCCTCTTCAAGCACCCCTGCACGCTGCAAAGAAGTCCTCCGTCGTTGTTTTTCCCTGCTTGCGCGCCGCCTCCAAAAGCTCCAGAGTCCAAGAGGCAGAATGGGTCCCCTCTTTTGGATTCCTCCTCCTCCCTCCGTCCTTCTCCAGCCACTCAGAGTTGTAGGAGACCAAAGCGGGCGGGCCTGGATGACGCGATGCATGGCTGGCCCCACGCGCATGCGCAGAAGCGCCCATTCTGCCTCTCGGACTTCTCGTGAGCTCTTGGAGGCAGCACGCATGCTGGCAGCGTGGAAATAGGAGCAACGACGGAGGAGAAGAAGAAGAAGGACGCGTTGGGGTCATTTCCTTACCGCATCTCAAAGGTCAGTCTTTTTACTTTGGGGTGGGTGCTTGATTGTTCTGTGGCATGCCCCTTTTATCTTTAAAAATGGCCTTTTAGCTCCAAAGCCTCTCTGCTTGCTTTGTTCCTTGAGAAATATATGTTGGGGAATATGGAAATGTGGGAGAAATGGGGGGTTGGATGTATTTTTGCATGCCCTTTTGTTTACCTTGCTGAGTATTAAATGGCCTTGCAGTTCAACAGCCTCTCTTCTTACTTCCTGGCTGATAATATGTGTGGTAATATGGCAGTGTGGGAGAAATGGGGTGGTTGGATGTATTTTTATGCTCTGTTTTATATTGTTGTTATTAAATTGAAATGTTGATGTTTTATAACTTCATTTTATGTAAACTGCCCCGAGCCTGCTGGAAGGAGCAGTACATAAAAATTAATAATAAATAATAAATAAATAAATAACTAAATAAGAAAATAGATATACGTTGTACATTTCTGGGCAGGTGATCTTTGGGACTTGGTTTTTTAAACAGTAGCTCCCATGCTGAAAAAGTGTGAGCACCCCTGTCCTAGATCCTGGCAGGGCAGGAGAGGCAGGGAAGCCTGGAAAAAATGTAAACAGAGAGGATTACTCAGAAGTAAATCTGCAAAGGAGGGCCCTTCATCCAAAGTGCCCTCCTTTGCAGATTTACTTCTGAGTAATCTCTCTGTTTACATTTTTCCAGGCTTCCTTCCAGCCGAGGGAAGGAGCGAGTTTAGGGCTTGCCTTGCCATAATATTGGCAAGGGAGGTGGGGGTGGTGAGAGAGAAGGAGGGTGCCCCCCTTATGCCCCCCCTTACGACCTAATAACGACACTTAAGAAAATCCTGGCCCCCGAGGTTCTAAAAAGAAAGTCCACTTCCTGGTTGGCGTTCCAGGTGCGGAAACGCTCAAAAGTAGCATTTCTTACGAATTTCTTACGAAACAAATCATTTTCATAACTTTTTTCTCATGCCTACTGATTTTGTCTCCCAACCTAAAGCTAAGCATCCCTGTGCTTTTCACGGACACTGAGTGGTAGAAGGAAGAGCAAATATCTTAGCTGCTTTATTGTAAAATAGAGAAGCTTTTCCCTGGGATAATACGTAGTTGACTTGTTCTTTCCTGCTAAGGCAGGATGGAGTTCCAGGAGGATTTTCTGGACCTTGCTTGCTCTGCTCAGTCTAGTGGCGTAGGCCAGATGTATCTGTGTGGTTCAGCTACATCCCCAGAGGGAAGAGAGGGCCTCCGTGCCTGGCAAATATCAGGCAATCTGTCCTTATCATCATCATCCTTTCCAGCAAACCGGTCCACTTCATAAATGTGGCTTCACCCTTTGGCTTGCAGGTTTCTGCACAAGAATCCGGAAGATCCTGCAGAGGTGCCAGGTGGATTCCTGAGTGATGTCAATCCCGTGAGTGATGGGTCCAAAAACCTTGGGTGGGTGGGTGGGTGGAAGGAGTTCTGTGCATGGGGAAGGATGTTTGAGGGAAAGTACAGTAAAGGAAACTACTTTAAGTTTAAAGGAAAAAGCGGGAAAACTTTAAGACATTCAGTGTGGTGTAGTGGTTTGAGTGTTGGACTATGAGCCTGCAGATCAAGCATGTCAACCCACTGGGTGACCTGGGGCAAGTCACACTCTCTTGGCCTTAGAGGCAGGCAAACAAACGCCTTTGAACACATCTTGACAAGCAAACCCCATGACAGGGTCACTTAGAATGGTCATAAATCAAAAATGACTGGAAGGTACGCAGCCACACAGAGGTGGCCCTAGGTAATTTTAAATGGTAGGCAAGCATTATTTCACCCCCACCCCCCCCTCGCAGGCCCAAATGTGCATGCACAAAGACGGAGTTTCCAGCAGGCACGGAGGTGGAGTTTCAGCCAGCGCGGAGGTGGAGTTTCCAGTGGTCGCGTACTCCGCTGAGTGCGTTGAGCCGCCTTTGCAGCCACAACACGATTGTGAACATAGCACTGAATAAAACATGTAGAATAATTACAGGATATCTCAAACCTACACATGTCAATAGGTTCTATGAGCTAGCTGGCATGGCCCGCTTCCCCACCAATGGGCGACAGGAAGTTGCTGCTAACTGGGAGAGAAATAAGGTTGAACACTGTGAAAGCCACCCACTGCATGGCTATCAGCCTCCTCCCGGTAGACTCAAATCAAGGAAAGGCTTCATGAGAACCACCACTGCTCTTAATGTTCCCCCAGCAAGAGCAAGAGTATCCTCTGGGGAGCTAAACCAGGAAATCCCAATTGGATGACCCTCCCTCCCCCGGGTCTGCCTCCAAGGGCAAACCAAGAATGGGCAACTTGGAAGTCCCTAAACAGACTCAGAAGTGGAGTGGGCAGATCATAGAATCATAGAGTTGGAAGAGACCTCGTGAGCCATCCAGTCCAACCCCCAGCCAAGAAGCAGAAAAATTGCATTCAAAGCATCCCTGACAGATGGCCATCCAACCTCTGTTTAAAAGCTTCCAAAAAAGGAGCCTCCAACACAATCCGGGGCAGAGAGTTCCACTGCTGAACAGCTCTCAGTCAGGAAGTTCTTCATCATGTTCAAATGGAATCTCCTTTCTTGTAGTTTGAAGCCATTGTTCCACGTCCTAGTCTCCAGGGAAGCAGAAAACAAGCTTGCTCCCTCCTCCCTATGACTTCCCCTCACGTACTTATATATGGCCCTCATCATGTCTCCTCTCAGCCTTTGCTTCTTCAGGCTAAACATGCCCAGCTCTTTAAGCCGCTCCTCATAGGGCTTGTTCTCCAGACCCCTTGATCATTTTAGTCGCCCTCCTCTGGACACATTCCAGCTTGTCAATATCTCTCTTAAATCGTGATACCCAGAACTGGACACAGTGTGATTCCAGGTGTGGTCTGACCAAGGCAGAGTAGAGAGGTAGCATGACTTCCCTGGACGTAGACACTATACTCCTATTTAGGCAGGCCAAAATCCCATTGGCTTTTTTTTTGCCGCCGCATCACATTGTTGGCTCATGTTTAATTTGTTGTCCACAAGGACCCCAAGATCTTTTTCACACGTACTGCTCTCGAACTAGGCGCCCCCCATCCTGTATCTTTGCATTTCATTTTCTCTGCCTAAGTGGAGTATCTTGCATTTGTCCCTGTTGAACTTGATTTTGTTGGTTTTGGCCCATCATCTCTCTCATCTGTCAAGATCGTTTTGAATTCTGCTCCTGTCTTCCGGAGTATTGGCTATCCCTCCCAAAAGACAACCTGGCAAAATGGCACTGCCCAGAACAATCCTCCGCTTTGTGCGACTGTGCAGCAGAACAAGCAATTCTGCACCTGTACCCACAATGCCCTGCCTCGTGCACAGAGGAAGAATTGTTTAAAGCTACAGACAATGCGGTCACTGTCAAAATTATTTATATTTATTTATGCAATGCGTTTGACGTGAAATAAATAAAACAATAAGATTAAACGACAGAGATTTAAAGGCATAACAGTATTTATTTATTTATTTATTCATGACATTTTTTATACCGCCCTTCTCAGCCCAAGGGCGACTCAGGACGGTTTACAGTTGGCAATAATTCAATGCCACAACACAATAACAATTAAAATCAACTAAAAAGCATTAAGCAATTAATATACAATACAAAATTAACATTTAAAATATTACACAATATTAAAATATTAAAAACCAGACAGCCTAAAACATTATCATGAGCGTTAACCATGTCGTGTTACCATTCCAGTAATCATCGGGTCATTCCGTAAATTCATAGAGCTATGCTGTGCTCGGAAAAGCCTGTTCGAAAAGCCAGGTTTTCACCTGCCTTCGGAAAGACAACAGGGAGGGGGCCGATCTTATCTCTCTAGGTAGGGCGTTCCATAGTCGAGGGGCCACCACCGAGAAGGCCCTGTCTCTCGTCCCCACCAAACGCATCTGCGAAGAAGGCGGGAGCGAGAGCAGGGCCCCTCCAGAAGATCTTAACGTCCTAGAATGGTTCATAAGCGGAGATACATTCGGATAGGTAAGTTGATTGAGTTCAGGCAGGTATTAAAGACAGCATTAATAATATACCAGGAAAATACCAGGGATGCCTCACCTATCAAAAAGGAAACTATAATTTTGGGTACCTCCTTGTACCTACTTTAATATATCTATTTGGATGGAAGTGTTGGTGAACTGAAAAGCAGCTGAGCTGCTTCAGAAATGTGTCTCTGTCAAGCCAATCATACAAATATTGGTGGAACCAAGTAGTTATAATAGTATACGTGTTCCGTCCTCCAGACGTTTCCTATGCATAGCCCCATAGTTTGGTTTTAAAAAGGCAGCATTTTTTCCTTTTGCATTTTTTACTGGGACTGTTCCAGACACACTGGCACCTTGCCTGTTAATTATTAGCAAGGTTGCAGCCTGGTGCAGAATTTGCCACCTAAAGCTCTGCAAATGTATCTTTTTAGTTGGTGTCCGCCCCTTTTTCTTCCTGGGGATTGGCCTCCATTTTAGAAAGTGTTTTTAGTTCCTTTCAGAGAGGGAAGGAAGCCAGATGTGTTTTTTTGGCCAGCCAGGATTGGCTCCGAAAGGGTCACCGTAAGTACTGGGTGCTTACTGGGTGCTTACTGGGTGTTTACCTGGGTGCTAACCTGCATGCTAACCTGCATGCTGACCTGCTGATTGCTATTTGCTTGACCATTAGCTGGGGGACTGCTGGAACCAGATGAGTCTATGGTACCTTGCAGAGACTGGCTTTGCATGCTGTATAGGATAGACATCTGGTTACCAGCCCAGCTTTAGGTCACCTTTGGACTGAGCTTAGGTTTAGAGGGGGAAGGAGTGGTTCCTTCTACCAAACACCTAGGACCAGGGTGGGAAATATCGGGTTTCCTGCCATCCAAAAAGAAGCAGTAGGAATCTTTTGAGCAACAACCCAAGGCATTTCCACTCTGGTTTTTGCAACCATTAAGAAGCTGTGCCAAGTCCTGCAAAGACTTTGTTATTGAATAAACTGTTTGATTTTCAACTTTATTTTGGAGTGTTTTTTGGGTTGCCAGACCACCTAGCCTTTTCAGCAAACGCTCTGCAGTCCACCAGGTAAAAAGGACAACACATCTGGCAGTTTTAATTTTAAATAGACCTGGTGTGACGGCATAATACGTGCTGTGAGTTACAAGCAAGAAAATGTATATTTTTAGTTTGTGAGGATGAAGAGCCTTTGGCAAAGCACATTTCTGAGAAGAAGGCTCATTGCCTGTTTTTGTCATCTCTCAATTTCCAAATCTTTCTCCTCCATCCAGGATTCTCTCAGTGTGATTGAGAAGGCTCTGGTGGACAGATTAGTGAGTGGCGCCAAACCATTTACCAAATTCCAGTTTGAGCGTCTAGGCTATTTCTCTGTAGATCCTGACACAACAGATGCTAAGGTGAGTTCCAGAAAAAATATCGTGAAGGGGTGGGCAACAATGGGATGCTAGGGGGCTGCCTTAGCCTTCTTGGGGGTTGTAACATTCCCCCAATGCAAAGAACACCAAAATATTTTTCTGTCCCCAGTAGGGTTGCCAACTGTCCCGTATTGTACGGGACATCCCGTTTTTAGGCCCCAAATTTCGTGTCCCTTATTTTCAGGTCCTGTCCCGTATTGACGGGACAGGAGGCAGCAGGAGGTGAGGCTGGGCCAGTACACACACACACGTACTTTCTTCCTCCTCCTCCATCCTGCTACCCCTTTTGGCTCCTCCCGTTTCCTCTCGCCTCCCCGCGCGTGGCTGGGAATTGTAGTCCAAGGCTGCCTCCTCTTGATTGAGAGGTGCGCATGGCCCTTTTGGGCGGGACTCCATTTCCCAAGAGCCCTCGCTCCCGGGGGGAGGAGAAGGAAGAGGGAGAAGGGGGCCTGCCGGTGAGCGGCCTGAGGGAGCTGCAGGCACGGCACGGGGAGATGCGGGCCCGCATGGAGTTGGTGATCATGGAGACCCAGAGCCAGGTCTGCCGCGCCCTCGCCCATCTCTACCGTGGGACCGCCTTCAGCGTCAACCGCTGGGAGAGGAAGGAAGGTGACCCCCTGCCAGGCACACAAATCACAGCCACACTGGGGCTGAGGGGCGGGTGGGGGTCTCTGGAGGGCTTATGAGCCGGATGGGCATCTGTCGGGAGGGCTTGGGTTGTGTCTCCTTGCAGAATGGCCCAAGTAGATGATATTGCCCTGAATGCAGGCGAAAGGAGGCTTCTGTTAGACCCCAGTCTAAAGATCAGTCAACAGTGTGATGCCGCAGCTGAAAAAGCCAAGGCTGCATCAAAAGGAGTATAGTTAGGGTTGCCTAAGGTTTGATTTTCAAGTTTTTAATGAAGTGTCCCTTATTTTTGTGAAAATCCCGTATTTTTGGTAAATGTCCCGTATTTCTTATATCAAAAAGTGGCAACCCTAGTCTCCAGTGCCCTTTAGGTTTTGTGAGGACACATTTGGCATGTTTAAGAGTCTTCTGGACCATTTTAGACCCAGGAGAGGCTTTGTTTCACAAAAAGAATTGATTAGAAGCCACTTAAATTTTTCAAAAGCCTTTTCCGGGGTCTTATATTTTTTTAAGATGTGAAAAAGTGACACTCCCTGTGGGTCCCAGAGGGGGGAAAATGTTCCTAGGGGCTCCCAACCCTAACACTATATAGAATAGAACTGAATAACTTTCTTGTTATTGTACATCATACAACGAAATTAAATGCCATCAACCAATACACATTATATTGTCTAGGACAGGGGTGCCCACACTTTTTCAGCATGCAAGCTACTTATAATAAAACCAAGTCAGAAAGATCCACCTACCTCCTCAAGCCTGGAGAGGGAGGGGGTGGGGGCGGGGTTGGCGCAGCCTGGCTCTGCCCCTCTGGCTTCCGCTCTACCAGTAGCTTCTCAGGCTTGAGGATGGCAGTGCCAAGCCAGCCTTGTGCCAGCTATGCCACCACTGGCTTGGCACTGCCATCCTCAAGCCTGGAGAAGCTACTGGTAGAGCAGAAGCCAGAGGGGGCGGAGCCAGGCCACGGCAGGCCACGCCCCTCCCCCTCTGGCTTTGGAGCTCCCAGCAGCTTCTCCAGGCTTGAGGATGGCACTGCCAAGCCAGTGGTAACTTAGCTAGCACAAGGCTGGCTTGGCATTGCCATCCTCAAGCCTGAGAAGCTGCTGCTAGAGCGGAAGCCAGGGGCGGAGCCAGGCCACGCCAGGCCACACCCTCTCCCTCTGGCTTTGGAGCTCCCAGCAGCTTCTCCAGGCTTGAGGATGGCACTGCCAAGCCAGTGGTAACTTAGCTAGCACAAGGCTGGCTTGGCATTGCCATCCTCAAGCCTGGAGAAGCTGCTGGGAGAGCGGAAGCCAGAGGGGGGCGGAGCCAGGCCACGCCAGGCCACACCCTCTCCCCTCTGGCTTTGGAGCTCCCAGCAGCTTCTCCAGGCTTGAGGATGGCACTGCCAAGCCAGTGGTAACTTAGCTAGCACAAGGCTGGCTTGGCATTGCCATCCTCAAGCCTGGAGAAGCTGCTGGTAGAGCGGAAGCCAGGGGGCGGAGCCAGGCCACGCCAGGCCACACCCTCCCCTCTGGCTTTGGAGCTACCAGCAGCTTCTCCGGGCTTGAGGATGGCAATGCCAAGCCAGTGGTGACATAGCTAGCACAAGGCTGGCTTGGCATTGCCATCCTCAAGCCTGGAGAAGCTGCTGGTAGAGCGGAAGCCAGAGGGGGGCGGAACCAGGCCACGCCAAGCTCCGCCCCCTCCCCTCTGGCTTTGGAGCTCCCAGCAGCTTCTCCAGGCTTGAGGATGGCAATGCCAAGCCAGTGGTGGCATAGCTAGCACAAGGCTGGCTGGGCAGTGCCATCCTCAAGCCTGGAGAAGCTTCTGGGAGTGCCGAAGCCAGGGTGGGGGTGGGCCTTGGTGCGGCCTGGCTCCACCCCCTCTGAGAAGCGCCCCATCCAGCTGGGATCGACCTCCTTCGGTCCCGGGATCGACTGGTCGATCGCGATCGACTTCCTGGGCAGCCCTGGTCTAGGACCTTGAATAATGCTGGGAAAACTCGCTTATTAGGATTACTGTTCCTAGAATCTTACAGCCTATAGAACCACATGGGGTGCTAGCTGGGTGATCCTAAGAAATGTAATTGAAAACAGTGAATTTCCCAAGTCCTCTCTCTGAAGACATTAGAGGCACGGAGTGGCCTCTAAAATGGGCAATGGTGGTAGTGGCATTGGGGTAGATGAGCTAATGTCCTTTGCTTCTTCTTCAGCTTGTGTTCAACCGGACAGTGACCCTAAAGGAAGATCCTGGGAAGGTGTGAGAAAGTTTCCGCAGATCGTTTCTTGGTGGCCACAAAGTGGATCTGGAGTCGCTTCCCCAAGTCCTTCCCCTGCTTAGCCAGGGGCGATGGTGGCGTGCATGACCTGCACATTTGTCTGCTGTAGAACCACAATTGCCTTAATACGCATCCTGGATAGAGACCTATTGCCTCAAATTAAAAAGAAGAGCCTCCAAACATGGTTTCCTGTGTTGTTGGGTGAGGAGATGGGAAATGCGAGACAGAAAGGGAGCATGCTTTGGCTGTTGGGTTCTTGTTGAGGGTGAGTGGGTTCTCAAATGATTCCCAATGTTGTCCTCCAAGTGTTTTGAACTTCAACTGCTTCAGCTGCATTGGCTGATTAGGGTTTATGGAAGCTAATATCCAAAACACCCAGAGGCTTAGGAAACATCAGTCTGCATAAACAAAGATCTTCTTAATAGAGGCTCTTGGATCCAATTATTAGTCCTAATTAGAACAAAAACTTGAATTAGAGAACTTTTTAAGTCCACATACTGGGGGGGAACAATTCTATTTATTTATTATTTATTTACATAATTTATATTCTGCCCTTCTCACCCCGCAGGGGACTCAGGGCATATCACAATGCACATATATAGGCAAAAATTCAATGCCATAGACATACAAACATATAAGACAAGACACTCAGAGGCATTTATCTATTGCCAAGTGCTGATATTGGCCACTGAAGTTTTTATTGATTAGCCCACTGGCCGTATCAAAAAGTTTGACATACACATACAGTACAACATAAGTTAAAATAAGCAAGCAGTTATCACGATTAAAACTTGATTAAGTTAAAAAATAGTTTAAAATATCAGCATTAAAATGCCAAGGTAAAATTACATACCACAAAAGTTTAAAATGAAGGTTAAAACATAGTTTAAAATAGACCAGCTATTCACACTCAGAGGCAATTTAACATTTCAGTTTCTGGCCACCAGGGGGAGCCGTTGCACCTTCACTCCTTTTACAAACTTCCTAGAGATTTATGGCTTCGTAAATCAGTTAAATTTGCCTCCCCACAACGTGGTACCTAAATTTCCTACTTGACAGATGCAACTGTCTTATGGGTTGCAAAGGTCGACAACAAGCTACACAAATGGTTGAACGCTCACCCCGACCTGGGCAGGCCTCGAACTCATGACCTTCTGGTCAGTAGAGATCTTATGCAGCTGACACCCATCCAGCTGCACTACATTCCCAGTGCATGTTTGACAAGGGGATGTCAAAGGGGTTGCCAAAAACCATCAGAAAACAATATTTTATGTTGGTCGTGGGGTTTCTTTGTGGGAAGTTTGGCCCAATTCTATTGTTGGTAGGGTTCAGAATGCTCTTTGACTATAGGTGAACTATAAATCCCAGCCACTACAACTCCCAAATGTCAAGTCTATTTCCCCCCAAACTCTGCCAGTGTTCACATTTGGGCATATTGAGTATTTGTGCCAAGTTTGGTCCAGATCCACAATTGGTTGAGTCCACAGTGTTCTCTAGCTGTAGATGAACTACAACTCTAAAACTGAAGGTCAAGGCCCACCAAACCCTTCCAGTATTTTCTGTTGGTCATGGGAGTTCTGTGTGCCAAGTTTGGTTCAATTCCATCGTTGGTGGAATTCAGAATGCTCTTTGATTGTAGGTGAACTATAAATCCCAGCAACTACAACTCCCAAATGGCACAATCAATCCCACCCCAACCCCGCTGGTATTCAGATTTGGACGTATGGGCTATTTGTACCAAATTTGGTCCGGTGAATGAAAATACGTCCTGCATAACAGATATTTACATTAGGATTCACAACAGTAGCAAAATTAGAGTTAATGAAGTAGCAACGAAAATAATGTTATGGTTGGGGATCACCAAAACATGAGGAACTGTCTTAAGGGGTCATGGCATTAGGAAGGTTGAGAAACACTGACTTAGATTCAAAGGTTCTGTCTAATTGTATCAGATTTAGGCACAAAGTTAAAGGCTCCTCCCTAAGCTACAAACCCCTGAATTCTGCACGAGGCAGAAACTGGATTTAAATTGGATTCATTCTCTAGTGTAAACCGCCCTGAGTCACATGAGGGCTGAGAAGGGCGGTATACAAATACAGTAAATCTATTATATAAATGGGTTCACGTCATGTGATGTATACCTCAAACAAAGAAACCTTACAACGCAGAAACACAATACTTGCCAACAGAAATAGGCCTCAAGCAAGGTACGTTTGTAGCAAAGAAACTCCCCCCCCCCAAACCTAAAAGGCCCCCAAAACAACGAGTAAAAATAAAACTACATTTACCAGCATCCTCCGGGGCAGCCAAAGACTCACCCAGCCTCTACATTCTGAACAACATGATTGGCTGCCAATAAGGGCGGATTTGCATAACTGCTGCACTGGCCAGCCAACATGAAAATTCCGATCCATAATAAACTGCCAAAACAGAATAAGGAAAAGGCCTGAGCCAATCCCCAACACAAACACCCAAATCACTTCCAACTGAAAATTTACACCCCAAAAAAATCACAGACCACGCCCAAAATTGACAGTAAGGCTTCATTAACTTGATTTCCCTAACTAGCCCTCACTTACTGGGAAGTTGTTTACGCTCTGAATTGACAGTAAGGCTTCATTAACTAGATTTCCCTAACTAGCCCTCACTTACTGGGAAGTTGTTTACGCTCTGATTTGACAGTAAGGCTTCATTAACTTGATTTCCCTAACTAGGCCTCACTTACTGGGAAGCTGTTTACGCTCTGAATTGACAGTAAGACTTCATTAACTTGATTCTCCCGACTACGCCTCAGCTCATTGGACATTGTGTATGGCCTGAATTGACAGTAAGGCTTCATTAACTTGCTGTTCCTAACTAGGCCTCAGCTCATGGGACATCGTATATGGCCTGAATTTACAGTAACCTACCTTGGCACACAGAGCCCCGACCATGCATGATGGGACTTGAAGTACCACCATGGAAAATGGGATTTGTAGTACTTCAAAACCCATCATTCCCCACAGACCACTGTGGCCCAGAACCAAGACCAATAAAGACCCAACTTGGCACACCATGCCCCCCATGACCCACACTCCATCCGACTGCAGTTTAGAGGAGGGCACACCGTGGATGATTGGACTTTCTCGCATCTCCTAAAAAGGGCACAGCAACGCGTGCCGGGTACAGCTAGTAATAAATAAATAGTGTGATGAGGTCCCGAGATGACCTAACATTTGATTTTCAAGTTTTTAATTAAATGTCCCTTATTTTTGTGAAAAAATCCCATATTTTTATGTAACTGTCCCTTATTTCTTATATCAAAAAGTGGCAACCCTAGCTTCATGAGAACCACCACTGCTGTTAATGTTCCCCCAGCAACAGCAAGGGTATCCCTCTGGGCAGTTAAACCAGGCAATCTCAACTGGATGCCCCCACCCCACCCCGCAGGGTCTTCGTCCAGGGCAAACCAAGAATGGGCAACTTGGAAGTCCCTGAACAGACTCCGAAGTGGAGTGGGCAGATCAAAAGACAACCTGGCCAAATGGCACGACCTAGAAGAATCCCACACCTTGTGCAACTGTGGAGCAGAACAAACAACTCCGTACCTGTATGCTTACCCACAATGCCCTGCCTCATGAACAGAGGAAGAATTGTTGGAGGCTACAGACAATGCCGTTGCTGTTGCCCGTTTTATAGTCAAAAATTATTTAGCCGCTTGTGTTTCCTCTTATTTTTATTAGTTTTATACTTATTGACACAAAATAAATCTTGGGGGGGGGGGATCCAAAACACATGTTCCCAAGCATTTTGGATAAGGAATACTCAACTTGTAATATTATAAAAGAGATTCTACGTAAATACAACAACAATAACTTGGAGGGAACTTGATCTGATGGGATGTTTGTACATTTCTGGGATCGTCCCTTGAGATACTGTTCTTTATATACTGTGTATATAAAGATCACCAGGAATGTGGCGCAGCTGGCTGGGTGTCAGCTGCATAAGATCTCTATTGACCAGAAGATCATGAGTTCGAGGTCTGCCCGGGTCGGGGTGAGCTCTCAACCAATTGTGTAGCTCATTGTTGACCTTTGCAACCCGAAAGACAGTTGCATCTGTCAAGTAGGAAATTTAGGTACCACTTGTGTGGGGAGGCTAAATTTAACTGATTTTCAAGGCCATAAAATCTCCAGGAAGTAACAAAAAGAATGAAGGAATGTGACAGCTCCCCCTGGTGACCAGAAGCTGGAATGTTAAATTGCCTCTATGTCTGTCTATATATGTTGTATGTCAATGGCATTGAATGTTTGCCTGTATGTATGCATTGTGATTCGCCCTGAGTCCCCTGCGGGGTGAGTAAGCCGGAATATAAATGATGTAGATAAATAAATAAATAGTGTAGAACTTTATGCAAAACACACAATTGGCTCTGCCACATTATCAGGACTATTCAGGAACCTCAACGTACACCTACATTGGTGTATATGCTGATGATTTGGGCAGAGCCCCCGGTGGCCCACTGGGTTAAACCTTTGTGCCGGCAGGACTGAAGGCCGACAAGTCGCAGGTTCAAATCCGGGGAGACGCGGATGAGCTCCCTCTGTCAGCTCTGGCTCCCCATGCGGGGACAAGAGAGAAGCCTCCCTCAAAGGTTGGTAAATCATCAAAAACATCCTGGTGTCCCCTGGGCAACGTTCTTGCAGACGGCCAATTCTCTCACACCAGAAGCATCTTGCAGTTTCTCAAGTCACTCCTGACACAAAATAAAACTGGGCCCTTTGGTTGGATGCTGTTGGCCACTCATGACTTAACTCATGACAGAGGCTACCGACCAGAAAATTGCATTGGAGGATCAGAGCTGGTTAGAAGCAGATGACGCAGGATGATTTCTCCGGCAGCCTTTCTGCTTTGCCCATTCCTCCCAGTATTTATTATTTATTATTAACTTCACGTATGCCCTGCCAAACATCTCCCAAAGGGACTCAGGGCGGCTTACATGAGGCCAAGCCCAATAACGCATAATAACAACACAACAGCAACTATAAAACAATACCATCAATAAAACTCGACATAAGCAATAACAGACAATTTAAAACCATTTTGGGCAAGTCAAATGTGATTATTAAAAATTTAAAAATAAATAAGCGTTAGATGCAGGCAGAGGTAGATTGTATAGCAGGAAGGTTTCAAGGACAATGTGGGGCAGACAACCAATAGGTAATTAAAGTGCTTCTGAGGACATTTGTAGGATTGCACACAGCAGGGCGTTATTTACTTTATTCAGGGAAGGCGCATTGGAACAGCCACGTCTTCAGGCTCCTTCTAAAAACTGCCAAAGTGGGGGCATCTCTGATCTCCTTGGGGAGCGAGTTCCAGAGTCGGGGGGCCACCACAGAGAAGGCCCTCTCCTTCGTCCCCACCCAACATGCCTGCAAAGGCTGCGGGAGTGAGAGTAGGATCTCTCCAGATCAGGACTGTCCAACTGGAGGCCCGGGGGCCGCATAAGGCCCCCCAGCCCCTTCCCTATAGCCCCCTAAGCTTTTAAATAAAAAATAAAAATTGAAAAATAAAATAAATAATAATAAAAAATTTAAAGCCTACTTCCGGGTTCGAGCAAGTATTGCGAGAATACTCAATCCACACGAGATTTTGCTGTCAACGTGAGATCACGCCGGCGTTGACGGCGAAATCCCGTGTGGATTGCGTATTCTCGCGATACTCTTTGGCTACTCTACTACTGGATCGCTGAGGCCCACAGACGCGATTAGGACCTTCGACTCAGTCAGTCGTCGGCTCTCTCGTCGTCCGGGTACTCCTGGATCCTGCACGTTTGGAAAAGGTAGGCCGAAGCAGGGGGCTCCTCAGGGGGCTCCTCATTTCCCTCCCCCATCTCCCCTCATGTATTAAATATAAAATTAAATATATTTAAAGATGAAATAAGGGGAGATGGGATACATTAAAATAAGGGGAGAGGGGAGGATGGAATTAAATATATTTAATATTAAATTAAAATAAGGGGGCCGGGGAGAGGGCAGAGCCGGGGGTGGGGAGGGGGCGGGGCAGGGGTGGGGCCGGGGGCAGACCCTACGGCCCCCCAGGTCATCAGTGACCGGAATTCAGCCCCTGTGCCGGTAGAAGTTGGACAGCCCTGCTCCAGATGAACGGAGGATCGCCTGGGTTCATAGACAGAAATGCGGTCACGTAGGTAGGCGTGTCCCAAACCGTTCAGGGCTTTGTAGGTAAGAACCTGCACCTTGAATTGGGACCAAAAGATGAACAGCAGCCAATGGAGCTCCTTAAACAGGGGGGTTGACCGCTCCCTGTAAGTCGCTCCAGTTAGCAATCTGGCTGCCGCCCGTTGAACCAGTTGAAACTTCCAGGCCGTCTTCAAGGGCAGCCCCACGTAGAGTGCATTACGGTACTCCAATCTGGAGGTGACTAAGGCGTGGACTACCGTGGCCAGATCAGACTTCACGAGGTACGGTCGCAGCTGGCGCACGAGTTTTAATTGTGCAAAGGCCCTCCGACGCCTGACCTTCAAACGTTAGCGACAAGTCTAGGAGGACACCCAAGCAGCGCACCTGTGAGTTCAGGGGGAGTGCAACCCCATCAAGCTCAGGTTGACACCCTATACTCCGATCCGGCTTACGATCGACCAGGAGGACCTCTGTCTTGTCAGGATTGATCTTCAGTTTATTCATCCTCATGCAGACCGTCACAGCAGCCAGGCACTCATCCAGTATGGGATCTGAAATAGTTTTGGGTCATTCTGTGTGTCTCTGATCTCCAACACAGAAGGCTCCCAGGAGGATCAGAGCTGGTTAGAAGCAGTTGAAGCAGGAAGATTTCTCCGGCAGCCTTTCTGCTTTGCCCATTCCTCCCAGTAAAGGCAGGAAACAGGGAGAGTGGGGACCAGCTGCTGCTCTGCTGATGAAGTGTGAGAAGAGCAGATGCTATTCCTGAAACAATACGTCTTATTTAGTGTTGGTGATGCAACTGCTCAAGAGCTACAACCCGTGGGCGTACGGTGGGTGATTCACAACCCAAAAACGTTGCCAATGTGTAGTGGGAGTCTGCCTTGTGATTTCCCCCCATTAGTTTGCGTTATGACGCTCAGGCTTCTGGGATGCTGAAAATACACTCGCAATTGATTACACCAGTGTTTTCAACATTTTTTGAGCCGCGGCACTTTTTTACATTTACAAAATCCTGGGGCACACCACCAACCAAAATGTCACAAAATGACACTCTAACACAGTCATACATATAGTTAATATGTTTTTTAATGTATTTATACACTCAGTGTGAAACCTGGGCTCGTTTCGATGAACACAACATAGATATCCTGGCAGGAATGGCAGAAAGACACAAACTTCTCACACAGAACTCCCAAAAGAGAAAATACTATAAGAGTTTGGTGGGCATTGACCTTGGGTTTTGGAGTTGTAGTTCACCTATATCCAGAGAGCACTGTGGACTCAAACCATGTTGGATCAGGACCAAACTTGGCACGAATACTCAATATGCCCAAATACACACAGATGGAGTTTGGGGAAAATAGACCTTGACATTTGGGAGTTACAGTTCCTGGGATTTATAGTTAACACACAATCAAAGAGCATCCTGAACTCTTGCAACAATGGAATTGAACCAAACTTGGCATATTGAACTCTCATTACCAACAGAAAGTACTGCAAGGGTTTGCTTGGGAATTGACCTTGAGTTTTGAAGTTGTAGTTCACCCACACTCAGAAAGCACTGTGGACTCAAACAATGTTATGTTATGTTGTTGTTTGTTTTCTATCCAGAATCACAATGTGGGAAGGAGGCTCACCACTTTAAGGTCCCTCAAACAGGCGTGGGAAAACTTCAGCCCTCTGGGTGCTTTGGACTACAACTCCCACCATTCCTAACAGCCTGAGGCCCTTTGGCTGAGGGGGGGGGAGGAAAAGGGCCTGAGGCTGCTAGGAATGGTGGGAGTTGGAGTCCAAAACACCTGGAAGGTCCAAGTTTGCCCATGCCAGCTTTCGACAGAGACCTCTTCCTCCCCCTTTGCGCCCTCCCCCCCCCCCCTGCCGAATACTTAGTTTTTCTTCTCCACTCAGGCTCCCTTCTTTAGGAGGGGAGGGAGGAAGATGTGACCCCTGTGGGCACTAATAATAATAATAAGAATAAGAATACTGTTTATTTCTATTCCACTCTTCTCACCCCGAAGGGGACTCAGTGCGGATTACAATACACATACGACAGACAGTCCCTGTCGGAAAGACATACAATTACACATAGACAAATACAGTGCAGTTTTTAGAAGGACTTCTTCTTTCCTGGCTGCGTCATACAGGTGGGCGTCATCAGGTGTGAATGCTCCATTACATCATTGTTGTTATGTCCCTGCGTCATTGCGCCATCACGTCACAAGGGGGTGCTGTTGTTCCATCCTCATGACAGGAGCCTCTTGTTTCCACCACTTCCGCCTCTCCCTTCTCCGTCAGCCTATTTCAGACAAGTCTGTGCAAAAGTCCTTCCCCACTTTTATGGTCCCCAATTTGTTGTTAATTCACAGCTGGGCTGTTGAACTGCTTGGGTAAACAGTAGACAGGGCTTACAGCTGGCGTCTAACTCAGCCCGGGATTCGATCCTGCAATCTTCAGATTGCCAGCACAGCGGTTGTTACCGCTGTGCTATCTCTCCGGCCCCACTACTGTGCAGACTCGCCCCACGTCTTCCCCCTCCCCTCCTGAACATGTTCACGCTGCCCCCTCGAATCTAAATGGCGGCAGCGTGAGCAAAGCGAGGCAAAGCGAGCAGAGCGAGGCTGGGAAGAAGGGAGACCCGCAGGTGGAGAAGAAAAAGTGTTCGGCCTTACTGGTACATTATTTAAACTGTTATGGGAAGCTCATTATATCCCACATTAATGGGGTTATTGGGGGTTTCTTGGAGTCTCAGTTCCAATTTCCTGGCTACGGCCCACACTGTTCCAGTTGGGAAACACTGGATTACACTGGATTACAGGACTCAATCAAAAAAATATTGTCTGGGCCTTCCTACTAGGCAAAGCAAGGAATTGTCCCGGCAGCTGACTGTAAGTGTCATTGCTATTTGACTACACCTATGCATCTACACCAGGCTTCGGCCAATTTGGGGCCTGCAGGTGTTTTGGATTGCAACTCCCACCATTCCTAACAGCCTCAGGCCCCTTCCTTTTCCCCCTCAGCCGCTAAGCGGCTGAGGGGGGAAAGGAAGGGGCCTGAGGCTGTTAGGAATGGTGGCAGTTGCAGTCCAAAACACCTGCGGGCCCAAGTTGGCCCATACCTGATCTACACTGTGGAATTAATGCAATATGATACCACTTCAACGACCATGTCTCTATGCTAGAGAACCCTAGAAGTTGTAGTTTCACAAGGTCTTTTAGTTTTCTCTGCCAAAGAGTTCTGGTGCCTCACCAAAATTAAAGACCTTGTAAAACTATAACTCCCAGGATCCCATAGCCTTGAGCCATGGCAGTTAAAGGCCCATCAAACTGAATTCATTCTACAGCGTAGATTAAACCTAAAAGTTGCTGGCTGCAAAGTTTTCCTCAGCAGACTGTTGCCTTTCCTTCTCTGCTGCTGCCCAAATCCTCCAAAAGGAGGCTGAAATTGGGGTCGCGGCCCCTTTAAATCCCCGCACATTTTTCTGCTGTGTACAAACACCCAGGCCTAGGCGCAAATGAGGAACGCCGGGCTCCTTTTAAGGTGGACCGGCGAGAAAGCAGCACTGGGAGTTGGCGACTCTCTCGTTCTTTCGGGGACTGGGCTAACTGGGCAAGCTGAAGTCAAAGCCATGTTTCCAACAGCCTTGTCCTGCTTGCTATCTGGGGGTGGGACACACACACAGGGGAGCGAATGGCGCCCCCCCCCAAAAGTAAGGCCGCCTTGCCACCTTAAGCAGCAGTGGTTGGTACTTTGGATGTCAGCGAGCACATGGGGATATTAAAGCAGGCTGGGCTTTGCCTTCAGAGAGATCTGCCTCCCTTGGAGAGGGCTGGGCCCAGAGACAGCCAACCCCTTGGCAACTACCCTCTGGGTGCCAAGGGTGCATCTACATTGTAGCATTAAGACAGTTTGACACTAGGTTGCATTTGATGGCCTAACAGTTTCAAGGTGAGGAAATCCTTTGTTGAGAGGTGATTAACTGTCCCTCATTGTTTCTTGTCTGGAGTTCCCCAGTTTTTGAATGTTTGTCCTCACAGAACATAAGAACATAAGAAGAGCCATGCTGAATCGGGCCTCAGCCCATCTAGTCCAGCATTCTGTGTCACACAGTGGCCCACCAGTTGTACACGGGGATCTCGAGCAGAAGGGAGGGCAAAACCCTCGCCTGCTCCCGACCCCCCACAACCAGTACCCGGGGAAAATCCTGCCTGCCTCCATCAACACAGAGGTGGCCCTTGGATGTCCATTTCAGTAACCACTGATTCCCTTGGTATCCATGAATCTGTCTAATCCTGCCTTGAAGCTGTCCAGGCTGACAGCTGTCACAACCTCCTCTGGAAGTGAGTTCCATAACCCAATGACCCTCTGGGTGAAGAAATATTTCCCTTTATTAGTCCTAACTTTCCTACCTTGGAGCTTTAGGGAGTGCCCTCTAGTCCTAGTGTTGGGTGACAGAGAAAATATTTTTCTTTATTCACCTTTTCTATCCCATGCATGATTTTATACACTTCGATCAAGTCACCTCTTAAACGCCGTCTTTCAAGGCTGAAAAGACCAAGGCGTTGCAACCTGGTTTCATAAGGGAGCTGCTCCATCCCTTGGATCATTCTTGTTGCCCTTTTCTGTACCTTTTCCAGTTCCGTTATATCCTTCTTGAGGTGCAGTGACCAGAATTGTACACAGTACTCCAGATGTGGCCTCACCATAGATTTGTAGAGAGGCAATACAACATTTGCCGACCTATTTTCGATTCCCTTTCTGATCATGCCTAGCATAGAATTTGCTTTTTTCACTGCTGCAGAGCACTGGGTTGACATCTTCATTGAGCTGTCCACCAAAACCCCAAGATCCCTTTCCTGGTTTGTCTCGAAAGCTTTGACCCCATCAATTGGTAGGTGTATTTGGGGTTCTTTGCCCCGATGTGCATGACTTTACACTTGTTTAGGTTAAAATGCATTTGCCACTTTGTTGCCCATTCACTCAATTTCGAGAGATCTTTCTGGAGCTCTTTACAGTCAGTTTCATTTTTAACTACCCTGAACAGTTTAGTGTCGTCTGCAAACTTTGCTACCTCAGAATTCACTCCTACATCCAGGTCATTAATGAATAAATTAAAAAGTAACGGACCCAAAACTGTGGCCAAGTACGCCACTTCTCACCTCTTTCCACCCAGAGAAATGTCTGTTTATTACCACCCTTTGTTTCCTACAGTTTAGAACAAGCCCTATGAGGAGCGGCTTAAAGAGCTGGGCATGTTTAGCCCGAAGAAGAGAGGGCTGAGAGGAGACATGATAATAATAATAATACACTATATATATATTCCGCTCTTCTCACCCCAAAGGCAGACAATCCCTTCCGGTTTACATATAATTACATACAACATACAACAAGTACAATGATAGCCAAAATAAATATCAACTCCTAGGCAAGGTAATTGAGATTGTGGTAGCAGACCAGCTCCAAAAATTCTTAGATGACACGGCCTGGCTGGACCCTTACCAGTCCGGCTGCCGTTCAGGACATGGGACCGAGACCGTGCTGGTTGCCATCTCGGACAGGCCCGGATCAGGCCCATTGCCGCCCAAGGCCAAAGGGTCTGCCTCCGCCCCTCCCCCAGCTCCGCCCCTCCCGCCCCCGCCTCCTCACCGGATTGAAGGAAGGAGGGCGGGCGAGGAGGAGAAAGAGGCGCCCCCGCCGCGCGGTCCTGCGCGCCGCCCACACCTTTTCGGCAGGGCTGGCGTTGCGCAAAGGAGGAGGGGCGGTGGCGCGGCTTCTCCCTGCCTGGCGGCGCCAAGCCAGGGAAGAGGCAGAGAGGAGTCCCGCCGCCGCCCCTCCTCCCTGGCGGGGCATGATGACGACAGGGAGGAGGGGCGGCGGCGGGGCTTCTCTCTGCCTCCCTGGCTTGGCGTCGCCAGGCAGGGAGGAGGAGGCGGAGAGAATTTGCGCCGCCGGCCCTCCTCCCTTGCCTCGTCACGCCCTTTTCAGGCCGGCTTTAGGAGGGAAGGCGGATCGGCCCAGCGCCGGTGAGGAGGGGCGGAGTCAGGGGCGGAGCCGATCCTCCCTCCTAAAGCAGAGCTGAGGGAGCAGAGTAAAGGGAGGGGGCGCGCGCGCCCTTTTTTTTTGAATTTTTGGGGATTTTTTTAAAAATTGGGGGGTTCGGATCTGCTGCCCCCCCAAAAATGCCGCCCGAGGCCATGGCCTAGGGTGGCCTTATGGGTAATCCGGGCTTGATCTCAGATAAACTCCAACGCCAGCTTGACCGAGGCAGATCGGCATTGCTTGTATTGTGAGATCTTACAGCTGCCTTTGACATGGTTGATTGCGATCTTTTGACCCACCGCCTGGCCACCTCAGGGGTCCAAGGGTCTGCCCTTAAGTGGGTGGACTCCTTCGTCCAGAACAGCTGGCAACGAGTGGAATGGAACGGGACGTCCTCTGAAAAATCACCACTTACGTGTGGAGTTCCTCAGGGGGCCATTCCATCCCCACTGTTATTTAACATCTATATGCGGCCACTCGTTAAGCTAGTTCGTAGTTATGGGCTGGAGGAGTGTTATCAGTATGCTGATGACACCCAGCTTCTTCTACGGATGCACGGCCGACTGGACTCCATTCGCAATAACTTCACATCCTGCCTTGAGGACGTAACAGGTGTCGGGCCTGGCTCGCCATGGTTTGAGATGAGGCCACCCTCCTGCAATCTTTCCTTTGAATGAATAAAATTGCTTGCTCTAAGGCAGTGTTTTTCAACCTTTTTTGAGCCGCGGCACACTTTTTACATTTGCAAAATCTGGGGCACACCACCAACCAAAATGACACAAAATGACACTCTAACACAGTAATACATATAGTTAATATGTTTTTAAATGTATTTATACACTCAGTGTGAAACCTGGGCCTGTTTCAATGAACACAACATAGATATCCTGGCAGGAATGGCAGAAAGACACAAACTTCCCACACAGAACTCCCATAACCAAGAGAAAATGCTATAAGAGTTTGGTCGGCATTGACTTTGGGTTTTGGAGTTGTAGTTCACCTATATCCAGAGAGCACTGTGGACTGAAACAATGTTGGATCAGGACCAAACTTGACATGAATACTCAATATGCCCAAATATGAACACAGATGGAGTTCAGGGGAAATAGACCTTGACATTTAGGAGTTGTCGTTGCTGGGATTTATAGTTCTCCTACAATCAAAGAGCATTCTGAACCCCACCAATGATAGAACTGGGCCAAACTTCACACACAGAACCCCCAGGAGGCAAGAGGAGGTCTCTACTTGGGGAAAGGGAGGCGGGTCTTCCCAATGCATGGAGAGGGAGAGACCAAGTAGACAACGGGTAGGGAGGGGGTGTTTGTAATTTTGTGCCTTTATAGAGGTAGGTTTCTTAAGGTTTTTATACTTCAACACACTAGACTCTCCCCCCTCCCCTCCTGGAGGTTCCAATTTCCCACGGCACACCTGATGATCGGTCACGGCACACTGGTTGGGAAACACTGCTCTAAGGAAGACTTCCACTAGCTCACATGTGTCAGATTCAAAGTCTGTGGGCTGAACCCCCCATGTCATTTTATGTGGCCCTCCAGATGCCCAACTAAGACTCCTGTATGCCCCATCATTAGACACCATGACTACAGCTGATGGGAGTTGTGATCTAGTACATCTGGAAGACTGCAGTTTGTTTATTTGTTTGTTTATTTTATTTCTAACATTGCTACGCTGCCCTTCTCAACACCCCCCGGGGGTGGGGTGGGGAATCAGAACGGCTTACACTGGCAACAATTCGATGCCAAATTAAATACCCCCGTGAGGAATGATATAACACCTGCTCTCTAACGAATGCACTGGCTTCCGGTCGAGTTCCACATTATTCACAAGGTGCTGGTTCTAACCTTTAAGGCAGTGTTTCTCAACCTGGGGGTCGGGACCCCTGAGGGGGTCGTGAGGGGGGTATCAGAGGGGTCGCCAAAGACCATCAAAAAGCATAGTATTTTCTGTTGGTCATATGAATTCTTTGTGGGAAGTTTGGCCCAATTCTATCGTTGGGGTTTAGAATGCTCTTTGATTGTAGATGAACTATAAATCCCAGCAACTACAACTCCCAAATGTCAAGGTCTATTGTCCCCAAACACCACCAGTGTTCACACTTGGGCATATTGGGTATGCGTGCCAAATTTGGTCCAGATCCATCATTGTTTGAGTCCACAGTGCTCTCTGTATGTAGGTGAACTACAGCCCCAAAACTCAAGGTCAATGCCCACCAAATCTTTCCAGTATTTTCTATTGGTCAAGGGAATTCTGTGTGCCAAGTTTGGTTCAATTCCATCATTTGTGGAGTTCAGAATGCTCTTTGATTATAGGTGAACTATAAATGAAAGTAAATACAACTCGTAAATGACAAAATCAATCCCGCCCAACCCCCTATGAAAATAAGGGAGTATCGGGTATTTGTGCCAAATTTGGTGCAGATATTGACATTACGATTCACAACAGTAGCAAAATTACAGTTATGGAGTAGCAACAACAATATTTTTTTGGTTGGGGGTCACTACAACATGAGGAACTGTATTAAGGGGTTGTGGCATTAGGAAGGTTGAGAAACACTGCTTTAAAGCCTTGCATGGTCAAGGGCCAGCATACCTGCGGGAATGCCTCTCTCCGCGTCAGCCCTTGAGATCAGACCATCAGAATCTATTACAAGTCCCAGGCCCTAAGGAAGCCCATTTGACACCGCATTCTGCACCAGTTGAAGTCTCCAGGTCACCTGCAAGGGGTGGCCAACATAAAGGGCATTACAATAGTCAAGTCTTGACGTTACCGTAGCATGAACCACTGTGGCCAGGTCATCCTCGGACAGGTAAGGCGCCAGCCGCCTAGCCTGCTGAAGATGGAGAAATGCTGACTTGCTGACAGCGGAGACCTGGGCCTCCATTGTCAACAACGAGTCAAAAATGACACCAAGGCTTTTGATGGTGGTAGATGGAAGAAGAGGCTCACTTTCTAAGGTGGGCAACCGGACATCATCCAACTCAGGGCGACCCAGCCACAAGATCTCCGTCTTCTCCGGATTTACCCTCAGTCTACTGGAACGCAGCCAACCAGTTACGGCCTCAAGGCAGGATGTGAAATTATTGGGAACTTGGTCCAGCTGGCCGTCCATCCGTAGAAGGAGCTGGGTGTCATCAGCATACTGGTAACACTCCAGCCCATAACTTTGAACCAGCTGAGCAAGTGGTCGCATATTGATGTTAAATAACAATGGAGATAAAATGGCCCGCTAAGGAACTCCACACGTAAGTGGCGATTTCTCAAAGGACGGCCCATTCCATTCCACTCGTTGCCAAGGGTTCCGGAGAAAAGAGCCCACTCAGTTAAGGGCAGACCCTTGAATCCCAGAAGCGGCGAGGCGGTGGGTCAAAAGATCGTAATCAACCGTATCAAAGGCAGCTGTAAGGTCTAACAATAGAAGCAGTGGCGATCATGTGGTGGATTTATCATGGAGTTCAATTGGCAGAATAGGAGCCCCTGGTGGCGCAATGGGTTAAACTCTTGTGCTGGCAGGACCGCTGACCAATAGGTGAGCAGCTTGAATCTGGGGAGAGCGGGTTCCCATCCCATAAGGATGTTAAAACATCAAACATCCAGGCAGGGGCGGACCTACCTGTTCCCGGGGGGTATGCGAAAATTTTTTTTGCGGCTCCCCCCGTTGCTCCCGAGGGGAGCCCAGTGCGCATGCGCCAATCTGTGCGCATGCGCACTGGCTCCAGAGCACGCCTCCCGCTTTGGAGCCCAGTGCGCATGTGCGAAACTGCGCACACGCGTACTGGCTCCAAAGCGGGAGGTGCATTCTAGAGCCAGTACGCATGCGCAGAGCTTTTTTTCGCGCATGCGCAAAAGCTCCTACAGGTGCTGTAGCGCCTGTAGAAGCTTCTGCACATGCGGAGGCGCAGCCGGCCTAACAAAGGTCTGGCCGGCGCGGCGCGGAGCCGGCGGAGGCCTGGCCGGCGAACGGTGCGGCGGAGGCTGCAGAGCCGGCTGCGGAGGCCTGGCCGGGTGACGTCGCCCTACGCGCCTGAGTAGTCCGCCTAATGGACGAACCGGCCCTGCATCCAGGTGTCCCCTGGGCAACGTCTTTGCAGACAGCCAATCCTCTCACACCAGAAGCGACTTGCAATTTCTCAAGTTGCTCCTGACACGAAAAAAAAACTTGGCAGAATTTGTTCAGAGGGGTTCGCTATGGCCTTCCTTTGAGGCTGAGAGAGTGCGGCTTGCCTAAAGTCGCCCATTAGGATTTGAAGAAATTGCACTTTCGAGGTCTTCTAGCATGATCCTATAGTCAATTTCCACTACAAGCTGACCATACAATCTAAATCCAAATCCAAAACTCCTCCACAACACTAGTTCTAGACCGCTATACAGGCTGCCATCCATGTTTGGAGGTACTGTTCCCTTTTTAGCAAATGGATGGGAGATACCCATGACAAAACAAAGGGCAGGAAAAGAACACGCAAGTAGTGATTTTTCATCAAGATTTCAGCATTGTCTTTGCTCCTTTTTGGTGTGGGTGAATTTATGTAGGAATTAATTAGGAATTTAATTATTTATATATTTACAGTACTTATATTCCGCCCTTCTCACCCCACAGGGGACTCAGGGCAGATTACAATGTACATATACATGGCAAACATTCAATGCCATAGTCACACAACATATATGGACAGACACACCAAGGCTATTTAACATTCCAGCTTTCATGTGGGTATTCTGGCCACCTGGGGAGCTGTCGCTTCACCACCCATTTGTGACACTGATGGAGTACTCCCTCATTCTTTGCATGCTTGCTGGAGATTTTATGGTGTCGTAAATTACTGCATAAGCGGTACCTAAATTTCCTACTTGACGAACGCAACTGTCTTTTGGGCTGCAAAGGTCGACAGCAAGCTACACAAATGGTCGGAAGCTCATTCTGACCTGTGCTAGCTTCGAACTCATGACCTTTAGGTCAGTAGTGATCCTAATACAGCTGACTTCCAGCCAGCTGCAGCACAGTCCCTGTTGTTATCGACAATTCCCATCTATCCATTACATCAGTGATTTTCAACATTTTTGAGCCGCGGCACATTTTTTACATTTACAAAACCCTGGGGCACACCACCAACCAAAATGACACAAAATGACACTCTAACACAGTAATACATTAGTTAATATGTTTTTAAACGTATTTATACACTCAGTGTGAAACCTGGGCCTGTTTCGATGAACATAACATAGATATCCTGGCAGGAATGGCAGAAAGACACAAACTTCCCACACAGAACTCCCTTAACCAAGAGAAAATGCTATAAGAGTATGGTGGGCATTGACCTTGAGTTTTGGAGTTGTAGTTCACCTATATCCAGAGAGCACTACGGACTCAAATGATGGATCTGGACCAAACTTGGCATGAATACTCAATATGCCCAAATGTGAACACAGATGGAGTTTGGGAAAAATAGACCTTCACATTTGGGAGGTGTAGTTGCTGGGATTTATAGTTCACCTACAATCAAAGACCATTCTGAACCCACCAACGATAGAATTGGGACAAACTTCCCAAAAAGAGCCCCCATTTAACTGCGTCTGAGCGAATCCAAGATGACGCGACCATAGCACTCTCGCGTCACTTCTTAGGTGACGCGAGAGTGCTATGGTTCCATTTCTTAAAGGGACAGATGTGCCTCCTAGTTTATATATGAATGAAGTTCGAAAATAATTTCCCACGGCACACCTGATGATCTCTCACGGCACACTAGTGTTCTGCGGCACACTGGTTGAAAATCACTGCATTACAGCACGAGTGGTGTTGGTTTCCTGCAAACAAGGAGGACTTAAGGACTTAAAAACAGCTGGAAGGTAGTGCTGACTAATGCCTTTCACATGAAAACACCCTATGGCTTCTTTGCTGCTAATTATCTATCCTACAAGTCGATTCTGGTGTGAAAAAATTGGCTGTCTGTAAGGACATTGCCCAGGGACGCCCGGATGTTTTAGCATCCTGTGGGAGGCTTCTCTCATCTCCCCACATGGGAAGCTGGAGCTGACAGATGGGAGCTCACCCTGCTCCCTGGATCTGAACCACCAACCACAAGGGTTTCCCAGGTTGCTCCTGACACACACAAAAAGGAAATGTACTTAAACTTATACAAGTAGTGTGAGGAGTTAAGTTATCCCTTTTAACTGCTAAGTCAAGTTGGCTTTTTTGTAATAAAAGTATAGTCATGTTTGTTAATTTTTAATCTTTATTATTATTATTATTATTAAACTTTAGTTATACCCCGTCACACCTCCCAGAAGGGACTTGGGGCAGCTTACATGAGGCCAAGCCCAACAATTATCTCGGCATTACTTCGCGAACGAAGATTCAGGAAGGACTCATCCCACGCTTTTTACAAGCGCGTTGATGACTAAAAAGGCCAATCTGAGATAAGCAAGTTCGGTTGCAGAAAGTGCAGCAGAAAGTCTCCTTGGGTGATGTTGCTTCCAAGTTGCGGTTCTTTCTGCGTTGTCGTTTCTCTTCGAGACCCATTCGGCGTGTGTTCTCGAAAGAGGCCACAGCATTGTGGATAGTGCATCTCCATGCCTCCCGATGTGAGGCCAGGGTGGACCATTGTTGGTGATCAATCTGGCCGAGCCTGAGATGTTGTTTCAGGGAGTCCTTATATCTCTTTTTGGGGGCGCCTCTCTTGCGCTGACCTGTGGCGAGTTCACCATAGAGTAGTATCTTTGGGAGGCGGTGGTCCTCCATCCTAGAGATGGGCCCTGCCCAGCGCAGCTGTGTTCTCAATAGCATGGCCTCAATGCTGGTGATACCTGCTTGCTCAAGGACAGCAACATTAGTCACATAGTCAGTCCAGTGTATATTTAGGATTGTGCGAAGACAGCGCTGATGAAAGCGCTCGAGGAGTCGTAGGTGTTGGCAATAGGTGACCCATGTTTCAGACCCATAGAGGAGAATGGACAGTATGATAGCTCTGTACACACTGATTATGGTGCTTTGCCTCAGGTGCTTGTTGCTCCAGACTCTTTTGTGAAGCCTTCCGAATGCACTATATGCCTTTGCTAATCTGTGATCTATCTCTTTGTCAATCTTGGCGTCTGAAAAGATGATGCTTCCCAGGGAGGTGAACTGCTGAACGGACTTAAGCACAGATGTGCCTATGCTGACGTGAGGATGATGGTGTTCTTCCTGTGGTGCGGGCTGGTAGAGGACTTCCGTTTTATTATTATTAAACTTTAGTTATACCCCGCCACATCTCCCAGAAGGGACTTGGGGCAGCTTACATGAGGCCAAGCCCAACAACACAGCAATAAAAAACAACAACACATCAGCAAATAAAACAATACAATCAATAAAACACATAAACAGTAGGTACACAAAGTTTAAAACCACAGCAGGGCGTTATTTACTTTATTCAGGGAAGGCACATTGGAACAGCCACGTTTTCAGGCTCCTCCTAAAAACTGCCAATGAGGGGGCTTGTCTAATATCCTTTGGGAACGAGTTCCAGAGTCGGTGGGCCACCACAGAGAAGGCCCTCTCTCTTTTTTTTTTTTTTTTTTTTTTTTTTTGGGAGTTTGAATACATTTTAATTATTATTTTTACAGCACTCTTCATGTACAAGGACCTCTTACAGAGTTCGGTAAGAAAAGAAAATACAGTTCCATGCCCGCCCCCCCACCCCAATGAAGCTGCCATTAAAATTGGGAACAGTGTGACAAACGACAGGTAAAAGGTATACGAGAAGGAGAGGCAAGGACAAAGGACGTGAACAGATCCAGTTAAACGTATTTAGTATTGGGTTTCTTCCCCAATATTGGATGCAAACTCGAGGGTCATACCAACAGTTTTGGCAAAAAAAAAAAGTCCAGCAAATCTTTAGAGAACATACAACCCCTTATTTCACATTCACCCTGCACTGACATACATGTCCAATGCCACCCATCTCTTCACCTTACCAGAACTTAAGAGGAGTTACTCTTGGAGTACGGCAGCCATGGGCAAACTTGGGAGAAGGCCCTCTCTCTTGGTCCCACCAGTCCCACCTGCCAATGAGGCAGGAGCGAGAGCAGGGCCTCTCCAGATGATCAGAGAGATTGTGTGGGTTCATAGACAGCAATACGGTCACGTAGGTAGGCGGGTCCCAAACCGTTCAGGGCTTTGTAGGTAAGAACCTGCACCTTGAATTGGGTCCAGAAGATGAACAGCACCCAATGGAGCTCCTTAAACAGGGGGGTTGACCGCTCCCTGTAGGACGCTCGGGTTAGTAATCTGGCTGCCGCCCGCTGGACCAACTGAAACCTCACGGCCGTCTTCAAGGGCAGCCCCACGTGGAGTGCATTACAGTAGTCCAATCTGGAGGTGACTAAGGCGTGGACCACCATGGCCAGATCAGACTTCACGAGGTATGGTCGCAGCTGGCGCACGAGTTTTAATTGTGCGAAGGCCCACCCAGCCACCGCCGATGCCTGGGCTTCAAACGTTAGCGATGAGTCTAGGAGGACACCCAAGCTGCGCACATTTGACTTCAGTGGGGGTGCAACCCCATCGAGCATAGGTTGCCACTTTATACCCTGATCCGTCTTATGATCAACCAGGAGGACCTCTGTCTTGTCAGGATTGATCTTCAGCTTATTCGTCCTCATCCAGACCGTCACAGCGGCCAAGCAGTCGTCCAGCACCCGAGGGGCTTCCTTGGAAGCGTCACGCAACTGCAACCTGAGCTGCGGATATGGATGCGCCTCCAGCGGGTTTGGCCGCCACTCACGGCAGCGGTTGGGAAGGAGTGGCCGGGGCCATGGAGCAGCTGCAGACCAGCAGTGGTGGATATTACACAGAGAGGCACGAGGCATTGGGGTGACTGCCTGTCACCATTTCCGGTCATTATGTTGGAGTTTTTGGGTTGGCGGAAAAAGGGGTGGGTAAGGCTGCCTCCTTACCTCCCCCCTTTTGTGGCAGGTGGCAGGGCCCTGGATCAGGATGGCTTATCGCCACTTGGTTGGTAGGGGAATAATGCCCTGGCCCCCTGGGGTGCCGAGTTCCGAGGAGAGGCATTGGGCCGCTCGCACCCAGGCTTGCAAGTGCCTTTGGACATTCGCGGGGGCCTGTCCTTCCCTGATCCAGGACCCTTGCGTGGCCGCCAACCCCTTTTGTTCTGTTTAATAAATGAGTTGTGGCCATTTCCGTCCAACCTTTGTGTCAGTGTTATCATTGGGCGCGAGGTGTATCACCCTTGCACACGCAAAGATCTTTAGTGATTTTGAGTCTTTTTGTATGGTCAGTGGGCCAGTCGGCTTGGCTTATAAAATGTTTCCAATGGAGGCTATGCCATCGTAATAGAATTGTGTTCCTGCAGTTGACTACTAGAGCCCTCTTGGGATGGTAATGGATGTCTTTGCAGAGGAGGAGAGAGAAAGCAAGAAATCTTCCACCCCCAGTAGGCCTGCCATTGCCCACCCTGAGCCCACCTGCCTGCCAAGGAAGCAACTAAAATCTCAACAGATTTAAAACACAAAACAAGGGCAACTTACTAGCAGCAACCCGGTCAATTGGCCCATTTGGGAGATACTTTGGGGGAGCATTTGTGTTGGCTAGGGGAACAACAGAAATAAACAGTTCTACCTGCGAGACAAGAAAAGGGAGGAAATGTTCCTGGTAGAAAGTAATGAGCTTTCTAATTTATCTTTTATAGTGTGGGATTTGGTTTGAAATATATCTTCATTTACACCTTTATTCTTTCTAATCTCCTTGCACCGATTATGGCTTTGGTGGGGAAGAAAGGAATGGGACGTGGGACGTGGTCCATCCAGCACAACCCCCTGCCAAGAAGCAGGAAAATCGCATTCAAGAGACCAGTACATGGCTGTGCTGGTAACACATTTCCGCTACCTTGGCAGCCACCTTTCCACAAATGTCAACACTGTTGCGTGTGCATGGGTGATACACCTCCCGCCTGCTAACCAATAACATACAGACACAATTTATTGGGTTGAAATTGGCCGCAACTCATTTATTGATAACAGGAAGAAGGGTTGGCAGCCAGGGGCGGACCTACCTGTTCCCGGGGGGTACACGAAAAAAAAGTTGCACCCCCCCCAGTTGCTCCCGAGGGGAACCCAGTGCGCATACGCCAATCTGTGCGCACGCGCTGTGACTCCAAAGCGCGCCTCCCGTTTTGGAGCCCAGTGCTCATGCGCGAAACTGCGCACACGCGCACTGACTCCAAAGCGGGAGGTGCGCTCTGGAGCCAGTACGCATGCGTGGAGCCGCGCCTCCACACATGCGGAGGCGCGCCAGAGTGCCCGTGCGGCGGGCCGCCTAACAAAGGCCCGGCTGGCGCGGCGGCACGGGCTGCGGGCCGGGACACCTGACACCTGGCAGGCGGCAGGGGCAGGGGAGCCGGCGCAGCGGCGCCCCTCCCAGGTGGTGACGCCCCTCCCGGGTGACGTCACCCTACGCGCCTGCGTAGTCCGCCTAATGGACGAACCGGCCCTGTTGGCAGCCCTGCATGGGTCCTGGATCCGGGGTAGGACAACCCGCTGTTGTCCGAAGACGCTTGCTTCCCTGAGTGCCATCAGTCGACTACCAGTCCACGAAAGGGGCCAGGGCATTATCCCCCCTACCACCAGGGAGAGATAAGCCAGCCAGATCCAGGGCCCATGCCTCACGCCAGACAGGGTTGCAACGATGCACCCACCAACACAGAGTTGCGACAATGAACACAAGTAACAGCAAGAAAAGTTAACAAGATACAAACAATACATAGCATGAAAAGTAAACAGATACAAACAATGAATGCAAGCAGGGTGGGTGGGATGGTCAAAAGCAGGAACAGGCCCAGTGCCTGTTGAGGAGCCTTGGGCAGCCTTAAGTAGACTGCCCAGGTGAGAGGGGAGGGCTGGCCCACAGATGGGGCAAGGGAGAAGATGCCCCTTCCCTTTGGCCAAGAAGGCGCTGAGGACACCCCGCACCGCAACACGCTCGTCAGGGTAAATCTGGCCAAGCCATATAGTGAAATATTTACTTTTTAAAAAATTATTTATTTAAAACGTTTATATCCCGATCTTCTCACCTCGAAAGAGGGACTCAGACCGGCCTTACAGCAAAAATTCAATGCAAGTCATACACGTTAAAATACATAAATAAAATAAAATACATTGATAAAAACATTAAAATACAATTAAAACCAACTTGCCAGATAAAATCAACTTCAACTCAATCCAATGCATATGGTCATTAACTCAATCTCGGTCTTTATTCTGGGAATGCTTCCTTCCAAAGCCTGAGGCTGTAAGGAATGATGGGAGTTGGGAGTCCAGGAGCCTGAGGCTGTGAGGAATGGTGGGAGTTGGAGTCCAATGGCCTGAGGCTGTGAGGAATGGTGGGAGTTGGAGTCCAAGGGCCTGAGGCTGTGAGGAATGGTGGGAGTTGGAGTTCAAGGGCCTGAGGCTGTGAGGAATAGTGGGAGTTGGAGTCCAGGAGCCTGAGGCTGTGAGGAATGGTGGGAGTTGGGAGTCCAAGGGCCTGAGGCTGTGAGGAATGTTGGGAGTTGGAGTCCAAGGGCCAGAGGCTGTGAGGAATGGTGGGAGTTGGAGTTCAAGGGCCTGAGGCTGTGAGGAATGGTGGGAGTTGGAGTCCAGGAGCCTGAGGCTGTGAGGAATGCTGGGAGTTGGAGTCCAAGGGCCTGAGCCTGTGAGGAATGGTGGGAGTTGGGAGTCCAAGGGCCTGAGGCTGCGAGGAATGGTGGGAGTTGGAGTTCAAGGGCCTGAGGCTGTGAGGAATGGTGGGAGTTGGCGTCCAGGAGCCTGAGGCTGTGAGCAATGATGGGAGTTGGAGTCCAAGGGCCTGAGGCTGTGAGGAATGGTGGGAGCTGGAGTCCAAGGGCCTGAGGCTGTGAGGAATGGTGGGAGTTGGAGCCCAAGGGCCTGAGGCTGCGAGGAATGCTGGGCGTTGGAGTCCAGGAGCCTGAGGCTGTGAGGAATGGTGGGAGTTGGAGTCCAAGGGCCTGAGGCTGTGAGGAATGGTGGGAGTTGGAGCCCAAGGGCCTGAGGCTGTGAGGAATGGTGGGGGTTGGAGTCCAAGGGCCTGAGGCTGTGAAGGAATGGTGGGAGTTGGAGTCCAAGGGCCTGAGGCTGTGAGGAATGGTGGGAGTTGGAGTCCAAGGGCCTGAGGCTGTGAGGAATGGTGGGAGTTGGAGTCCAGGAGCCTGAGGCTGTGAGGAATGCTGGGAGTTGGAGTCCAAGGGCCTGAGGCTGTGAGGAATGGTGGGAGTTGGAGTCCAAGGGCCTGAGGCTGTGAGGAATGGTGGGAGTTGGGAGTCCATGGGCCTGAGGCTGTGAGGAATGGTGGGAGTTGGAGTCCAAGGGCCTGAGGCTGTGAGGAATGGTGGGAGTTGGAGTCCAAGGGCCTGAGGCTGTGAGGAATGGTGGGAGTTGGAGTCCAAGGGCCTGAGGCTGTGAGGAATGATGGGAGTTGGGAGTCCAGGAGCCTGAGGCTGTGAGGAATGGTGGGAGTTGGAGTCCAAGGGCCTGAGGCTGTGAGGAATGGTGGGAGTTGGAGTCCAAGGGCCTGAGGCTGTGAGGAATGCTGGGAGTTGGAGTCCAAGGGCCTGAGGCTGTGAGGAATGGTGGGAGTTGGAGTCCAAGGGCCTGAGGCTGTAAGGAATGATGGTAGTTGGGAGTCCAGGAGCCTGAGGCTGTGAGGAATGGTGGGAGTTGGAGTCCAAGGACCTGAGGCTGTGAGGAATGGTGGGAGTTGGAGTCCAAGGGCCTGAGGCTGTGAGGAATGGTGGGAGTTGGAGTCCAAGGGCCTGAGGCTGTGAGGAATGCTGGGAGTTGGAGCCCAAGGGCCTGAGGCTGTGAGGAATGCTGGGAGTTGGAGTCCAAGGGTCTGAGGCTGTGAGGAATGGTGGGAGTTGGAGCCCAAGGGCCTGAGGCTGTGAGGAATGGTGGGAGTTGGAGTCCAAGGGCCTGAGGCTGTGAGGAATGGTGGGAGTTGGAGTTCAAGGGCCTGAGGCTGTGAGGAATGGTGGGAGTTGGAGTCCAAGGGCCTGAGGCTGTGAGGAATGCTGGGAGTTGGAGTCCAAGGGCCTGAGGCTGTGAGGAATGGTGGGAGTTGGAGTCCAAGGGCCTGAGGCTGTGAGGAATGGTGGGAGTTGGAGTCCAAGGGCCTGAGGCTGTGAGGAATGGTGGGAGTTGGAGTCCAAGGGCCTGAGGCTGTGAGGAATGGTGGGAGTTGGAGTCCAAGGGCCTGAGGCTGTGAGGAATGGTGGGAGTTGGAGCCCAAGGGCCTGAGGCTGTGAGGAATGCTGGGAGTTGGAGTCCAAGGGCCTGAGGCTGTGAGGAATGCTGGGAGTTGGAGTCCAAGGGCCTGAGGCTGTGAGGAATGGTGGGAGTTGGAGTCCAAGGGCCTGAGGCTGTGAGGAATGGTGGGAGTTGGAGTCCAAGGGCCTGAGGCTGTGAGGAATGGTGGGAGTTGGAGTCCAAGGGCCTGAGGCTGTGAGGAATGGTGGGAGTTGGAGTCCAGGAGCCTGAGGCTGTGAGGAATGGTGGGAGTTGGAGTCCAAGGGCCTGAGGCTGTGAGGAATGGTGGGAGTTGGAGTCCAAGGGCCTGAGGCTGTGAGGAATGGTGGGAGTTGGAGTCCAAGGGCCTGAGGCTGTGAGGAATGGTGGGAGTTGGAGTCCAAGGGCCTGAGGCTGTGAGGAGGAATGGCCTGGGAGTTGGAGTCCAAGGGCCTGAGGCTGTGAGGAATGGTGGGAGTTGGAGTCCAAGGGCCTGAGGCTGTGAGGAATGGTGGGAGTTGGAGTCCAAGGGCCTGAGGCTGTGAGGAATGCTGGGAGTTGGAGTCCAAGGGCCTGAGGCTGTGAGGAATGCTGGGAGTTGGAGTCCAAGGGCCTGAGGCTGTGAGGAATGGTGGGAGTTGGAGTCCAAGGGCCTGAGGCTGTGAGGAATGGTGGGAGTTGGAGTCCAAGGGCCTGAGGCTGTGAGGAATGGTGGGAGTTGGAGCCCAAGGGCCTGAGGCTGTGAGGAATGGTGGGAGTTGGAGTCCAAGGGCCTGAGGCTGTGAGGAATGCTGGGAGTTGGAGTCCAAGGGCCTGAGGCTGTGAGGAATGGTGGGAGTTGGAGTCCAAGGGCCTGAGGCTGTGAGGAATGGTGGGAGTTGGAGTCCAAGGGCCTGAGGCTGTGAGGAATGGTGGGAGTTGGAGTCCAGGGCCTGAGGCTGTGAGGAATGGTGGGAGTTGGAGCCCAAGGGCCTGAGGCTGTGAGGAATGGTGGGAGTTGGAGTCCAAGGGCCTGAGGCTGTGAGGAATGGTGGGAGTTGGAGTCCAAGGGCCTGAGGCTGTGAGGAATGCTGGGAGTTGGAGTCCAAGGGCCTGAGGCTGTGAGGAATGGTGGGAGTTGGAGTCCAAGGGCCTGAGGCTGTGAGGAATGGTGGGAGTTGGAGTCCAAGGGCCTGAGGCTGTGAGGAATGGTGGGAGTTGGAGTCCAAGGGCCTGAGGCTGTGAGGAATGGTGGGAGTTGGAGTCCAAGGGCCTGAGGCTGTGAGGAATGCTGGGAGCTGGAGTCCAAGGGCCTGAGGCTGTGAGGAATGGTGGGAGTTGGAGTCCAAGGGCCTGAGGCTGTGAGGAATGGTGGGAGTTGGAGTCCAAGGGCCTGAGGCTGGGAGGAATGGTGGGAGTTGGAGTCCAAGGGCCTGAGGCTGTGAGGAATGGTGGGAGTTGGAGTTCAAGGGCCTGAGGCTGTGAGGAATGGTGGGAGTTGGAGTCCAAGGGCCTGAGGCTGTGAGGAATGGTGGGAGTTGGGAGTCCAAAACACCAGGTAGGCCCAACTGTGCCCAGGCCTGCTCTGGATGACAGCACATGCACCATTTTGTCCCTCTCCGCCCTCCCTCCTTCGAAGGCGCCCGTCCACTTTAAGGCGAGGGGCGTGGCTTGGGCGGGAGCTCTCGCGCGGCTTGGAGGCGGAGCTGTCGCGAGCCCTTGGCGCGGCCGCTGATTGGCCGCGGGCGGGTTGAATGTAAGATGGCGCCCAGGGAGCTGTGAGGGGAGAACCAGACGCGGGGCCTGAGGCGGCGGAGGCGACGGCGGCGCGAGGGCCCGGGTGAGGCCGGCTCTGGGGGCCAGGCCGCGGCCTCTACGGCGGGGTATCGGAGGGAGGGAGGGAGCAAGGAGGAGGGGAAACGGGGCCTCGGTGAAGGGGGAAAAAAAAATAATATAGGAGGGGGTCAGAAGGAGGGGACGAGGCCTCGGCGCGCGTGCCCGCGTCGGTGATTGACGGCCACGCAGAGGGAGGGAGGGCGGGAGGAAGGCGGTATCGGGGCCCTGCCTCCTTCCTCCGGCCTTCCCTTGTGTTCGGGGCCGCGCCTTCGCGTTCCGAAACTCTCTCTCTTTTCCTCCCTCCTCGGCGGCCCCGCCCACTGGGAGAAAAAGGAGGAGGGAGGGGGAGCGGGCGCGCGCGCTCTGTCGGTAGAACCCCGGCTGGCTGGCTGGCGGGGGCGCGCGCGCTGCGCCTTCTGGAGTGTGCGCGTGCACGCTCTCTCGCGCTATCGCGCCCGCGGTGTTCCTTTTTCTCTCTCCCCGTGGCCTCGCAGCAGCAGCAGCAGCAAGATAGCAGGAGGAGTGAGGGGCCTTCTTCTTCCCCTGCAGCTGCTGCATAAGCTGCGCCTTGTGTTGCGGCCCCACGATTTATCCATCGCTCCTGGCGGGCCTTTTTACCACTCCTTCTGGGCCCCTTCGCATCTGGGTTATCTGAGGGCCCCCTTCCACGCAGGCCCCTATCCCATAATATCAAGGCATACAATCCCAGGGCCCCATCCACACAGCCCTCTATCCCATAATATCAAGGCAGACAGTCCCAGGGCCCCTTCCACACAGCTCATAATATCCCATAATATCAAGGCAGACAGTCCCACAATTTGTGCTTTGAACTGGGTTAAATGAAAGCCCTTCCATATAGCCCTATATCCCATAATATCAAGGCAGACAATCCCAGGGCCCCTTCCACACAGCCCGTAATATCCCATAATATCAAGGCAGACAATCCCGCAATATGTGCTTTGGACTGGGTTATTTGAGGGACCTTCCACACAGCCCTCTATCCCATAATATCAAGCAATCCCAGGGCCTCATCCACACAGCCCTCTATCCCATAATATCAATCCCAGGGCCCCATCCACACAGCCCTCTATCCCATAATATCAAGGCAATCCCAGGGCCCCTTCCACACAGCCCTCTATCCCATAATATCAAGGCAGACAATCCCAGGGCCACTTCCACACAGCCCTCTATCCCATAATATCAAGGCAATTCCAGGGCCCCGTCCACACAGCCCTATATCCCTTAATATCAAGGCAATCCCAGGGCCCCGTCCACACAGCCCTATATCTCATAATATCAAGGCAATCCCAGGACCCCGTCCACACAGCCCCTTAATATCAAGGGATTCCAGGGCCCCGTCCCACAGCCCTATATCTCATAATATCAAGGCCCAGGGCCCCGTCCACACAGCCCTATATCTCATAATATCAAGGCAATCCCAGGACCCCGTCCACACAGCCCTCTATCCCATAATATCAAGGCAGAAGATCCCATAATATGTGCTTTGGACTAGGTTAAATGAGGGCCCTTCCACACAGCCCTCTATCCCATAATATCAAGGCAGACAATCCCAGGGCCCTGTCCACACAGCCCTCTATCCCATAATATCAAGGCAGACAATCCCACAATATGTGCTTTGAACTGGGATATCTGAGGGTCCCTTCCACACAGCCCTATATCCCATAATAACATAGCAGAAAACCCCACAATATGTGCTTTGGACTGGGTTATCTGAGTCCATACTCAGATAATGTGGGATTTTCTGCCTTGATATTCTGGGATATAGGGCTGTGTGGAAGGGCCCTGGGTCCACACTGCCACATAATCCAGCTCAAAGCAGAAAATGTGGGATTTTATTCAGCTATGTGTGTGGGAAGAGGCCTTTGTGTCTCCGGATGATGCTTATTTCTCTTTCCACCCTTTTTGGCCTGAAGGTTGCGCTGGAATAACGGACGAGGCGGGGCGTTGTGTGTGTGTGTGTGTGTGGCCTACCAGTCTGCATTAATTTATGACAGGTTGATCCAAAAATCTCTTCGAAATTGCCCACATTGAGTGACAGCTTGGCTTTCTTCTGTTATTGTTTTGCTATAACTATTGTGGATAATTTGAGTTTTTAAAAATTGTTGGTCTTAATCTTTGTTTGCTATTAAAGTAACATGGACTGTTTGCCCTTTTTGCCGCCCCGAGTTCCTTCTGGGAGAGAGGGTGGGTTAAAAATAAAGTTTATTATTATTACTATTATTCTGATGGTTCAGTATAAATATACTTTTATTTTATTTATTTATTTATTTATTATTTCGACTTCTATACCACCCTTCCCGAAAAGTCTCAGGGTGGTTCATAGCAGTGAACGACACAACACAGTATACTTAAAAACAGTATAAAAACAGATTAAGACCAGAGTAGAGGTTACAGCTTAGAGATTGAACGCCTGGTGGAACAGGTTGGTCTTACAGGCCCTCCGAAAGGCCTGTAGATCCGTTATTGCTCGTGCCTCGTCCGGGAGGGCATTCCAGAGGGTAGGTGCTGCAACAGGAAAAGTGCGCTGCCGCGTCGATGGCAGGCGGCAGATCTTAAGTGATGGAACCTCTAATAGGTTATGATCCATGGATCGTAGTGATCTCTGGGGAACATGCAGGGAAAGGCGGTCCTTCAGATACACTGGCCCCAGACCATGCAAGGCCTTAAAGGTTAGCACCAGCACAAGACAATCCGGTACTCAATAGGGAGCCAGTGCAAGCGCTGTAAGACTGGTGTGATGTGGCACAATCGTGGCACTCCAGCCAGCAGTTGAGCCGCAGCGTTTTGCACCAACTTAAGTTTCCGGATTACCGACAAAGGAAGGCCAATGTAAAGGGTGTTACAGTAGTCCAGTCTCGAGATGACCGTGGCCTGGATTACCGTGGCCAGGTCGTCGCTGGAAAGGTAGTGCGCCAGCCGCCTTGCCTTGCGCAGGTGGAAAAATGCTGCTCTGCTCACGGTGGAGACCTGAGCCTCCATCGTCAGCAGAGGATTCAGCTGGACCCCCAGGCTTTTAACCAGGGCCGACGGGCTAACCACTTCACCATCCATTATTGGCAGCCAGAGCTCCCCCCTCCCCCCCGGGGCGACCCAGCCACAGGACCTCCGTCTTCGACGGGTTCACCTTCAACCTGCTGGCCCGTAGCCACCCACTCACGGCTTCCAGGCATTGATGGAAATAATCGGGTACAGAATCCGTCCGTCCTTCCATCCTCAGCACCAGCTGGGTGTCATCAGTGTACTGATGACACTCCAGACCGAAACGACGCACCAGTTGGGCCAGTGGACGCATGTAGATGTTAAATAATAGAGGAGAGAGGATAGCCCCTTGGGGGACCCCACAGTTAAGGGGGACCCTTTCTGAGACCATCCCTCCCCTCTCCACCCATTGTCCCCGATCTTGGAGAAAGGAGGCCACCCACTTAAGGGCGGACCCCCTCACTCCCATCATAGCTAAATGGTGGATCAATCGAGGATGGTCAACTGTGTCAAATGCTGCCGTGAGGTCCAATAACACGAGCAGCGCTGACCCACCTTGGTCCAACTGGAAGCGTAAAATTCTCCTTTATAAAATTATTTTAAATTACCTTCAGACTATGAGATGTCAAAGGGTCCTTAAACATCTCTCTATCCCAGAATATCAAGGCAGAAATTCCACATAGAGTGTGGATTTAGATAACCCAGTTTAAAGCAGATATTGTGGGATTTTCTGCCTTGATATTCTGGGATATAGGGCTGTGTGGAAGGGTCCCCAGAATACCTGTTTTGAACTTGAATATATGGCAGTGTTGACTGAGATAACCTAGTTCAAAGCAGATAATTTTGGGTTTTCCAGTCCTGATATTCTGGGTTATATGACTGTGTCGAAGGACCCAAAAAGACTCCAAGGGCCTACTCTCTTCTGCTCATAGGCTCATATAAAGGGCCATATAACCCAGAATATGAAAGCAGATAATCCACAATATCTGATTTGAACCGGGTTATCTGAGGCTCCTTTCAGACAGGCCCTACATCCCAGGACTTGGTCCCAGATTTTCTGTTTATCCCAGATTATCTTGCAGTACAGACTCATACATTCCAGTTTACAGCAGAAACCTGGGATCTTGGGATATAGGGGTTGTCTGGAAGGGCCCTAAATCCACACTGCCATATCTGTGTGGAAGTGGCCATAGAAGAGATTCCAAGGGCCATTCAGTTTCAACTCTATTATTCTCATAGACTCATATAAGGGCCCTTCCACACTGCCATATAATCCAGTTCAGTGTGGATTTTATACAGCTACGTGGAAGGGGCCATAGACGAGACTCCAAGGGCCATTCGGTTCCAACTCTGTCCTGTCATGCAGAAACACTAGCTCAACCACGGCTGTAGAAATTATATCAAATCCCTGTATGACTGTCTGTATTTTGTATTTTATGGTAAGTAGTATGTAATTAAGATTAGGATTAGGAAGGGTGCCTGCAGGCCAGTAAAGGCCTACCTCCAGAGAAGGAGGCTCCAATGTACAGAGCATGATACTTCACTGCTGAACAGCTCTTACCATCAGGATTTCCCCCCCTAATCATATTGTTTTATTCCCATATCACTAACATTCTCCTTTTTTAAAGTATAAACTTTAAAATATTAATGGGAGACATTATTCAAAATGTGGAACCTCTTTTCCAGCAGTTTAAATCCATTGTTCCATGTCCTCGTTTCCGGAGCAGCAGAAAAGAAGCTGGTTCCATCATTCATTTGACATCCTTTCACATATTTCAACATAGCTTTCATGTCCCCTCTCATCGTTCTTTTTTTCCAAGCTAATCATACCCAGTTCCCTAAGCTGTTCTTTATTAGGACTTGGCTTCCAGACCATTTTGGTCATGTTCCAGCTTGTCAATATCCTGCAAATAAGGTGTACATGGAAGACAAGTGAATTTCATGCTTAGACATGGGTCCCATGTCCGAGACATCTCATTATTTTTATTTTTATTACTTTGTGTTACATGCAATTTTTTTTGCATTTTTATAAAAGATTTTATTTACAGACAATAACAACTTACAATGTAAACAAAACACAAAACAGTGAACATTTTACATACACATAGCCCACCACCAAGGCCTGAACAGGTATCCTTTCCTTCGCCATATATTTATAAATCGACCGTTAATCAAATGTCATATCCAAAATTCCTGACCAACAGGGTTATATTGCATTCCATTTTCGCTCTCTAAAGTGTATTTAATAAAGACCGACCAGTATGCCTCAAAATCCGATCTATTAGTTACCCCCCTGACTACCTTCATTTCCATTGTTTGTTTATCATTTAAGGCTACATTCCATACCTCCCTATACCAAGCTTCCAGTGTAAGATTAGTTATTATTTTCCAATTCCTTGCTATTATAATTCTTGCCACAGTGAATAAAATAATCATCAATTATTTTCCATTTCGAAATTCAACATTGTGGTGTCCATTAAGAATGCTAACCTAGCTCCTGGAGTAATATTAAGCCCTATAATATTATTTCGATAAATATATCATTCCAAAAATTCTTCACTTGGGGGAATTCCCACCTTAAATGAAAATATGTCCCTTTGTGCATGCCACATCTCCAGCAGAGGTTGCTTTGCTTGCTATCCAACTGATGTTGTTTGACTGGTGTGGTATACCATCTCCATATAACTTTAAATACATTTTCTTTTAATCTTGTTGATAAATTCTTAAACACTCTCCACTTCAGATATCTCTTTATGTACATTTATGCAAATGCAGCCATTTTAAAATCAGAAACCATCTCCACTTGTACTTGTTGAGGGTCTTCTGTATGCTCTGTAGTGAGCAGTTTTCACTGTGAAAGGCTTATGGGCCTGATAGGCCAATTGAAGGATCCTAAGGGGATGTGCCTATTTTATAGAATTAATGCACTTTCACACCACTAACTGCCATGGCTGAATGCAATGGTATTTTGGGATTTGCAGTTTGTTGAGGCACCAGCACTATTTGGCAGAGGAGGCAAAAGACCCATGATTCCATAGCATTGAGCCATTACAGTTAAAGTGGTATCAGACTGAATTAATTCTCCAGTTTAGATTCATGCTAAGTAACTTTTCTCCTTTCAGTTGACCATAGTTCCTGTATTTCACCTTTTTAAAAAAGAATACCTTTTGGATAGTGTTCTTTATCTGTAATAACTAGTTAGACTATTCTTCCTCTTTAATTAGGTTCGACTTAGAAATAGGTGAAGGAATCAATTGACCTCAGTGAACCAGTCTATTATGTGGATTATATCTTGAGCCTTTTTTTGCAGTTTTGTGGTAGCATAAAGATGAACAGATTTATTTGGGCCTAAGCCATCATGGAACTCTTTCCTTTCATTCACTTGTGTTTCCATAGGACCTTTTAGGTTATCAAAAGCTTTGGCTGATACATCTGTACAGGTAAAGCACAGGAAATGTCTAGTATGGAAATTCCTGCACCTGCTCTCCATTGTGTCTTACCTAGTGAAATGGACAATGAAGCTTTTCTTCGTGGGACTCTGATTTGTCTTGGATTGCTTACTAAAAGAAAAATATTGTAGTACAGGCAGTCCTTAAGTTACAAACATCTAACTTACAAATGACTCATAGTTAAGAACACGGGCAAGGCAATAGGAAGCGAAAGAAATATATCCCTTAGATGGAAAATTATATTGGGGGTAAGGTGTCTCCACTGAAGCTTTCTCACAACAAGCCAATTTTTTGAAAATCCATTTATCACAAGGACTGAAAGTAAGCTGAAATCTTCTGAACAGGGGCACAGACCAAAATAACAAACAAATAAACAAAACCACAGGGGTGTTAACCCTTCCATATGCTATCCAAAGCTGAAATATAGATTTTTGCTGGAATTACACTTTAAAAATGTACTGGTTCTAACTTACAGACAAATTCAGCTTAAGAACAAACCTACATAACCTACCTTGTTTGTAACTTGGGGACTGTCTATAGATGTCAGCAATGTCTATGTTCTGTTTTGAGGTTTAGAAAGTGCTGCCCTTACACAATAATACCATTAGGTTTTTTTTCTCCCATATTTTTTTCTATCGTTGAATTCATGACAGTTTACAAAGCTTTCTAAACAGTCTTCCATTTGGATCTAAACCTAGACTTGGTTCACTTTCATTAAGGTTCTGTAAGAAAAGACTGCCACTGATAATCAAAATCTATTCTAGGCTATTTGAACATCATATAAAATAAAATTCTACTCAATTCATCTTCCCCAAAACAGCAAAAAGGAATGACTAGTTCTCATTATCTTGCTTTCTTTGAATCTAAAAAAAAGTTAATGCTGCACGTTTTCATTATATTTATCATAGTACGTCAAAATACACCTAATATTGTTTCTTAAAAATCTTTTGGGTAAAAAATAAGGTCACATTTCCCTTTATGTTTCAAATCCTGTAAACCTTTATTCAATATTTCTACTAGACCTGAAGTAAATAGTTTGTAGTCATGATTCATCAAGGAGATAGGTGTATAATTCTTCATCTCAGATGCATTTCATTCTTCCTTAAGTATCAAAATAATACAAAGTATGCAGAATTTTCCTAGATGTCAGAATGAAATTATTTTAAGGATACTTGTTAATACCACTGAAAAACAGCAGAGAGGGGGAAAATTTTAGACATTAGAAAAGCTGTTGAACTCTAAAAGCAATGAAGTGTAACACTGGGAGCTCCCTGTGGCGCAATGGGTTAAATACTTGTGCTGACAGATCAGCTGTTTGAATCCATAGAGAGCGGATGAGCTCCCTCTGACAGCTCCAGCTGCCCATGCAGGGACATGAGTGAAGCCTCCCACAAGGGTGGTAAAAAAATCAAACATCTGGGTATCCCCTGCCTGGACAATGTCCTTGCAGATGGCCAATTCTCTCAGACCAGAACTGAGTTGTAGTTTCTCAAGTCACTCTTGAAACGAAAAAGTATAACATTGGCTTCCCTGTATATATTTCTTAAAATAAAGGTAAAATGTGGCTGGAAAGCATTTATTTGTTCTGTCTTGTCTAGGATATCCCAAGACTTAAGAATCTCCCGATACAAATATCAGAAATACATATAGCATGGTTCTTGGTGAGTCTCTAGATTGTCTATATCCTGCAAAAGTATTTTAAAAGTAATAAAAGTACTCTGAATTACCAACTTTCTAATCAACATGACCTGACCTTCCACACTTAATATATACATGAAAATGCAGATAAGGTGAATATGTATTGTTTTGGCTAAGCATTGTTGAAATACCCTTTATTTTTAAAAGAAAAAAGTGCAAAACACATTGTGTGAAGATCTTGTAGGGGTGAAAGGTCAAGAAAGAATAGACCAGTGGATTTTCATTGATTTTATATTATTTTAGCTGCATTGGTACTGCTAGTGCCATAAATGTAACATTGGCTATAGCACTAATGCATGGCATAAGTGCGCTTTTTTATGGATAATATTCTTGAGCACTAGATTTCTTTGTCTTGTAATTTACTGGTGGTTATTACAGATAAAAATGCAAATGATTGCTCCAAATTTGGAAGATTCCAATAAGGCAAGGTAGTCTGTTGGATGGGAGCCCCTGGTGGCGCATTGCTGAGCTGCTGAACTTGCTGACCGAAAGATTGCATGTTTGAATCCGAGGAGCGGTGTGAGCTCCTGCTGTTAGCCCCAGCTTCTGCCAACCTAGCAATTCGAAAACATGTGAGTAGATCAATAGGTTTCGCTCCGGCAGGAAGGTAATGGCGCTCCATGCAGTCATGCCAGCCACATGACCTTCTACATTTAGGTAGAATCTCTTTCCCTAAACTTTGAATGCACTGTTCTGTGTTTAAATCTCTAGAGCAGCCCCTTCTACACTGCCATATAACCCAGATTATCAAAGCAGATAAACCACATTGTCTGCTTTGAACTGAATTATATGAGTCTACACTGCCATATAATCCAGGTTAAAGCAGATAATCTGGATTTTATATGGCAGTGTAGATGGGGCCTCGGTCCTTAATACTAATAATATTGTAATAAATTTATTTTTCTGCCCCACCACCATCTCCCAGAAGGGTGGCTTAGAAGCAGGACCAAGCCCAAAATGTACAACAAAATTTGCAAACAAAAACACAGTTTAAAACATAGTAACATATGACAGTCAATTATGACACAATTAAAACAGTAAGGCATAAAAACAGTGTTAAAACTAAAAACAATAGAATCATCAAGTTGGAAGAGACCTCGTGGGCCATCCAGCTCAACCTCCTGTGAAGAAGTAGGGGATTCACATTCAAAGCACCCCTGACAGATGGCTATCCAGCCTCTGTTTAAAAGCCTCTAAAGAAGGAGCCTCCATCACAATCTGAGGCAGAGAGTTCCACTGCTGAACAGCTCTCACAGGAAGTTCATCCTACTGTTCAGCAGTGGAATTTCCTTTCCTGTAATTTGAAGCTATTATTTCATGTACTAGTCTCCAGGGCAGTAGAAAACAAGCTTGCTCTCTCCTCCCTATGATTTCCCCTCACATATTTATACATAACCCTCATAAAGTCTCCTCCCCAGCCTTCTCTTCTGCAGGCTACACCTGCTCAGCTCTAAGCCGCTCCTCATAGGGCTTGTTCTCCAGACCCTTGATCACCCTTGAACCTCTGGACACATTCCAGCTTGTCAATATCTCCCTTAAATTGTGGTGCCCAGAATTGGACACAGTGTTCCAGGTGTGGTCTGACCAAGGCAGAATAGAAGGGTAGCATGACTTCCCTGGCTCTAGACACTAGGCCAAAATCCCATTGGATTTTTAGCTGCCACATCACATTGTTGGCTCATATTTAACTTGTCCACAAGGACCACAGCATCTTTTTCACAAATACTGCTGTTGAGCCAGGAGTCTCCTATTCTGTATCTTTGCATTTCATTTTTTTCTTCCTAAGTGGAGTATTTTGCATCTGTCTCTGTTGAACATTTTATTGGTTTTTGCCCATCTCTCTAATCTGTTAAAATTGTTTTGAATTCTGCTCCTGTCTTCTGGAGTATTGGCTATCCCTCCCGATTTGGTGTCGTCTGCAAACTTGATGATCATGCCTTCTAACCCTTCATCTAAGTCATTAGTAAAGATGTTAAACAGAACCGGGCCCAGGGTAGAACCCTGTTTATGGCACTCTACCCATCACTTCTTTCCAGGATGAAGAGTAAGCATTGGTGAGCACCTTCTGGGTTCATTCAGTTAACCAATTACAGTTCCAGTTCAGTAGTGAGATACCCAGAGTAGCTGACCTCTTTTGAAAATCATAATAAAACATAAAAATATTATTTGACCAACTTAAATCATGCACTTGATTTATGAAAATTGTCAAAAATTGGAACAATAGTGAATTGCTTTGTTAACTATTCAAGATTCTGTTTATATATTTATTTCCTTGGTTAATTATGCATTCCATTGAAATAGTTGTCATGTTTGATTTTAGATTGTATTTTTCTTTCATTGTAAAATCTAATCATTACTATTCACATCTGAGAATATAGGGAACGTATTTGTGAAGTCGGTTGCTTTAATAGCTTTACCTAGGACTGCCCCAAATGCGTCTCTTTATTTCTAACGTTAAAAAGTACTATATACAAGTTGTTACATTTAATCTTTTTTGCTCTTGGGAATTGTGTTTACTGGGTCAGCAGCAAAGGGAATAGCATCATTAATTCTGGCTTGCAGAGAAAGCAAGGCATCATATGTCTGCCAACTGGAACCTTCATTGGAAAAGTAAAGATATTTCCTTTTTCTCATTGGGATCTTAACTTGTAAACTCACTGGCTAAAACACAGGACCAATATATTTAACTTATTATGTAGCCCCAAAATGTAGTTCAGTGGTAATAGCTGTAACTTAAAAGATTTGAATAAAATCTATAAGAGTCTCCTGCTCCCATTGTTGGCATTCAGATAATCTTATTGTGAGAAACATGGAATAACAATAACAGTGAAATTCAGAGTTTTGTTGATTTTTTTCTTTTTGTTTTATTTTGCTCCCTTTTCATTTGAACTCATCTGCATATGGCATAATATGCTTGCTACAATTCATGAGCTGATTGGTCTCTCTATACATTAAAATGATTCTTTTGGAGTTGATTAATATCATAGTAAAGCCTTTAAAAAGTAAAGTTGGGTATGCCTAAACCCATAGAAGTAAGGCCTAATGATATACTCTGAAGAATTAAGGCCTAAGTCTCCTGTTTATATATTGGCTGGCTTCATGCAGCTGCTGCCATCTAGTTGCTGCTTCTATATGGTGCTCTATTCATGCTTAGTGAGAACCGATTCTGTCAGGGCAGTGGCTGGTCCGATTTAGACCAGCATTGCTGATGTGGTTTGTGATATAATCTTACAATGTGGCTTGAAGTTGCAGAAACCCCCAGGAGTAACGCAGGTGCAACCAGGGGAGCAGCAGTTGTTAAGTCAAGTGTGATACCTGCTTGACTTAACAGAAACAAGCAGCCAAAGCCCAAGATAGCAACCATTGTTCTCGGCAGTATCTGGAATCTGAGGCCTTAAGTTGACTCCTGCAGTAGTTGAGGTGAAGACACAGTACATGTCTTGCTTGGAAATGTTGTTGGAAATGACACGTGGTTGCACACATTTCTTATATCTTTGTACAATGAATCCATCAATTCTCCAGTTATCTGATAAATGCTTGGATGTTAGGTGGCTATAGCGAAGTGATTGTGGAAGCAATAGAATTTTTTTCTTGCCGTAGTTTTTCTCCAGGTGCAGTGCAGGTGATGGTTCTAGATCTTCTGATGTTTTCTCGTTCATTTAATAGCACAGATTCATTAGTGCTTAATCACTGCAAAATTCTAGTATATATGTTGCAGCTTATAACCTACTGCTTGTAAATTTCATAATGTCCTAAATATTTCAAATTACATGTAAACATTAACTTGGATGTTTTTACGGGGGGGCTACAGACACCAAGAAGCAGAATATTAATCAGGACTGTTGCATATTTTATACAGTCCTCTGTTTCCATGTCATAGTTTGAAGAACGAAACAAAAATCCTAGGTTCAAAATATATACTTCAGGAATAATCTACTGTGCATATGTGTTTACTTTGAGCTTTTTTTCCCAAACACTTTGGAACGTTTAGATGAATGTGAATGACAGCTACAAAATGAAAGAGGGCAGAACATGGAGATATGTTTTAGGAGAACTAGATGACCGGGAGATGAAGGTTATGAAGTTCCCTCTCTTTTGTCTGAATCTTTGTCGTGGGTCATCAGATTTTTTTGCTAGTAGGAGAGCTAGAAAATCCCTTTAAATGAAATAAGTGATTATTTTAATCCTAGATCAATGTGCTTGGTAGGTACAAGAAGAAAAGGTTGGCAAGTTAGTTTTACAAACTACCTACAGCCCAAATTTATGGGTTAGTAAAAGGCTTAAGAGTAGGAAAAAACCCACATCCTTTGGTGAATGACTAAATAGCTGGATTATTGGAGTGCTCAAACAGTAGCTGTACAGGTGCATATTATTTTAAGTGAATTACTGTTTGTTTATGTGAAGACCCCTTAAACCAGTGGTTCTCAGTCTGTGGGTCCCCAGGTGTTTTGGTCCACAACTCCCAGGAACCCCAGATAGTTTACCAGCTGTTAGGATTTCTGGGAGTTGAAGGCTAAAACATATGGCGACCCACAGGTTGAGAACCACTGCCTTAATGGGTTGGACACATATTTAGGCTTGTGAGACAGGACTGGTAAAAGGCAGAACCTCAAAGGCAGAAATTAAAATATATTCATGCCTAAATTTCTCAGATTTGTTTTATTTCATAGGAGGGCTGGCAGGTAGCCTTTAAAAAGTCTTTCCCATTTTCTCAAAGTTAGGTATAATGCAGGGCTGTACAACTTCTTCGGGCCAAGGCCGGAATTCAGGTGACTGATCACCTTAGGGGCCGGAGCGGAGGGCGTGGCCGCTCGCAGGGGCGGGGCCGCTCCCGCCCTGGCGTGCATGCTTAGCGTCCTGCGTGGCCCGCCCCTTTTCAGCGGGGTGACGTCAGGCGCCGAAAAGGGCGGGTCGCGCAAGATGCCGGGCTTGCGCGCCAGGGCGGGAGGCGGGCGGGGGCGACCGCCCTCTGCCTTTTTTCCCCAATTTTTTTTTAAAAAAATACAAGCTGATGTCTTGCAGGGGGTTAGGGGGCCATAGGGAAGGGGCTTGGGGGGCCGTGTACGCCCCCCCCCGGGCCGCCTGTTGGGCAGCCCTGGTATAATGTATAACAAATACTATCCCTGAGTCTTATGTAATGCAGATTGATGAACCTGCCTGTGCATAATTCTGCTTGTCATGAGAAGGTGCAGGAAGCCATGTAGAAAAGCAATTAATCTCTCCTTATTGCCACCATGAATAATACATCCAGTCTCATTCAACTTTGGAAGTTAAGGAAAGTGAAGTCTGATTAGTACTTGGGCAGGGAACTGCCAGGGATTTCTAAGCAGGACTAAGGAAGGAGTCCTGCTTGATACTTTGGAAAGCCACTGCCAGTGTTGACAATACAGGGCTAGTTGGCTCAGTTATTGATTCAAAATTAGGTAGATTTATATGCCTCTTAGGTGCTTCTCATGCCACATTTTCAAGGGATAACTCATGTGTGTGTGTTTAATAGAACTTAAATCATAAGAGCACTGAATTCTTGTGCAGGATTCCCATTGTCCTTATATGTTTCTATGGCATTCTGTTGTGAACTTCAATTCTTAGTGGAATAATCCATGTACATAAGCATTTTTACTGAAGCAGTGATTCCCACCTAGCAACAAGTTTTTTTCAGTTCTTTGATTTACCTTTGCAACCTATTTCCCATGTAGATTTTAAGAACCACTAAATTATGAAGGCATGTGGCAACTCCTTTTTATTTAAAAAGCTCACACTGTTGTGTGTGTGTGTGTGTGTGTGTAAAAGCGAAAAAACACAGGTAAAAAGAAAGAGAGCCTAAAGGATATAAATATCCAAGTGCACAATAAGTACTCAATTTCAATAACACATCATATAACCACTATATGCAAAAAGAAAATTATATCAATATGTCAATTATGTAGAAAACTCCATAAGGGATAATAATCCCAGAATAAAACACACCATATAATAGTAGACATCAATACATCATAGTCCACGCTTAAAGTATATATACTATTGTGAATCAGAGTCTATACACATCGTCCTCCAATGTCCCAAGTCTCAGTAACTTAGAAATAAGATGGATATAAGCTGTAGAAGAATGTAAACAAATACCCTTCCTCGGCGAAGTGCTGGCGGTCCGAAGGTTCCTACAAGCCGTATAGGGTGGCTGTAGAAGCACCCGCTCCTCCGTTCGTGTGGAAGGAGTCAGATCCAAAAGAGTTGTAAACATACTATATACATCGGTTAGACCAAATTATATGAAGCAGGTCCAAGTCCGGTATAATAAAATAATGTATATATTGTTCCAAACAAGGGCTTGTAGTTTGAAAATCCAAACCGCTGATATCGGCGAATTTTCCTCTATAGCTGCCCAAAACGCCTCTGTAGCGCGTTTGGAGGATCCGGAGCATGTACACCAAAATAATCCACCACGAAGAGGGAGGAGGGAGTAGAAATGCAGATAATATACCAACTGGTAAGCCTCTATGAGGGACCAGGTTAGCTAATTAAATTTAGCTTGGATAAAGTGCGCGTATGCTGTGTTTCCAAAGCTCCTTATTGTGTTTGTCTTTGGTCTGTGTGTGTACACATGCATATTAGAAAGGAGTTATATATCAGGTTTGGTACTAAGAATCTTATTTTCATAAAAACACATTTCATACTAAAATAAAGAATTGCTGACTAGTGGGATTGTAGAACTATTTAAATATTTAGTCTCCAATCTTATAGGATGCTTCTTGGTTTTTAAACAAGGCTGTTTAGTATACAAGTTATTTCTACATTACCTCCCAACTCCCGAGGTAATGTACAAATAAAATCAGTTGGTATATCAGTTGCAAGGTTTTTGTTGTTATTGAAAGTGCTTCATTTGGCTTTATTCATCTGATGTTAATTCTTATTGGAAGGCAATGGGAGAGATGATCAGTAACATAAGGGAAGATTAGCAGATAGCTGCATGTTATTTGTTACACATGGCTTTTCAACAGGTTAAGTGGTTGCATGTAATGACTTTTAATAATAAGTTATATTATTAATGTATTAATTCATAACAAAATTTAAAATGAGCCATTATCTAGACTACTGGCTGCTTGGAGTTAATTTTTTTTATTTATTTCTAAGGAACCCTGAGGACCTTGCAATATGAATAATTCCTTGGAGAACACCATTTCCTTTGAAGAATACATCCGTGTGAAAGCAAGAACAATCCCGCAACATAGGATGAAGGAGTTCCTGGACTCCCTTGCCTCCAAAGGCCCTGAAGCACTGCAGGAATTTCAGCAGACAGCTGCCACCACTACCATGGTTTATCAGCAAGGCGGAAACTGTATTTATACAGATAGCACAGAAGTGGCCGGATCTTTGCTTGAACTTGCTTGTCCCGTTACAACAAGTGTCCAGCAGCAAACTCAGCAAGAACAGCAAATACAGGTGCAGCAGCCTCAGCAAGTTCAGGTAATATTAAAATGATGCACTAACTACTGCTTGCTGTATTCATTTGAATGTATGCAGAAGCTTAGATAGTTTTGAAAGCACTTGAAAGACTAGTGTTACATTTACTTCCATTGATCTCTGAAACAAAATAATACAGAAAGCAAGAGGTCACATTGTTACTTATGAGTATTCTAGGTAGGATAAGGACAGTATTGAATTGTATATACCGTAGTAGCAACATGGATTGTCATGTATCTACTATAAATGGGACATAATTTTAAGGTTTTTTCTACTTTTTATTTTCCTTTTCTGTTTTAATACAGTATATAAAGTATTACTTGGAAGTATTCTATTTGAGTTTAACATGGCATTTTGTTCGAAATGTATGTATTAGATTTAAAAATAGATTTGTTATAGAGGATATATAGAATCTCCACTATCTTTTGTAATGCGTGTTCATGGAATAGAGATGAAGATTTAGTTGTAACAATGATAATTTTCTATAAGAACCCCCCTCCTGCCCCAATAAAACCTCGCTTTCTTTTTTCTTTATTCTCACTTTGTGACATATTAGGCCCCATCTACACTGCCACATAAAATCCAGATTATCTGCTTTGAACTGGATTACATGGCAGTGTAGACTAATATAATCCAGTTCAGAGTAGAAAATATAGAACAGGGGTGCCCACACTTTTTCAGTACGCAAGCTACTTATAATAAAACCAAGTCAGAAAGATCTACCTACCTCCTCAAGGCTGGAGAGGGGAGGGGGTGGGGGCGGGGTTTGGCATGGCCTGGCTCCGCCCCCTTTGGCTTCAACTCTATCAGCAGCTTCTGCAGGCTTGAGGATGCAGTGCCAAGCCAGCCTTGTGCTAGCTATGCCACCACTGGCTTGGCATTGCCATCCTCAAGCCTGGAGAAGCTGCTGGTAGAGCGAAAGCCTGAGGTGGGCGGAGCCAGGCCGCGCCAAGCCGCACCCCCTCCCCTCCGGCTTTGTAGCTCCCAGCAGTTTCTCCAGGCTTGAGGATGGCAATGCCAAGCCAGTGGTGGCATAGCTAGCACAAGGTTGGCTTGGCACTGCCATCCTCAAGCCTGGAGAAACTGCTGGGAGTGCCGAAGCCAGGGAAGGGGGCAGGGCTTGGCGCGGCTTGGCTCCGCCCCCCTCTGAGAAGCTGGGATCGACCTCTTTTGGTCCTGGGATCGACTGGTCGATCGCGATCGACTTCCTGGGCAGCCCTGATGTAGAATATCTGTTTTGATAACCTGGATTATATGGCAGTGTAGAAGTGGTTTTAGATATTTGTTAAACAATTAATAACAACTCTACTATTCCCTTACTATCTCCACTTTTTTTCTCTCTTCTTACCTCACCCCCATTCTCTCAGTGTGAAGTTATTCCTCCTTTTTTTTTGTAAATTCTTAATGAAAAATATTTTTTTAAAAACAAAAACGTATGCTACACAAGTAGATGCATACGTAGAAATGTGTTTTCAGTCCCAGAAAAAAAGCCACTCAAAATGCCTGCAGGTCTGCAAACCGCATGTTCATAGAAGACTAAATTGATTATAGCATACATTTAAGGGGCAGTATATATTTCTGAAAAGCACAGAAATAAGGCCAACCATTTTAAACAGTAAAGTTCGAGTATTCTTTATCTGAAATGCTTGGGTGTTCCATCTTTTTGATTTTTTTTCAGATTTTAGAATAATTCTGTATGCTTAATGAGATCTTTGAAATGGCACCCAAATTTAAACTTGAAATTTATTTATGATTCATATACATCTTATACACAATAGTTCTGTGCATATACATGAAGCCGCCAGAAAGCAAGGGCTTCAATAATTGTTTGCCCATGTAGACAGTTTTGGATTCTGGGATTCCAGAGAAGGGCTGTACTTTTGGAAAATGGCATTTATAACCTTTTGGAAAACACCTTTTGGAGTTCATAAGAAAAGCACGACCCTTCAGAGAAGAGCCAAAACCCCTTTAGAGTAGAATCTTCTCTTATGGTATACAACCAAATATAATTATACTAGACAATGGTTTCAGTTGTTAGACTGAAATACCTGTTATCTCTGCTCTGTTAGGAAAACAGATTTTGCCAATGCATAAAACAGAGTTTTAGTAGTGTTTTTCAGTTACCCAAACATATGTACTCTCCCATAAAACAACTTGTTTTTATATGCAGTGAGTCCCAAATGAAATAGCGGGTCCAAATAACCGGATAAGAGGTCACTGATGACCTACACAGGGGCCAATTTATCGGCCCTGCCCCCAGGCCCCGCCCCAGGCCCCGCCCCAGCCCAGGCCCCGCCCCTCAAAAAGCCGCCATAGTCAAGGGAGGGTATGGGGGCAAGAGCAGCTTCCCAGGGCATAGAGTAAAGGAAGCTGCTCTTGAACACCGCAAATATTAACCTCATAGATAAACATTACTAGGAAGGCGTGAAGAAGGTTGTCCTTCCTGTACTATGGCCGGGAGCCATTATTTCAAAAAGAAGGCGGCGGCATGCTATTCCTGAATTTTCAGGCCTGGCGTGACGCGCTGCCCTGGCACGCCTACTCTCTCCGGGCGCCCTCTAGGCCGGGGGCCGCCCGAAAGGAGGAGGTAGGCGGTGCCAAGAGCAGCGCGTCACGCCAGGCCTGTGACGCGCTGCTGGCGGCGCCGCCCTTTTCGCGGCTCCCGCCCTAGGTAGGGAGGGGCGCCAAAAGGAGGAGCTAGCTCTCTTCCTCCTCCCTGCCCCGCCTCCCCGCCTCCCTCCCCGGCCTTTTTTTAAAAAAATCGATTTTAAAAAAATTAAAAATGGCGGCTGAGGGCATAGGTGGGGCCGTGTCCAACAGGCTACGGGCCGGATCCGGCCCCGGGGCCGCCAGTTGGACAGCCCTGTTTTATATCATGCACTTGAGACAAAAATGAAATAGATTTTGGAAAAAATTACCTATTTAGTTTACTCACAACCTTCATGTGTTCAGCATACACAGGTACAAAATTTATCAGTCCAGGTTCAAATATGTTTAAGATAGTTCCATGTGCCAGCCGGCCAGGGTCTCTCTTGTAACAAAATAGCTGTCAACAGGTCACATAGTCAAGGGGAGGGGGGCGAGCATATGGTCTGCAACCCCTTTTATAACTTCCCAGGAACCATAGAGTAAAGGAAGCTGCAAACCAGAACATACATACAAATATTAACCAAAGGATCATAGATAAACATTACTAGAGAAGGCTTGAAGAAGGTTGTCATTTCCAACATGTACTATGTTTCAAATGCCATTATTTCAAAACATACCTGCTTCTTTGAAGGCATGCTATTCCTGAATTTTCAGTCACATTCTTCTGTAGAATTGGCATTTAGGTTGCATTTTCACATGCATCGGTTGGTGCTGTTTTTAAAAACCAATAATAGCTATCATTCTGGCAAATAGACATATTTATTAGTAAATAAATAAGTATAAGAAGGAGGAAGCATTGTATGAACTAGAATCTAGAATATCTCTAGTTTATCTGTGTATCTAAATGACATGGCTTTAGTCACAGATGGCTTGGAAACTTTGCAAAGCTTTCCCAGTCCTAGCCAAATATAGTATACCGATTATCAGTTAATAGTATCACAGTGCCTTTCAGTGTATCATTTACAATATGGCAACAGATGGAAGAAAACTCTGTCTCAATGATTATTAACTATGCTGGCTGATATTGGAGAGCAAATGCCCTAGTAGTGGGCACAATCTACAGTGCTTCTTGATTGAAGTTGTTGGGAAGTGACTGGGCACAGTTAAGAACATAAGAAGAGCCATGCTGAATCGGGCCTCAGCCCATCTAGTCCAGCATTCTGTGTCACACAGTAGCCCACTAGTTGTACACAGGGATCTCTAGCAGAAAGGAGGGCAAAACCCTCACCTGCTCCCGACCCCCCACAACCAGTACCCGTGGAAAATCCTGCCTGCCTCCATCAACACAGAGGTGTTCATCATCATCATCATGATCTTTACTTAAATCCCGCCCCATCTCTCCGAGGGGACTCGAGGCAGCTTACAAAACACAATAGTGCAAACAAACACATAAGGTATATTTATTTATTTTTATTTATTTACTTTATTTATATTCCACTCTTCTCACCCCGAAGGGGACTCAGAGCGGATTACAGTACACATACTTGCAGACAATCCCTGCAGTTGAACATATGACATATAGACATATGACATTTATCACACTACACTACATACTTTTTGACATATCACATATTACATACATACATACATTTTGACATATTACATACACATATACACATACAGAGGCAAACTTTCTGGCCACCAGGGCCAGAAAGAAATAGAAATTAGGCTAAATCATTCAAAATAAACACAAAGGCACATTAAAATGAACATACATATAGTTTATATAGTTTAACATAAAACCCCACAAGTTAAAATAAGATAAACGATAAAACATAAATAAAAAGATAAATAAAACATCAAATCCTACTATACAAACAGAATTTGATGTCCAGCCACAATCAAATTATAAGTATCAACACCAGGGTAAGACTTCAACCTATTTAGGTCCTCCAATTTTTAGAGGTTACATTAGCCATTGTCAAAGGCCAGTTTGAAAAGCCACATCTTATGAATTATGTGGGCTTATCTGATCTCCCTGGGGAGGGCGTTCCAGAGCCGGGGGGCCACGATAAAAAAGCCCTCTCCTTTTTCTCTACCAACCATGCTTCAGGCGGTGCTGGGACCGAAAGGAGGTCCTCCGCAGCAGATCTCTCTGCTCATGCCGGTTCATAGGGATATATGCAGTCGCAAAGATAGGCTGGACCAGAACCGTATTTATGATGAAATTTTAAAAATCGATACCACTGGAAGATATCTCTTGAACCACCTGGTTCATATCAACTGGCCTTATAAGCATTGCATTGGAAAGAGAAAGAACAACAAAGTTGTTTGTCTATATTTTAAAAGAAAGAAAAGTAATATTGATTCTTCAGTACTTGATTTTACCAATACCTACTGGTTGGAAACATTTATTCCACATGTTAATAGTTCAGTCTAACCTTCGTTTACTAATTAATAGTTTGGCCTTTTCCTTATGAAAGTATTATTCCACTTAGGAACACACATTTTTGACCACTACAAAACAACAACCTTGAAGCATTGCTTCTGCTAACAGCTTAGGGGGAAATGTTTTTACATTTCAGAACTCCTGATTTTAGTTGTGTATCTCGATGTTACATCTTCTGTATACCTTTATAAAACGGAATGTTTGTGTGTATGCGGAGGGCGGAAGGGCGGATTGTGGCAGCCACTTTCACAGGCAAGGGCGGATATGTGGCAGCCACTTTCACAGGCCAGGGCGGATATGTGGCAGCCACTTTCACAGGCCACAGCGACCAGCGCGGGTGATGGACCTGCACCAAACTTGGTACACATAACCTCCCTAACCCCCTTTACGCCCTGGCGCGGGTCGGGGGACATGACCCACGGATTATGGGATTTGTAGTACTTTCCAACACTTTGGTTCCCACAGACCACTGAGGCCACCAAAAAGGACCAATACAGACCACACTCAGCACACGTCCTGGTGCAGTTCGGAGGAGGGTGGACCATGGATGATGGGACTTGAAGTGCCTCTACTCACTTCCCAAGTCCGCTGCAACCCTCATCCAATCACTGATCGAGACTAAACTTGGCACACATAACCCCCATGACTGCCTTCACGTCCTGGTGAGGTTTGGGGGAGGACTGACAATGGATGATGGGATTTGTAGTACTTTTACACCTCTCTGTTCCCACAGACCACTGTGGCCCCCAACAAACACTGATAAAGACCACACTTGGCACACAGAGCCCCAGTGACCCAGTCCACATCCTACTGAAGTTTGGAGGGGGACAGAACATGGATGATGGGTCTTGCAGTACCTTCCCTCACTTTCCAAGACTGCTACAAACCTAATCCTATGATTGATCAACACCAAACTTGCCACACAGAGCCCTCATGACCCACTCTACATTCTGGCGCAGTTTGGAGGAGGGTGGACCATGGATGATGGGACTTGAAGTACCTCTACTCACTTCCCAAGTCTGCTGCGACCCTCATCCAATTACCGATTGAGACCAAACTTGGCACACATAACCCCCATGACTGCCTTCACGTCCTGGTGAGGTTCGGGGGAGGACTGACAATGGATGATGGAATTTGTAGTATTTTCACACCCCTCTGTTCCCACAGACCACTGTGGCCCCCAAAAAACACAGAGAAAGTCCACACTTGGCACACAGAGCCCCAGTGACCCACTCCACATCCTACTGAAGTTTGGAGGGGGACAGAACATGGATGATGGGACTTGCAGTACCTTCCCTCACTTCCCAATCCTGCTACAAACCTAATCCAATGACTGATCAACACCAAATCTGGCACACAGAGCCCTCATGACCCACTCTACAGCCTGGTGCAGTTTACTGTGAGATGGACCATGGATGATGGGACTTGAAGTACCTTCACTCACTTCCAAAAAACAATGCATCCCTCATCCATTCACCAATACAGACCAAACTTAGCACACAGAGCCCCCATGACCCAATCTACATCCTACTACACTTTGGGGGGGAGAGATGATGGGAATTGTACTACCTTCAGTAATTTCATGATACCACTGCAACTCCCAATAATGATGGATCAAGACCAAACTTGGCATACAGAGCCCCCATGACCCACTCTACATCCTGCTGCGTTTCTCAAATAACCCGGGCAGGGCCGGGTCCCCAAGCTAGTGTATCAATAAAACTGAAATAGAATAGCTGTATATTTCTGAATTTTGTTCAAAACACACAGCTATTTTCTGTTGCTTAAATGGTGTCAAGATAGGCGCTTTCAGTTAACTTGCTTACAAAGAGCTTTATTTACATCAGAGAAATGATTCCTCTCCAGAAAACATGGGTGTCCTTGACACTTACTTAAGTACAGCCATTCTTAGGGGAAAGCACTTATAAGTCTGGTTTTGACTATGTGTGTGCTTCTGCACATGCCTTCAAGCCACCTGCCAGCTTAGGGCATCTTCATGGATGTCATAGGGTTTCCTTTGGCAAGGATGTTGATTAAAAGCTTAAACTTTAGTTTTATCTTCTTTTTTTTCTCCAAAAATGAACACAGTGGGGATTCTTTAAATACTTGTGAACTGCTAAAGAGTTTCTGGAATGATTACATAGTTGGGTGTAAGGTGAAGATGTCATCTTGGCCTAAGTATAGCTATGTGTTACACTGGAATAAAAACAATATGCTTTTCTTTTTAAACACTGAAGGCACTGGTGTGAGGCCAGAGTGATAGACCTTTCTTTTGATCAAGGGGACAAATGCAACGGGACAGTCAATGACATGCAAATAGACAAGGGGAGACCAAATTTCGATTTGCCACAGTTGTATGTAACCTTTATTGAGAGTAAATAAAATATAACAATCATGTTTGAGTATAAAGGCACACAAGATACAACGTAATGAATCAGATTAATAGATAAACATTTAAAAGAGACTTGGATATAAAACAATCAATATGCTATACTTGTGAACAGACCTGGGCAATTACCAGCCCTCCAGGTGTTTTGGACTTCAACTCCCAGAAATCCTAGCCAGTTTACCAGCTATTAGGATTTCTGGGATTTGAAGTCCAAAACACCTGGAGGGCGGTTAATTGCCCAGGTCTGCTTTAGAATGGCTCTTAACCTCTAAACCTGCTAGGGATTAAAGATGTCACCTAATAATTCTAGGAAGAATACGTTTAGCAGTGATTGTAGAACTAATTCAAATAAATGCTAATTGTTCTGAAAGTGTGATCTATAAGCAAAATAATAGAAACACTGGTACTGGTCCCATGTGCAAGCAACACTTTGCTGGTACTCATATAGCTGAAAAGAGGAGTAAAGAGCTGAAACTTAAATTTTCCATATTTCACCTGCATTCGCATTTAGGTTTCCCTCATTTATTTGCAACCCAAGGTCTTAAAAAACCCAACAGTTATCATGTGATATTAGTTGGTAACTATATGTTGGTAACTGGCACTTGTTTCAGAAGGAATTAGTTTCACTGTTTTCTTCAGCTCCTTGTCTGTGTGCAAGTCCACATCATATAAAAAACCTTGTCTTGAGGCAAAGAGGGCGTATGTTTCAAACTGTGTTAAACAAATAGAAGGAGCTGTCTTAATTCAAAAACAAAGCAGGTAATTAGTACCTAAGAAAATAAAGTGCAAGGTGAGGTTTTTAATGTGTTTGCTTGGACAGGCTCCAAGAAGAATAGTCTTATATTCATATATTTTGTTTTATGTTCCACCTTTCTTCCAACACAGGACTACAAGCCTTATTCAAAAAAATTAAAACAAAGTACAGTGTTCCTTCACTTATTTCTGGGGTTAGGTTCCAGGACCTCCCGCAATAAGTGAAAAACCGCGATGTAGGGATACTCTATTTTAATATTTATACATTATTTTAGTAGTTATACACTATTTTAAGTCTTTATAAACTTAAAATAAAGGGAAGGAAGGAAAGGCCCTTCAAGGCTGGAGGGAGGGAGGACTGAGGAGGGAAAGTGCCTTGGAGAGCGGCGGCAGCAAAACCCCACAAAACAGTGAAAATACCATGATATATATTTTAAATAATTTTTTTTAAAATCCGCGAAACAGTGAGTCCGCAGTAAGCGAACTACGAAGTAGCAAGGGTACACTGTACAGCTAAAATATTATTTAAAAGTTCAAAATACAACTAAAATAACAATTTTATTAAAATCACAAAGTAGATGAAGTTTAAAATGTTTTAAAAACATAATAAAACTATAACATTGCAGCAAATATCACACCAACTTGATTTATACAATCATCAAAATTAAATACTTTGAGACAATTTTTAGCTGTTGACTGAATGCAAGATTAAAACAAAACTGACATGACCAGGTGCCTGCAATTGTTCTGATGAAATTCTGGAGCATGAGTACCACATGAGTGAACAGGCAGAGGCCTACCTAAATACATAAGCATATACACAGTTTCATTGTTCGTTATGAAATGCTGTATTTGTTGCAGCTGAATTAGGATGTCCATTCAGAAGGCATTATTTGAGGTAAATGGAAAATTATATTGTCTGGCTAGCAGTGACTCACTTATGGATGCTGATTTATTTGATACTGCTCTTAAATACTAAATGTGCATGTGTGAACCACTTCTAGGTTGTTTTTTGATGTTGCCATACCTATATGAGTGGGTATCTTTTCGCCTTCCAGATGATGTTAAACTGCAACTCAACTTTAAATAGGTTAGTCACTAATAAGGGTTTATGGCAGTTGCAGCTCACTAGCATTGTCACAAGTATGCTTTAGAACAGGCATGGGCAAACTTCGGCCCTCCAGGTGTTTTAAACTTCGACTTTCACAATTCCCAACAGCCTACTGACTGTTAGGAATTATGGGAGTTGAAGTTCAAAACACCCGGAGGGCCGAAGTTTGCCCATGCCTGCTTTAGAACCACATCAGAAGAATTGGAGGCCCCTTGTCATATAAGTACAGTAGAGTCTTGCTTATCCAACCCTTGCTCAGCCAAGGTTCTGTATTATCCAACACAGTCTGCGTCCCACCCAGATCCACAGCTGTTTCAATATATTGCAATGTTTTGGTGCTAAATTTGTAAATATACTACATAACATTACCTTGTATTGAGCTGCTTTTTTGTCAATTTGTTATAAAACATTGTTTTGGTGCTTAATTTGTAAAATCATAATGTAATTTGAGGTCTTAATCCCTCCTTATTATCCAACATTTTCGCTTATCAAATGTTCGGCCAGCCTATTTATGTTGGATGAGTGAGAGACTACTGTATCTTTTGTATCTGGCATTCAATCAGTAGTTGAAATGAAACCTTGCTTATAAATAATTATATCAGTAGAGATGAAGAAATGTACAGTATTCATTGAGATGTTTTGATTTTTCCCTTTTATTTATAAACATTTTCCCTGCAATAGGGTTTGTGTCATTCCTTGAATATGTTATAGTTATCCATTTTGCTTCTAAGCAGAAAGGAAATATTAGATATGTAAACTCTATGGCCTAGTCACAGAGGCACTGTTGTGGGAATTTGGATGAGAGTGCTAACTACTAAATCCTTGGGTTTTTTTCCCCCAGGTGCAAGTTCAGGTTCAACAGTCCCCTCAGCAAGTTTCCACTCAGCAGCTCTCCCCTCAGCTCACTGTTCACCAAGCCTCAGAACAGCCAATACAGGTCCAGGTGCAGATCCAGCCACAGCAACAGACGTCCCAGACAATACAGGGTCAAGTACTTCAGAGTCCCAGCCCATCTCAGTTGCAAGCGGCTCAGATTCAAGTACAGCATGTGCAGACTGCTCAGCAGATCCAGGGTGCAGAGATACAGGAAGAACACATACAGCACCAGCAGATCCAGGCGCAGCTTGTGGCAGGACAGGCTATTGCTGGGGGCCAGCAAATCCAGATCCAGACAGTTGGAGCCCTTTCTCCGCCGCCTCAGCAAGGCTCACCACGGGAAGGCGAGCGGAGGATCAGCACCGCCAGCGTTCTCCAGCCAGTGAAGAAGCGCAAAGTTGATATGCCTATTACTGTGTCATATGCTATTTCAGGGCAACCAGTTGCCACAGTGCTGGCTATCCCCCAGGGCCAGCAGCAGAGTTATGTATCCTTAAGGCCGGACTTGTTAACGGTGGATAGTGCTCACCTCTATAGTGCCACTGGGACCATAACCAGCCCCACTGGGGAGACTTGGACCATCCCTGTTTACTCTGCACAGCCACGTGGTGATCTCCAGCAGCAAAACATCACCCATATTGCTATCCCCCAGGAGGCCTACAATGCTGTCCATGTGAGTGGCTCCCCAACAGCTTTGGCCACTGTCAAGCTGGAAGATGATAAGGATAAGATGGTAGGAGGTGCATCAATAGTGAAAAACTCTCATGAGGAAGTGGTGCAAACTCTTGCCAATTCCCTTTTCCCAGCACAGTTTATGAATGGCAATATCCACATTCCAGTGGCAGTGCAAGCCGTGGCAGGGACCTACCAGAATACAGCCCAGACAGTTCATATATGGGACCCGCAACAGCAGCAACCCACACCTCAAGAGCAGGGACAGCAGCAGCAACAGCAGCAGTTGCAAGTCACTTGCTCTGTAAGTAAACTATCCCAATGAAAGTGTTTGCAGTGTTTAAATGTTCCGATTGTAAGAAGGCATGGTTGTGATCTTTGTGAAAGAGGCATTTTAATGTCAATAATAGAACTGTCTAGGCATTTTACCTAAGCTACATGAGTATATAGGATAATTTTGGTAAGAATTTTGGTCAAAAAATCAATCCCAAAACCTGGATTGACTTATCCATGCATCAATGTGAGTACTGTACTTTTGTTATAAAAAAGGAACCATTCCTTTACCTGAATAGAATGCCAAAAGGCGGAAGCTTTGTCCTGGGAAAACCTAAAAAAAAGCACCAACCCCCATCATTGAGATGTTTTGATTTTTCCCTTTTATTTATAAACATTTTTCCCTGCTGGACTACTGTAACGCCCTCTACGTTGGCCTTCCCTTGTCGACAATCCGGAAACTCAAGCTGGTGCAGAATGCCGCTGCTCGCTTGCTGGTGGGAGCACCAGTAAGGGAGCACATCACTCCCATTCTGCGGCAACTGCACTGGCTTCCTATTGAGTACCGAATTGCCTTCAAGGTGCTGGGTCTTACATTTAAGGCCTTACACGGTCTAGGGCCTGTGTACCTGAGGGACCGCCTTACCCCGTATGTTCCCCCGAGATCACTACGCTCGGAAGAGCGCAACCTGTTCGTCATTCCATCGATCCGCTCCTGCCATCTGTCCACTATGAGACAGCGAGCCTTCTCTGTTGCGGCCCCTGTGCTATGGAACTCACTTCCGGACCATACTCGTGCGATTTCAGAGCTCGTCCCCTTTCGGAGGGCGTGCAAGACCGCTCTTTTTAGGTATGCTTTTAGTTAAATCTTTTAGCTAAATTTAAAATGTAAAGGCACGCTTACGCTTATGCCTATGAGTTTTAGGAATTTGCAATTCCGTTATTTTATCACTGTTACACTCTGTGCTTTTATTGTATGTTGTGATCCGCCCCGAGCCTGCAGGGAGGAGCGGAATATAAAACTGAATAAGAATAAATCTATGACCCTGGTGTCACTTTTATCCATGGGTCGTAGCACTGCTAAAATGACCCTTGACTTATCCATGGGTCGTATCAAAAAACGTTGCCCTTGACTTGTACATGACTTTGGCTTGTACACAAGTACCATATATGCAGTAAGTGCACAAAATAACATGAACTGTTTTTAGGTGAAGTTTCTTGACTTACTCTGAATCAAATATATTTATGGTTTTGCAGTATATGGTGTTTTTGCAGAGAGAAGTGTGCATTTGACGTATTGGCATTAGGTGACACAAGCGATTCTGCAAAAAATCTTACGTATTTTTGAAACATGCTGCCTGTGCACTCAAATACACCCTATACTCCGTTTGAAAATAAGCTATCTTCTTTTGCATTTGGAATGTTTAGGAATATGGACTATGTTTGATCTAATTTGCATAATTGCAGGAGAGAAATAGTGTTTTCTTGGAGTGTTTAGGAGAAACTGTGAAGCTTTCTTATTTTCCTTCTCCTTTCATTTTTGAAATTAATTTAATTAACTGACACAAACTGTTTTATTAGTTTTAAGTCAGCATATTGGTTTACAAAACAGCAGCTCTCTAGAATTTTACTTAGTAATTTTGAGATATATTATGTCTTAGATTAAACCTGGGTTTGTGTAAAAAGCTCTATAGAGTTGTATTCCCACTCTTGTATAAGAGTATCTTAGTAAGATACAGATGTGCAAATCTAGAGGGTAAAAGTAAGTGGGTTTCAGTTTTACAAAATTGTCATAGATGTGAAATAGTGTCTCTACAAGGTGGAAATAGTTGTGACACAAAATCATTGGCAATATGCTATATTTTTGTAGTTCTCTAATGACCTGCAATCTTCGTTGCTGTGTTCTCTTTTGACAGTTTGTTTCTTAGAGATACTGTTGTAATGAATGGGATTTGAAGAGAGTTCTTTGAGTGGGCAGAAGATCACTTTGTGTTTATCTCTTGGCTTCAAGAATATAACCTTCAGATTTGATAGACTGCCATGTAGTCCCTCAATAGTTTGCAGATACATATATGCCCAAAGTCACATATGAAGCAGTGAAGTAAAATTGTGTCCCATATTTAAAATGACAAAATCAAGTTTTGCTGTTTGGATTAAAAAAAAATACTTTGAAGCCTTGAACAGTTGAAATTGTGGAAACCAGCATGACCTTATTTAGGAGGGAGTTGCAGATGCTACTGTAGTAGCAGCATTCAGAAAGCCCATAGAGTTGTTTATATTCAGTAAAAGGACGTGGGGAAGGAGAGATGCAGTAATTTAAAGGGGAAAACCCAATTGCCTAAATCCAATTTACCATGTACATGTATAAGTGAAAAGAAAATTTGACCCAAAAAATTCAATAAACAAAAACTCTGGGTCAACTTATTTATTTATTATTTATTTATTATTTCGATTTATATACCACCCTTCCCAAAAAGGCTCAGGGTGGTCCACAACAATGAATACACAACACAACGTAGTTAAAAACAGAATAAAAACAGATTAGGACCAGAATGGAAAGCACAACCTAAGAGATTAAACGCCTGGTGGAACAGGGTGGTCTTACAGGCCCTCCTGAAGGCCTGTAACTCAGTTATTGCTCGTGCCTCTGCCGGGAGGGCTTTCCACAGGGTAGGCGCTACTGCGGAAAAGGTGTGCTGCCGAGTCGATGACAATCAGCAAATCTTGAGTGATGGAACCTCCAGTAGGTTTTGACCCATGGGCCGTAGTGGTCTCTGGGGAATGTGCATGGAGAGGCAGTCCTTCAGATACACTGGCCCCAGACCATGCAAGGCTTTAAAGGTTAACACCAGCACTTTGAAGGCAATCCGGTACTCGATGGGAAGCCAGTGCAAATGCTGGAGGACTGGTGTGATGTGGCATGTTAGTGGCACTCCAGCCAGCAGTCGAGCCACAGCGTTTTGCACCATCTTCAGCTTCCGGATTACCAACAAAGGGAGGCCAATGTAAAGGGCATTACAGTAGTCCAGTCTTGAGATGACCATGGCCTGGATTACCGCGGCTAGGTAGTCCAGTGCCTGGCACAGATGGACGCTGCTCTGCTCACGGTGGAGACCTGAGCCTCCATTGTCAGCAGAGTGTCCAGTTGGACCCCAGGCCTTTAAAGGCACGGACTAACCAACTCACCGTCCATTATTGACAGCCGGAGCTCACCCCCCCTCCCCCCGGGACGATCCAGCCACAGGACCTTCATCTTCGACAGGTTCACCTTCAACCTGCTGGCCCGTAGCCATCCAGTCACGGCTTCCAGGCACTGATGGAAATAATCGGGTACAGAGTCTGGCCGGCCTTCCATCCTCAGCACCCGCTGGGTGTCATTCAGCATACTGATGACACTCCAGACCGAAACTACGCACCAGTTGGGCCAGTGGACGCATGTAGATGTTAAATAATAGAGGAGAGAGGGGACCCCACAATTAAGGGCGACTCTTTCCGAGACCATCCCTCCCCTCTCCACCCGTTGTCCCCGAACTTGGAGAAAGGAGGCCACCCATTTAAGAGCTTATACACAGGTCAGTGTAAATGCACTCTGTTATCGTGCTGTTCTGGCCTTTATAGTTCCCTGTATTCAGTGGCATCACTACAGATGTGTAAAGGGGCTGACTTCAAATGACTGGCACTACTGCAGCCTCCAGAATTCCCCAGTCCGCCTGAGACACATGGTGTTACCCAAGTGGGAGAGAAGGAATCTCCTCCTCCTGCTTCCCTCCCTCCCCCCTCTCTCTCCCTCCCTCCCTCGTTCTCTCTCTCTTTCCCCCTTTCATTCCTTCCCTTTTCCACCACTTGAAAGAAAGAGGGAAGGAGAGAGTGCACCAAGCGAGAGGGGGCGTGGCCAGAGCGAAAAAGGGGCGGGGCCGAGTTTGCAGCGCGCGGGGGGATGCTCATCCATTCCCTTTCCGGCTTCCTCCTCTTCTGAGGATTCCTGCCAAGTTTGGTCCTGATCCATCATTATTTGAGTCCACAGTGCTCTCTGGATGGAGGAGAACTACAACTCCCAAACTCAAGGTTCAGTACTTTCTGTTGCTCTCATGAGAGTTTAGGTTTGATTCAACATGGCTGAGGAATGCTTTGATTGTATTTTCCCCTTATAGCAGAAGGAGGTAGGACTGGATGGCCCTTGGAGGTCTCCTATTCTAGGAACCCATTGTAATTATTATTATTATCATCATTAGAAGCTGAATGGCCATCTGTGAGGATTGCTTTGATTGTGTTTTCCCCTTATAGCAGAAGGAGATTGGACTGGATGGCTCTTGGAGGTCTCCTATTCTAGGAACCCATTGTAATTATTATTATTATTATTATTATTATTATCATCATCATCATTAGAAGCTGAATGGCCATCTGTGAGGATTGCTTTGTGTTTTCCCCTTATAGCAGAAGGAGATTGGACTGGATGGCCCTTGGAGGTCTCCTATTCTAGGAACCCATTGTTATTATTATTATTATTATTATTATCATCATTAGAAGCTGAATGGCCATCTGTGAGGATTGCTTTGATTGTGTTTTCCCCTTATGGCAGAAGGAGATTGGACTGGATGGCCCTTGGAGGTCTCCTATTCTAGGAACCCATTGTAATTATTATTATTATTATTATCATCATCATCAGAGGCTGAATGGTCATCTGTGAGGAATGCTTTGATTGTGTTTTCCCCTTATGGCAGAAGGAGATTGGACTGGATGGCCCTGGATGGCCCTTGGAGGTCTCCTACTCCAGGAACCTGTTGTTGTTGTTGTTATTATTATTATTAGCAGAGGCAGAATGAATATTATGCCTTATCATTCAGGGTTATAGGCCTGTGTGGAAGGGCCCTGGCTTCTTATTTGACTTCCTTTCCACACATCTGAATAAAATCCCATGTTATTTGCTTTAAACCAGATTATATGAGTGTGGACTCCGATAATCCAGTTCAAAGCAGGTATTCTGGGCTATATGGCTGTGTGAAGGGCCCTGAGTCCACACTGCAATATAATCCAGTTCAAAGCAGGTTTCGTGGGGTTTCCTGCCTGGATATTCTGCGTTATATGGCTGTGTGAAGGGCCCTGAGTCCACACTGCAATATAATCCAGTTCAAAGCAGGTTTCGTGGGGTTTCCTGCCTGGATATTCTGCGTTATATGGCTGTGTGAAGGGCCCTGAGTCCACATTGCAATATAATCCAGTTCAAAGCAGGTTTTGTGGGGTTTCCTGCCTGGATATTCTGCGTTATATGGCTGTGTGAAGGGCCCTGAGTCCACACTACAATATAATCCAGTTCAAAGCAGGTTTTGTGGGGTTCCCTGCCTGGATATTCTGCGTTATATGGCTGTGTGAAGGGCCCTGAGTCCACACTACAATATAATCCAGTTCAAAGCAGGTTTTGTGGGGTTTCCTTCCTGGATATTCTGAGTTATATGGCTGTGTGAAGGGCCCTGAGTCCACACTGCAATATAATCCAGTTCAAAGCAGGAACTGGGACTCGAGACTGGGATTTTGGTGTTCATCTCTATCTCCAAGTCAAAGCCCCGGTGTCCTCCCCAGACACCTCCCACGCGGGGCGGGGGCGCAGCTGGGGGCGTGGCAGGGGTGGCGCCGGGAGGGGGCGGAGCCGGGGGCGGAGGCAGACCCTTCGGCCCCCCAGGTCATCAGTAACCGGAATTCCGGCCACAGGTCCGGTAGAAGTTGGACAGCCCTGTCCTAGAGTATGGACTGGTTTGATCTTCTCCAGTCCAAGGCACTGTCAGAATTTTCCTCCTGCACCACAGTTCAAAAGCGTCTATCTTCCTTCACTCAGCCTTCCCTAAGGTCCAGTTGTCACACCCATAGTTTGCAACGGGGAATACCATTGATTTAACTATGCGGATCTTCATTGCCAGTGTGATGTCTCTACTCTTCACTATTTTATCGAGATTGGTCATTGCTCTCCTTCCAAGAAGTGAATGTCTTCTGATTTCCTGGCTGCAGTCTGTGTCTGCAGTCATCTTCCCGCCTAGAAATACAAAGTCTATCACTGCCTCCACGTTTTCTCCCTCTTCGCCAGTTCTCAATCGAGTCTGGTTGCCATCATCTTGGGTTTTTTAATGTTTAGCTGCAACCCAGCTTTTGCCCTTTCTTCTTCCACCTTGGTTAGAAGGCTCCTCAGCTCCTCCTCACTTTCAGACATCAAAGTGGTATCAACTGCATATCTAAGGTTGTTAATGCTTCTTCTAGCAATTTTAACTCCAGCCTTGGATTCATCAAGCCCCGTACGTTTCATAATGTGTTCTGCAAACAAGTTGAATAGGTTGGGTGCGAGTATAGAGCCCTGTCGTACGCCTTTCCCAACCTTGAACCCGTCGGTTGTTCCAAGTTCTGTTCTTACTGTTGCTATATGGTTGTTATACAGATTCCTCAGGTGACAGACAAGGTGGCTTGGTTTCCCCATACCACAAAGAACTTGCCACAATTTATTATGATCCACACAGTCAAAGGCTTTAGAATAGTCAATAAAACAGAAATAGATGTTTTGAAATTCCCTGCCTTTCTCCATTATCCAGCGGATATTGGCAGTTTGGTCTCTCGTTCCTCTGACTTTTCTAAACCCAGCTTGTACATCTGGCAACTCTCTCTCCATGTATTTGCTGGAGTCTTCCTTGCAGGATCTTGAGCATGACCTTACTGGCATGTGAAATAAGTGCCATTGTACAAAAGTTTGAGCATTCTTTAGCGTTTCCCTTTTTTTTGGTATGGGGATATAAGTTGATTTTCCCCCAATCTAGATATTATTTATTTACGTCATTTCTATCCTCCCCATATCAGCCCAAAGACTGAGGGCAGCGTACAAGTCGGCAACAATTAGATGCCATATATAAAAATACATACATTGGTAAAAAGCAAAAAAATCATAGATTTAAAAACCATAAAAGCAATAAATAATAAAAACTATTTAAAAAACTACGTCTTGTTCAAAACATCAACCGTTCCATCGTCTTAGCCATTCCTAGTTCATTTTCCGATTTGAGTTTTTCTGGTCATGCTGTGGTTCCAAACGCTTGCTCAAAGAGCCACATTTTCACTCTCTTTCGAAAGGTCAGGAGGGAGGGGGCCGATCTAATATCCCTAGGCAGGGAGTTCCACAGCCGAGGGACCACCACAGAGAAGGCCCTGTCTCTTGTCCCCACCAAACATGCTTGTGAAGCAGGTGGGATCAAGAGCAGGGCCTCCTCAGACGATCTCAAGTTCCTAGAAGGTTCATAGGGAGAGATACGTTCAAATAAATAGGATGGTCATTCTTGTGTTTTTCATATTTGCCCCATAATATCTGCACCTAATTTCCCCTTCCCACTCCTCCAATTCCATCTATCCCTTCATGCACTGGAGATTGCACACATGAATCCCCTACTCTTTTACCTCCAGTACATATATAGATCTAGGTGTGTGTGTGTGTATCTTGTATGTTTATGTGAGAGAGAAAACAAACTGAACATTCATGTAAAATTCCTAAGTTGGGGGAAAAGCGGGCGATGTTAGGCAAAAAGAAGAATTTGCTGATGGGACTGGTCCCCTAAGGCAACTTTGATGCTTCCTCTCTCCCTAACTCCCTTTACTTAACCATGGAGCATATCAAAATCCATAATTTTGACCCCAAAAACTGTACTGGACTTATAGGTGAAGTTCACTTATGTAAATAGAAGGGACTCAGCATGTATAGTGGTTTGAATGTTGGACTATGACTCCGTAGAACAAGGTTTGATACCCTGCTTGGCCATGAACACCCAGTGTATGATTTTGATGTAAATTCAATCTTTCAGCCTCAGAGGAAGGCAAATCCTAACAAATGTTGCCAAGAAAACCTCATGATGTGTTTGTTTTAGCGCCGCCATAAACCAGCAGTGACATGAAGGTAAACAACAGTCATGGAATGAGTCATGTACATGCACCAAGCTGTCATTGTTTGAATGGGTTTACTCTCATTAGGACATTTGGTTAGATTTTGGTCTGTAATTTTAGAAGTGTGTATCTGTTCTGACTATGATTACTATAGCTGAGTATTTGTAAATTTATATTCCATGATAACATGAGTGATTTTTAAAAAAATGTCTCAAGTAGCTTAAAACATGATGTTGAAGTTACTCAATTATTTGCATCAATTTAATATAAAAACAAATATTGGGAATTAGTGATCCCATTGTTGCTGTTGTTTATTGTTGATTTTATTTTTATTTTATTGTGTGTGTTTTAATCTGTATTTTTGGGCTTGTCCCCTTGTAAGCCACCCCGAGTTCCTTCGGGGAGATGGTGGTGGGGTATAAAAATAAGATTATTAAATAATAATAATAATAATAATAATATTATTATTATTAGAAACACAACAAGATGAGTACACAGCAAACAAGGTCACTGCTGGCTGTTGTATTGGATCACACATCGAACACTTCCCAAGTGTCTAGGACTGTGTAATGTATCAGCGAATAATGCGTGCAGATCCTAGTAGGGTGGCCTTCTGCAACTGACAGATGATGATTTTGTCAGCGCCGATTGTGTTTTAAGTGCAGGCCAATGTCTTTAGGCACTGTACCCAGTGTGCTGATCATCACTGGGCCACCTTTACTGGCTTGTGCCAGAGTCTTTGCAGTTCGATCTTTAAATCGTATCGTGTCAACGTATTGTTGTTTATTTGTTCATTCGCTTCATACTTTTTCTGACCTCATGGACCCGCCCACGCCAGAGCTCCCTGTTGGCCGCCGCCACCCCCAGCTCCTTCAAGGTCAAGACAGTCACTTCAAGGATAACATTCATCTATCTTGTCCTTGGTTGCCCCCTCTTCCTTTTTCCATTCATTTTCCCCAGCATCATCTTCAAGATTTCCAAATGGTTCATTACAACACTCTCATCAGCTTTTCCCGTTGCTTCTCTTCAATCCTGCTGTCGCCTAGGATTGCAACATCGGCGATCCATACTTTTTTTCCCCCATGACAGTCTGTCTGAATTTGGAAGTCCCAGTGTAGTTTGATGTGTTCATTTTCCATAACTTTTTCAGGCTTGTGATCCCACCAGTTCTTTGTCACAGGCAGATGGTATTTGTGGCATAAGTTCCGATGAATCATCTGAGCCTCTATTATTATTATTATGTTTTCACTTTTCCAGAACAACTAAAAGCAGACTTTTTGTGCACATTAGCACAATACAGCACTTTGGACTGGATTTGTAACAGCAAGTTGATGGATATGGCTCAATGCTCCTGTTATGGACGAAATACTGTTTTTAACTTTAGAGAATGTGTATGATGTGTAAATGTTATTTGTGTTTTAATGTGTTTTAATGCTGTATGTTTTTGGTTTTATATTGTACTAGCTGTCCCGGCCACGCGTTGCTGTGGGTTTTTTTTTAAACTTGGGGACTGTGTGTGTAGTCATGTATATGTGCATGCGTGTATATGTGTGTACTTATGTATATGTGTGTTTGTATATGTATGTGCGTGTATATGTGTTGATGTGTGTAAGTACAGGTGTGTTTATGTATGTGTGTATGTGTATATTTGTATATTCCCGTGCATGTATATATGTGTGTGTATGTGTTTCTGTGTTCCTTTCTTCTACCCTCTTTCCTTCCTTCCTTCACTCCATCCTTCTATCCTTTCCTTCCTTTCCCCTCCCCTCCTTCCTGCTATCCTTCCTTTTTCCTTCCTTTCTTCTCCCCTCTTGCCTTCCTTCCTTCCTTCCTTCCATCCTTCTTTCCTCTCCTTCCCCTCCCTTCCTTCCTGCTATCCTTCCTTTTCCTTCCTTTCTTCTCCTCTCTTTTCTTCCTTCACTCCATCCTTCTATCCTTTCCTTCCTTTCCCCTCCCCTCCTTCCTGCTATCCTTCATTTTTCCTTCCTTTCTTCTCCCATCCTTCCTTCCATCCATTCTTCCTTCTATCCTTCTTTCCTTTCTTCTCCCCTCCTTCCCTCTCTTCCTTCTTTCCTTTCCCTCCTTCCTGCCATTCCTCCCCTTTCTGTATCAGTCCTTGCTCCCCTTGCCTCTTCTCCCTCCCTACCACCAGCATTCCGACATTCTAAACTGCCAGAAGGGTGTGGTGTGAGGGATCATGGGAGTTGTAGTCCAGTGGTTTTTTTGTATTTTTGGTCGCGTTGTTTAATTTTTTGTTTTTTTGGGGGGTGGTAAACATACCAAGTGGGGTTTTGTGTGTATGTCGGCTGATTTGGTGTCTCTGCCTTGTAAGGTTTCTCTGTTTGGGACGGTCGTTCCATGACGACTCTTCCTTTATATATATAGATTATGTTGGCATCGAATTGTGCCTTTTGTTAGGCCGCTCTGAGTCCCCCCTCGGGGGTAGAGAAGAGCGGGGTAGAAATGTTGGAAATAAATAAATAAATAAATAAAAGCAGGCAGCTGAGTCATATTATCAGAATGGTTTATCATAGTTGTTGAATCATCTTTTTGTTAATGAATGTCTGCGACAGTAGACATTTCCCTGATAGATTTTAAGAAAGCAGAGTTATCCTGAAAATTACCATTCAGTCTGTTAATGGTCGTGCCAGACTGCTTACAAACTATTCATTTTCTAACACGCAGGATTTCTCAGTTCTGTAGAGTTTTGCCTTCTGGCCTTTGCATCTTGCTTGTGTTACAAAAATTTGTATATGAAGCTCAAGCCATAAAAGGTGGCTTGCAGGCTTTTGAGAGCCTTGGGTGCTTACCACCTCTGCTACAGACAAATGACACCATATCATTAGGTTTACTGCATTGAAATTGGCTTCTCTGCAGTAACTTAAAGTTAGGGATGAGGTAATGGCAGAATTGTAGCCAACACTTCAGCCAAGCTGTAAAAGACTGCGGGGGACATCTGTTTCTATAGAATTGGTATTTTTAATACCTCTTAAACATATCTTAAGGCAGCAGCTTGGTAAGTATAGTTTCAGCTTTTGGTCTCAATTTTGTTGAATTTAAAGATTGAGTTCTTACACATTTGCAGCAGTTCTGAAATGCAGTTTCTGCTGTGTCAACAGCTTCTATTGGCTATTGTGGGATGCTTTTGATTTCTCTTGCATTGAAGCATGCACCAGTTGTGCTGGTTTTGAATTCTTGTAGTCAGATTATAACTGAAGGGTTTTCTTTAAAGGAGCGTGGTTACTGATGTATCCAGTGGAAAACAGATTTGTAATTAGGTCATGAAGGTCTCTTTTTCATACAGCCACCATAAGTCAAGTTGCAACAACTTCAGTAACTTCTAGCCTGGAGGAGGAGCATATGTACCTTCAAATCATTTCCAACTTAATAGGTTTTTGTCTTCATTTCACCTTAAGGTTTTGTTTTTTGACAGGATTTGTTCATAGAAGGGTTGTTTTTGCCTTCCTTTGAGGCTCAGAATGTGACTTGCTCATGATTACCCAGTGAGTGTCCAGAACGAAGCAGAGATTCAAGCCTTGGTCTTCAGAGATATAGTCCAACACTAAAAAACTGAATGTACTCATATAATTTGTGGTACATAAATTTGAAGTAATAAACAGACATTCACAGTGGTTCTCAACCTGTGGGTCCCCAGATGTTTTGGCCTTCAACTCTCAGAAATCCTAACAGCTGGTCAACTGGTTGGGATTTCTGGGAGTTGTAGGCCAAAACACCTGAGGACTCACAGGTTGTGAACCACTGCACTAAAGCATCTTTGGCTGTGCACAAACAAATAGTACTTGCCACAGGGTGAGTAGCCATTTCGAAGCCTTGTGCTGTTGTTGCAATAGTTTTTCCATACATTTGCTTTCACTGCTTTAACATTTTTTCACTGTCAAGTGATCCCCAGGATTATACTGTATATACTCATGTATACATCGAGGGTTGTAATTAACCATTTGGAAATCTTGGAGAAGATAATGATGCTGGGGAAAATGAAAGGAAAAAGGAAGAGGGGGCAACCAAGGGCAAGATAGATGGATGTTATCCTTGAAGTGACTGACTTGACCTTGAAGGAGCTGGGGGTGGCGGCGGCCGACAGGGAGCTCTGGCGTGGGCTGGTGCATGAGGTCAGAAAAAGTCTGAAGCGACTGAACAAATAAACAACAATATGTTGAGGAAGGTTTCAGGGGCAAAATTATGGATTTTGAGATGACCCATTCACAAGTCAAGGGTCATTCCACAATGAGGGGAAAGCACCAATGCTCATTTTTAACTCCTTGCTTTCCAACCAGGTAAGGAAGCTCTTGCTTGACTTAAGTGTTTCTTTGTAAATTAAAATATGGCCTATTTTAGTAAGATTTTTAAGAGACCTACAGTAAGTCATGCTATAAATGTGATCTGAAATGTTTGACAAATATCTAGATCAGTGCTATGATCTAGATCAGTGCTGTCCAACTTCTTCCGGCCCAAGGGCCGGAAGAAGTGTCACTGATCACCTGGGGGGGCCGCAGGTGATCAGTGAGCAGGGGGCGGGGCCGAGAGCGGGGGTGGGGCGGGGGGCGGGGCCAGCTGACTTCTCCTCCTTCGCCCCTCCTCCTCCCCAGCGGACGCGCCGGTGCGGGAAGGAGGAGGGGCGAAGGAGGAGGAGCCAGCTGTCTTCCTCCTGTCTGTATCGCCCCTCCGTCCCTCTCTCGGCGCCGCCCGTTGCGGGGCAGTTCACAGCGGCGCCGCTGAGAAAGGGAAGAAGGCGATCAGGCAGGAGGAAGAGAGCTGGCCCCTCCTCCCTGTACCGCCCGTCTTGTCCCTTTCTCGGCGGCGCCGCTGCGAACTGCCTCGCAGCGGCGGTGCGAGAAGGGACGGAGAGAAGCGATCCAGGCAGGGAGGAGGAGCCAGCTGTCTTCCTCCCTGCCTGGATCGCCCCCTCCGTCCCTCTCTCGGCGCCGCCGCAGACCGAACTGCCAACGAACGGCGGCGCGAGAGAGGACGAGGCGATCCAGGCAGGGAGGAGGGGCCAGCTGTCTTCCTCCCTGCCTGGATCGCCCCTCCGTCCCTCTCTCGGCGCCGCCGCTGCGAGGCAGTTCGCAGCGGCGCCGCCGAGAAAGAAAGAAAGGCGATCAGGGAGGAGAAGCCAGCTGTCTTCCTCCCTGCCTGGATCGCCCCCTCCGTCCCTCTCTCGGCGCCGCCGCTGCGAACTGCCTCGCAGCGGCGGCGCCGAGAGAAAGGAGAAAGGGCGATCAGGCAGGAGGAAGAGAGCTGGCTCCTCCTCCCTGTCTGGATCGCTTCTCCGTCCCTCTCTCGGTGACGAAAGGGCAGAAGGCGGCGCCAACGGCGCGTGTCACAGGCCTGGTGTGACGCGCTGCCTCTTGGCACCGCCTACTCCTCCTTTTCGGCGCCTCCCCTCCCTTCTAGGCCGGGAGCCGCCGAAGGAGGAGTAGGCGGTGCCAAGAGCAGCGCGTCACGCCAGGCCTGTGACGCGCTGCTCTTGGCGTCTCTGCCCACCGGCGGCTCCCGCCCTAGGTGGGGAGGGCGCCCGAAAAGGAGAGCTAGCTCTCTTCCTCCTCCCTGCCGCCTCCCCCTCCCCCGGCCGCCATTTTTAAAAAACAAATCGATTTTTAAAAAAAAATAAAAATAAAAATGGCGGCTGAGGGCATAGGTGGGGCCGTGTCCAACAGGCTACGGGGCCGGATCCGGCCCCGGGGCCGCCAGTTGGACAGCCCTGATCTAGATCATAGATGGGGACAATATGGCCCAAGACTATTTTCCATACAAATGTTTTGCAGTCCTGCAAATGTCCTCACAAACCTGTCTCCTTGCAGTTTGGGACATGGGATTCAGCCTCTTTTTAAAATGTGCACAGGCCTAAAACAGGTGATCAGTTGCAAAATATTGCAAACAGGTTGACTACAGTACCTATATATGTGTGTAGAGATGTCTATCAAGTAGCCTATATAGCCCATTCCTGCCATATAGTGTATTTGGTATGTTAAATGTGCAGTTTTTTTTGCTTAGTGGAAATATTTGACAGCCAAGGAGACTGTTAATAATCAAACTAAGAAATTGCAGCATTCTTGTGTAATTCTAATTTATCCTTGTAGTAATGTGTTACTGAGGATGGACATTAAACATAATTGCTGCTTTGAGTTCCACCAGTGGGAGAAAAGCAGGATAAAAATTAATAAATAATATTCAGAACCTTGGTTTTCCTGTTACTGTCGTTGTCCTCAGTATTAGAAAAGGGTTACAGTTGTAAACTTAAATGGATGTCCTACTTGTTCATTTGAAACCAAATAATCCTTTTGTGAGAAACCTTTGTCGTAACCTTGACTTTGGCACAATATTTTTTTATTTTATATGAAAGTCTTTATTACTGAAAAGATTTCCCTTTAGCTATTGGCAGAGAGATGGTAATGACTATAAACATTTGCATTTTCTAGAGCAGTTAGTATTTAGTTTCCCCCAGTAAGAGACTTTTAAAATCTTGTTAATTCTACTTACTAAGGGAAATCAATTACATTGGTCCTTAAATTGCTACAGTATATTGACCTTGTTCAAACATAACAGGCTGCTCCCAACAATGAACCGTATGCTCATATGCAACAAGTTTGATCTTTTGCTCTTACTTACATTGGAGAGTTGCTCATTTTTTAAAAAAACAAAAACAATTTCCTGTGGAATTGTATTTTAATTTAAGAAGGTAGTTGATGTGAGATGTTCACTTTCACTACCATGATCCAGAGTAGTACAGAATAACCATATATGTTCAGGCTCAATAGTTCACATATATCATTGCACACAGGACTACATATCAAGTCACAAAATACATAACATAAATTTGTGTGGTATATTTTTAAGGACTTAAGCATGTATAAAATGTACAGTGAGCTCTCCACATTCACTGGGGTTAGGGGCACAGTACCACTGTGAATGTAAAACACACACATTAATAAATAGCCTTTTTTACCTGAGAGATTATCTGTCTAGGGATTTTTAGGAATTCCAGCATGACTCCAGTGGTCAACGTCTACTGGAATCTGTCTATTTATTTTTAATTATTTATTTACGATATTTCTATTCCGCCTTTCTCAAGCCTGAAGGCGACTATAGAATCACATTGGAGGACCTAGAGATTCACTGTAGAAATCTCTAAGCCCTCCAGCATGACTGGAGGAAGTTAACTATAGAGTCATATTTCAGGACCTCGAAGTTCCTAGAGAGAACATTTTAAATCAAATCTGTGAATAATCAAACCTGGAAATGTGGAGGCATGACTGTCCAAGGCAGAGAATGAAAATTAGTAATGTTACTACTTATTGTGTAATCATTAGTTTATTGATATAATATTTTTAATTCAGAGTGTTGTCCTCCCTGCCCATATACACACATGCATATCTTAATGACTTAACAAGGCTTCCTACCTGTGACAGGGCTGTTTACAAAGCGGTTCAGAACACTCTCACTGGGTAGACCTGGTGAGAAAAGGATGTTTTAATTCGCAGGTTTACTATATTCTCTTCCATCCTATACAGATGAAAACAAATTAAAAACAGTTGCAAACTTGTTTTTACAATTTGCTCACTTCCTCCAGCAAATAAAGTATGGGTTTGAAAATGGCTTTGGATACCCCATTCCAGGAAGGAAACCAATCTGCTTTCTCCAGAAATCACCATTTGGAGCAGATCTTTGATTCAGCAGCATCGTCGAGCCCAATGTAGTTTCCTGATATTTATGTATTTGGTTGGTTTGGTAGATATTTTGTTTTCTCTTAGTCTCCACAAGTAAAATCTTAAATATTAAGCCCTCAAAACGAGAGGCGCTGAAATCTCACACCTCTTTCCCATGATAGTTGAATAAAGAGACTGGCTTAAAAGTGAACTACAAATAGGGATTGTAAACGAGGATCAGCAGAACATCACGGAAAACATAGAAACTAGGAAGCTATCTGTAGTTAGTAGCAAGGAGAAAGGAGAAGGCATGTTCATGCTTTTCACGTAATCATATGTCAAACGTCCTGTGATTAGAGTAACTTGCTAGGTTTGAACTGAGGACGCATAATGTTGTTAGAGCAAACTGACAAATATGTGAATACACCCAGGCTAAACAGCTTTACACTTGCACCTTCATTATTGCTTTCTGGTTCTTTCTCATAAAGAATATGAAATGACAGTTTGCATATAGGAAAATTGGTTTTTAAAAGTATGATTAAATTAAGAGGTCACTAGAGTTCATACCTCAAGGATTAATATTGGTTTTGTTTGGTATTTTTACTAGTACCTCAAGATCTACTAATAGTCCAGGTGCGAAATATGTGCAGTTTATAATATAAAAACGGAACGGATCTTACAGATCTTTCATAATTCAAAACACACAAGAAAAAAACCATTGTTACCCAGCCAATCTTCAGTTTAACAGCACTGAGGGATAATTTTGTTGCTATTATTTATTTATTTATTATTTCAATTTGTATACCACCCTTCCCGACAGGCTCAGGGCGGTTTACAACATATAAAAGCAGTACATTATATAAAATAGCAATAAAACCATAACAATAAGATAACAAGAACAATACAGCAAATAACAACAGCTAGCATTTGTGGCTAAGGGTTGGAGGCTTGCCGGAAGAGAGTTGTCTTACAGGCCTTCCGGAAGGCAGGTAACTCCCTGATTGAGCGGACTTCAGCCGGCAGTGAATTCCACATATTCGGCGCTATGACCGAAATGGCTCTTTGCCTAGTGGCTGACAAATGGTAGTGCCGAAGGGAGGGCACTTCTAGCAGGTTTGGGTCCTCCGACCGGAGTGATCTCTTGGGAACATATGGAAGAAGACGGGCCCTCAAGTACACAGGCCCCAGACCATACAAGGCCTTAAAGGTCAAAACCAACACTTTGAAAGCAATCTGGTACTTGATTGGAAGCCAGTGCAATTGCTGCAGAATCGGGGTGATATGACTTCGATTTGACGCACCCGCCAGAAGTCGAGCTGCAGCATTTTGCACTAGCTTGAGTTTCCGGATTACTGCCAAAGGAAGGCCCATGTAAAGGGCGTTACAGTAGTTCAGTCTCGAGATGACCGTCCCCTGGATGACCATAGCAAGGTCGTTCCTGGAGAGGTAGGGTGCCAGCCGCCTAGCCTGTCGCAAATGGTAGAATGCAGATCTGCTCACGGTGGAGACCTGGGCCTACATTGTCAGCAGTAGGTCTAATTGGACCCCCAGGCTTTTTACTAGTGACGACGGGCGTAATGCCTCGTTGTCCAGAGTAGGCAGCCGGAGCTCACCCCCATCCGGGCGACCCAGCCACAAAATCTCCGTCTTCGATGGGTTCACCCCCAACCGGCTGGCACGAAGCCAACCAGTCACGGCTTCTAGGCACAGTTTGAAATTTTCAGGTACAGAGTCCGGTCAGCCATCCATCCTCAGCACCAGCTGAGTGTTAAAAGAGTTGAGTTGCTGTACTGTAAAGCATAGATCTGCTGGTAGATGTAGATTTATCTTCTGCCATCCAGGTTTACTTAATGAATAACATTCAGATATTACTCTTTTCCCATGAAGAGGATTGTATTGCATTTACCTACTCACATGTGTGCATGTGTTGATGCTTTATTCAAGTATCCTGGAGCAACATGAATCAAAACAGTATAATCCTAATTAAGTGTGGGTGTAGAATAGCTTTGAAATGTGATTGCACATGTGCTGATGCTATTCAGTTACACAAAAACTGCTTTTACTTTTGCCGACTTAAAATGAATGGAAATGACTTTTTTTTTCTCATAGGCTCAAACTGTCCAGGTTGCTGAAGTGGAGCAACAGCCGCAGCCTCAGCCTTCACCCGAACTCCTCCTTCCACAGTCCCTGAAGCCAGAGGAAGGGCTAGAAGTGTGGAAGAGCTGGGCACAGACTAAAAATGCAGAGCTGGAGAAGGAGTCTCAGAACAGGCTTGCACCTATTGGCAGTAAGTCCTCCGGGCAGAAGAAGTAATGCTTTGTCTTTACAAACCAAAGTATTTTTTTCTTTGCTCCCCTGAGTATGGAAAGTTATTACATTCCATGAATCTGGAATTGGTTATTGAATGATAACCTCTCCCTTCAGGCATCCCATGCTCCAAATGTTCTTTTGAGTATTTAACTGCCTCCCCCTTTTGGTGATCTCGTTTTTAGTTGTTCAGTTGAATTATTTTAAATTATTTTGATACTGTTTTCCCATTTTATTGTGTTTTTATATTAAAAATGAGTCTTGATAACTTGAAAAACTACGCTTCCTCATTTTCTGGATTTTTTGGCCTCTGAATTTTTTTATTTATTAACATATTACTAGGGTTATACAACATGCTAAAGTCACACAAGATGCTAAAGTTACTCGTTTGTACTGTACCTTTTCATTCAATTCATTTCTTCACATCTTTTCCCTTCATTGTTGAAAGGTAGTCTGCCATTGGGCTCACTTTGGTAGTATTAAGTGTATCAGGGTTTAAGGTTTACTAAATTAAATCTTAATGGCAAAACTCTGTTTTGAGTACCGTATTTTCTGGTGTATAAGACTACTTTTTAACCCAAGAAAACCTTCTCGAAAGTCAAGGGTCATCTTATACGCCGGGAGTCGTCTTATAGAGCAGGTGCTGAAACTTCCAATCCGGATTGGAGAATCTGTGGTTGCCGCATATGGTGGGGGGAGCTCAAAAATGGCAGTGGCTGCATCTCTGCCATATGCACCGACTGTATGAAAGCATTAAGGTACAAGTACGGTAGAAGAAAATCCATTCATCACGATTCATGGACTTAATGCGGTCCCTATGGTGAGGTGAAGGGGTGCCTCATTGGGAAGGTGTAAGTGAAGGGCAGAGGAAGTTGTAGGCGTCTGGGACACCCAGGGTATGGAAAAAAGAGATGGAGTGGCTCTGGCCCCAGAAAAACAGACCTCTTTTACCTGTCTGGCCCGCCCTTGTATCCTATTACCGTACCTCCTCCTCTGCCTCTCAGATCTCGTTCCTGGGGACTGCAATGAAGCACTGTAGGTGCGCAGGTGCGAGATCTGAGAGGCAGAGAAGGAGGTACAGTAATAGGAAAATTACCATATTGAAATCAAATCTGATGCTTTTAAATTTTTTATTTGGTGTGTGCGTTGGAAGAGGGGTAGTCTTATATGGCGAGTATATACCAAACTATAGGCCCAGTCGTCTTATACGCCGGACAATCCGGAGTAAATATTTTGGCCCGCTAAGCAAAAATACTTAATGTGGGCGAAATCTGTTCTTGAAAATGTCAGTTAGCTTTTTTGGGGAGACAGTAAAGGAAAGATGATCAGGTCTCGAAATAGCCTTCTGAAGAACATCAGTTAATGGTCTTTTTTGTTGTGATTTGCAGGACGTCAGCTGTTGAGATTCCAGGAAGATCTCATATCATCAGCTGTAGCAGAGTTGAATTATGGACTGTGCTTAATGAGTCGTGAAGCTCGTAATAATGAAGGCGAGCCATATGATCCAGATGTTTTGTACTATATCTTCCTGTGTATTCAGAAGGTACAATGTCATGGAAATTCTTTTTGTAACCAGTGGCCATCTGTAGGAAAGTGTTTTCGTTGTGATTAGGACAATTCTTGTACATGCTTGGGAGAGATACTCATTTTCATTCAATGGTGAACTTTTTCTTCTTTTGCATGACAACGAATATGTTCAAAAAGCATATTACAAAATGTACTCCTATATTTAGCACTCATACTCAAGTCTGTTTTAGTTCAGTAAGTGAACTAAGGGTATAGGCTGAATAAATCATGTATCTTAGGCCTATGTATCCCAACCTAAGACCTCAGTTACAGTACATATATAAAGAAACACATAATGCATCATACTTATAAAAGCACATAATCATAAATCCACTTGTGAAATGCCAATACAGTGTTCCCTCACTTATTGATGGGGTTAGGTTCCAGGACCTCCCGCAATAAGTGAAAAACCGCAATGTAGGGATACTCTATTTATTTTAATATTTATACATTATTTTAGTAGTTATATTTATTTATTTATTTATTTCAGGATTTTACCCCGCTCTTCTCAACCCCCGAGGGGGGACTCAGAGCGGCTTACAGTATGGCACAATTCGATGCCACATCATACAGTACAAAACCCCACAACAATTAAAATACATTAAAACACATTAAAATACAGTTCCATCAGCAACATACACAGTCATTCCAAGTTAAAAACAATATTCACTCCATAAAAACATTGGCCCTCTTCATCCATTCCATTAAAATCCCCATCTAACATGCTGTTAGTGCTGGTGTGCAAACGCCTGGTCCCAAAGCCAGGATTTTACCTTTTTCCTGAATGCCAGGAGGGATGAGGTGGACCGTACCTCCATAGGGAGCGCATTCCACAGGCGGGGAGCCACCGCCGAGAAGGCCCTGTCCCTCGTCCCCACCAACCGCATTTGAGAAGTCGGCGGAAGCGAGAGCAGGGCCTCCCGGATGATCTTAGGTTACGGGGTGGGACGTAGCGGCCCGATGCGTTCGGACAAGTAAGCTGGGCCAGAACCGTATAGAGCTTTAAAGGTCAAAACCAGCACTTTGAATTGAGCCCGGAATTGGACAGGCAGCCAGTGGAGCTGACACAACAGGGGGGTGGTATGCTCCCTGTATGTAGCTCCCGTTAGTAATCTGGCTGCCGCCCGCTGGACTAATTGCAATTTCTGAACTGTCTTCAAAGGCAGCCCCACGTAGAGTGCGTTGCAGTAATCTATTCGGGATGTGACCAGAGCGTGGACGACCGTAGCCAGATCAGACTTCCCAAGGTACAGGCGCAGCTGGCGCACGAGTCTTAACTGTGCAAAAGCTCCCCTGGCTACCGCTGAGACCTGGGGTTCCAGGCTCAGCGATGAGTCCAGGATCACTCCCAAGCTGCGAACCTGCGTCTTCAGGGGGAGTGTAACCCCGTCCAACACAGGCTGTAACCCTATGCCCTGTTCGGCCTTACGACTGACCAGGAGGACCTCTGTCTTGTCTGGATTTAGTTTCAATTTGCTAGCCCTCATCCAGTCCGACACAGCAGCCAAGCACCGGTTCAAAGTCTGGACAGCCTCCTTGGTGACAGGTGGGAAGGAGTGACAGATCTGGACGTCATCTGCGTACAGATAACACCTGACTCCAGCGGTTTCATGTAGATGTTAAACAACATCGGGGACAGAACTGAACCCTGAGGGACTCCACAGGACAACGGCTGTGGAGCCGAACAGGTGTCACCCAATGACACCTTCTGGGTACGCCCTTCCAGGAAGGATTGGAGCCACTGCAGAGCAGTACCCCCAAGCCCCATGTCTGCAAGGCGACCCAGAAGGATACCGTGGTCAATGGTATCGAAACCCGCTGAGAGGTCCAGCAGAACCAACAGGGACACACTCCCCCTGTCAAGTTCCCGGCGTAGATCATCTACCAAGGCGACCAAGGCTGTTTCAGTACCATGAAATGTCTGGTGGTCTTATACACTATGTTAAGTCTTTATAAACTTAAAATAAAGTGAAGGAAAAGAAGGAAAGGGCCTTCAAGGCTGGAGGGAAGGAGAGAGGACTGAGGAGGGAAAGCATCTTGGAGAGCGGCGGCAAACCCCACAAAACAGCAAAAATGCCATGATATATATTTTAAATTAATATTTTTTGAAATCCGCAAAGTAGCGAGGGAATACTGTATACTTCAATTTTAACAAATAGCTTGTTTCAAACTGCAATTAATTCTGCCCCCTAATTATAATGTCTTGCACTGGGCTTTAATGGCTAGTCCAATTGAATTTTGTTCCTTTCCTCACCATGGTCCTTGGGATCACCTCAAAAGCAATACTACAGGATGCCATGAAGTGGAAAAAGAAATTTGGGAGGAAATTTAAATAGATGCTATTTTTATATGAAATCCAAACATGTTTACTGCTTTTGCACTAAGAAGTGTTCCATTGGTTTGTACTCTTTAACATATTTTTAAAATTTAACATGCAAAATTATGAACATATTCCATGCTAAAGAGAGAACAGTTGAAAAGTGAGTTACTCGGGGCCCTTCCACACAACCATATAACCTAGAATATCGAGGCAGATAATATACAATATCTGCTTTGAACTGGTTTATCTGAGTCCACACTGCCATATAATCCAGTACAGTTGTGTGGAAGGGGCCTCAGATTTGTATGTAGTAGTGAGGTTGTGTCTTGTTCAAAGAGGCTAGTATATCCTGCAGGTAAACACTGAACCTTAGAACTTAATGAATTCAATTAGTTTTATACTCTGTAGGGAAGGGAAGTTCCAAACAGTAAAGGACTTTTAGTAATTAAGTGTATGTACAAGATACACAGCCATATCATCTTAACTCCTATTGCACACGAGTAACGGTTAAACAAACTATAAAACAACAGTTACATAAATAGATTTTTTTTAGTATTAGTCACTGTTCAGAGCCATTGTTGAGTAATTGCTTGAGTGTTGTTCTATGAGTTTGGAAATTCAGAATTCAAATTCCTGCTCAACTATGGAAACAACTGGGTGTTCTTGGCCAAGCCAAACTTTCTCAGCCTCAAAGCAAGGCATAAGCAAGCTTCTTCTGGATAGCTTATCAAGAAAGCTCTCAGTAAGGATCACAATAAGCTGGAGTAGACTTGAAAGCACGTAACAACTACAGAGGCTACTGTTTTGTCCTTTTAGATCCTCCTTACAATACTCCCAAAGATCCTACTCTATGGTGAACTCGCCATGGGTCAGCGCAAGAGAGGCGTCCCCAAAAAGAGATATAAGGAAGGACTCCTGGAACAGCATCTCAGACTCGGCCAGATTGATCACCAACAATGGTCCAGCCTGGCCTCACATCGGGAGGCATGGAGACGCACTATCCACAATGTTGCGGCGTCTTTCGAGAAGACGCCGAATGGGTCTCAAGAGAAAGCGACAACGCAGAAAGAACCACAACTTGGAAACAACATCACCCAAGGAGACTTTCTGCTGTGCTTTCTGCAACCGAACTTGTCTATCTCAGATTGGCCTTTTTAGTCATCAAAGCACTTGTAAAAAGCGTGGGATGAGTCCTTCCTAAGAATCTTCGTTCGCAAAGTAATGCCGAGAGACAATATATTATTATCAAGGGAGATTCTTTTAGTCCTCATGTTTCAGGTGTGGTCTTTAAAACATGGACAGCCTTAAAGAGCCAGACCAAATAGTAAATGAAAAGAGGTTATTGAAACAGCACAGTCAACTCAAAAATGGCCAAAATACTGCCAAAAACACTTTAACTTCAGTGTGAGAATCAAATTAAAGCAAAACTATGGCCAAATGGTCAAAAAGGGTACATATAAACAAAACCCGGATTATATCTCTCTATAACCTGGATTAAACCACAAAACTAAATAATACACAGGAAAAAGCACTCGTTGTCGTCCACACTGATGTCATCAAATGGGAAGAGAAACTGAAGAACGAAGAAGTGTCAAAACAGGCCAATGGTCAGGAACGGAGAAACAGCAAACATAAGTCAAACCGCGGCGGCAGCGGGGAGAGAGAGAAGCCACAGCGAAACAGCAATCCGGTTCACAGCGAGGGAGAAGACGTCGGCAACAAATCAGCAATTCAGGTCAAAAAGGGAATGAAGACAGCAACACGAAGCAGCCAGCAGCAACTAGCACACAAGAAGCAATACAAAGTGTAGCCAAAAGGGGAAACACGATGCGGAACCCATCCCATACTATACTAAGTTCCTCGGAGGCAGCGCAGGATCCAATTTACGTCCAAAGGGCCGTTCACAGGAAACATGAAACAAACGGAAGGACACAGCACCCAAAAACACCTTGCCAACTGCAAGGAGCTCCAGATCCAAACCCTTCTTTTATTCTCAAATCCTCATCAGAACTGGAATGAGCCAACACCCCGTCTTTAGCCCCATCAGCTGCACTTACAGCTTCACGTGTAGACCTATGTCTCTCCACCCATGCAGACCTTCTGCCAGGACTTAGATCTCAATACACAAACAGAGCAATCACTGGTAACAACTCACTATACACAAAACTAAACCACAGGGCATAAAGGGGCAGATCTATGGGAATAAAGGTATAGACACGTGTTTGAGGTAAAAATCACAGGTATAATCATATGAACAAATTCAAGGGCTAAATAGCATAACAATCTCACAAAAAAGCACAATGCAATGCAATTCATTCACAGTGTTCCAAATTCACATAATAACAATAGTAGTGCCCTACAGTGGTATAGGGCCAAGTACAATATTCCAACAGAATCTGTGTACCCCTACCAATAGTCAAGAGTATAATAACTCATGGCTAACGACTGAGTCAGAAAGGGAGCCTTGGTGGGTTGAAGAGCTGGCAAGCTGCTGGATGGGTAGGCACCAATGGCTGGAGGTAAGCTGACGATGCCAAGATGGCGTAAACTCCGCTTCCTCTCAGGCGCTCGAAACTTCTGACCGCTCCTCCCCAGTGTTGTAGTAACACAATAAGGACTCAGTCGATACAGGAGATTTGGCGTTTCCGCATTCTAATTCCAGCCTGGGAGATGACTCACAGCATTGACATGTATTACGCGGAAACGCAAAATCTCCTTCGACAGTCCTTATTGTGTTACTACAACACTTAATGAGTTTACGAAATGGCCATCTTGGCGTCGTCAACACCTCCAGCCGTTGGTGCCTGCCCATCCAGCAGCTTGCCAGCTAGGAGGCCCTTTTCTGACTCAGTCGCCAGCCTATGAGTTATGACTATTGATAGGGGAACACAGACTCTATTGAATATTGTACTTGGCCCTATACCACTGTAGGGCACTACTATTGTTATTATGTGAATTTGGAACACTGTGAATGAATTGCATTGCATTGTGCTTTTTGTGAGAAATTAGCACTTGAATTTGTTCATATGCTTATCCCTGTGAGTTTTACCTCAAACACGTGTCTATACCTTTATTCCCGCAGATCTGCCCCTTTATGCCCTGTGGTTTAGCTTTGTGTATAGTGAGGACTTAGATCTCCCCATGATCTAGACTGATCATCTGTACTCCAAGTCCCATCCCCAGCAACAACCCCAAACGTATCATTACCTGTTGTTTCCTCAATCCAAAACCTCACGTACTTTGGTCCAATCCATATTACTAGGCACACTCTCCGAATCCTCACCCACACTTCCCATAGTTGACTCCTCATCACCAGACCTATCATCCATCCCCTGAGAAGCCCACAAACGAACTCTACAATTTGATGGGGGTCAAAGCTTTCCGAGACAAACCAGGAAAGGGATCTTGGGGTTTTGGTGGACAGCTCAATGAAGATGTCAACCCAGTGCGCAGCAGCAGTGAAAAAAGCAAATTCTATGCTAGGCATGATCAGGAAGGGAATCGAAAGTAGGTCGGCAAATGTTGTATTACCTCTCTACAAATCGATGGTAAGGCCACATTTGGAGTACTGTGTACAATTCTGGTCTCCGCACCTTAAGAAGGATATAACGGAACTGGAAAAGGTACAAAGAAGGGCAACAAGAATGATCCAAGGGATGGAGCGGCTCCCTTATGAAATCAGGTTGCAACGCCTTGGTCTTTTCAGCCTTGAAAGACGGCGTCTAAGAGGTGACTTGATCGAAGTGTATAAAATCATGCATGGGATAGAAAAGGTGAATAAAGAAAACTTTTCTTTGTCACAAAACACTAGGACTAGGGGCACTCCTGAAGCTCCAAGGTAGGAAAGTCAGGACTAATAAAGGGAAATATTTCTTCACCCAGAGAAAGGGTCATTGGGTTATGGAACTCACTTCCAGAAGAGGTTGTGACAGCTGCCAGCCTGGACAACTTCAAGGCAGGATTAGACAGATTCATGGATACCAAGTGTATCGGTAGTTACTGAAAAGGACATTCAAGTGCCACCTCGGAGTTGGTTGAGGTAGGCAGGATTTCCCCGGGTACTGGTTGTGGGGGGTCGAGAGCAGGTCAGGGTTTTGCCCTCCCTTCTGCTCGAGATCCCCGTGTACAACTGGTGGGCCACTGTGTGATACAGAATGCTGGACTAGATGGGCTGAGGTCCGATTCAGCATGGCTCTTCTTATGTTCTTATGTTCTTATGAATCTACATCAGTAGGATCACTAAATATCTGCCGAATCCGTTTCCTCTGTTGTTCCCCATCAGACTCCTGCTCCCAAGTAGTCCGTTTTGCCCTTCTAGCCTCAACTTCTATGCTCTCAGCAGTACTCAAAGACTCCTCTACCACAACTATTTTATAAGTTGCTTTAAGAACTAGAAACTTTTGGAAAAAATTTGCTCTCACCTGTGTTACTGTGTCTTTTCAGTATCTATTTGAAAATGGACGAGTTGATGACATCTTCTCTGATCTGTATTATATACGGTTCACTGAGTGGTTACATGAAGTCCTCAAGGATGTCCAGCCCCGGGTTACTCCTCTTGGTAAGAGATCCCTCGGCCTATATTAAAAGTAGAGAAATAACGTGAAACATTTTAAGTATTTGTTTATGCCATTCTGGGTTTTTTAAATGCTTCATACAGGGTAGACAGCTGCTAGAGGGATTTTGCTAAACATTCGTCCTAATAGTGCAATGCTCCTCGTTTTCAGCTGAAAATCAGCCCTGAAATTGACCACATGTTTATTTGCACACTGGCCTTTAATTTTTTTTGTTTATACCCCAGACTTTCAAGAGATTGAGATGGTTGTGGGACGTGGCATATAATAATAATAATAATAATAATACACTTTATTTATATTCCGCTCTTCTCACCCCGAAGGGGACTCAGAGCAGATTACAGGTACACATACTTAGCAGACAATCCCTGCTGTTTCCACATACACAGTACAGACATATAGACGAACAGAGGCAAACTCTGGCCACCAGGGGGAGCTGACGCACTCCTCATCTCCCAGCGTTCCCTGTTGTTCCTTCCGCATTCCTCAGCGTTCCTGGAGTTCTTTAATGGCCTCATAATTCAGTCAAAATTTGCCTCCCCACTTAATGTGGTAGCTTTATCTCCTACTTGACAGATGCAACTGTCTTTCGGGCTGCAAAGTCCGACAGCAGGCTACACTTAAAGTTCGAGCACCCACCTCGACCCAAGCAGGCCTCGAACTCATGACCTGCTGGTCAGAGAGATCTTATGCAGCTGACACTTAGCCAGCTGCGCCACATTCCCATTCCACATTACTTTGTTTTTCATTTTGGGATCACATTTTTCACCAGAAAAAAATTAAAGACAGACGAGCTTAGGGGACTTTTGAGGAGATGCAAAAAGATTTCCGGGGCTGTATCCTTTATTTAATAGAATAACTAACAAAACATTCACTAGACTATATGTAAATGCTGCTTTTTGGTTGTAAATGCTGCTTTTTGGTTGTAACTGCTCTATCATTAAATAAAGTGTTTTATCATTAAATAAAGGAAATATGTTATCATTATGTCTTCTCTTATTTGGCAACTGTGGCGGGTGGAAATGTTACTTGGTTTCCATGCTTTTGGTGACGCTGTCATCCTATCTTTTCAGGCTATGTTCTTCCGAGCCACGTGACTGAAGAGATGTTGTGGGAGTGCAAGCAACTGGGAGCTCACTCCCCTGCCACCTTGCTCACTACCCTTATGTTTTTCAACACAAAGTATGTACTGCTATACCAATTTTGTTGCCAACATTGTAGTGATTGCTTTGAAATAAGTAGAATCCCATTTTTAATGGATTGTGGATTGTGAGGTGGGGAAGTAGAGGAGGGCAAAGACAAACTAGTGGACAGGAGTCACCTCAATGGACCAGATCAAAATTCATCTAGAGCAGGGGTGCCCACACTTTTTCAGCATGGGAGCTACTTCTAATAAAACCAAGTCTGAAAGATCTACTAAGAGAGAAGCTGGGCGGAGCTGGGGAAAAGGGGCGGGGCTTTGCGCTGCCTGGCTCCGCCCCTCCCCTCTGGCTTTAGCATTTCCACAGCTTCTGGAGGCAAGAGGGGGGAAATGCCAAGCCAGTACTGGCTATCTATGCCACTACTGGCTTGGCATTCCCCCCCCCCCCTTGCCTCCAGAAGCTGCGGAAGCGCTAAAGCTTGGAGAGGGGGTGAGGCTTCGCGCGACCTGGCTCCGCCTCCTCCCCCTCTGGCTTTAGCATTTCCACAGCTTCTGGAGGGAAGAGGGTGTAATGCCAAGCCAGTAGTGCAATAGATAGCCACTACTGGCTTGACATTGCCCTCCTCTTGCCTCCAGAAGCTGCGGAAGTGCTAAAGCTGGGTGAAGGGTGGGGCTTCATGCGGCCTGGCTCCGCCCCCTCCCCCCTCTGGCTTTAGCGTTTCCACAGCTTCTGGAGGCAAGAGGGGGGTAATGCCAAGCCAGTAGTAGCTATCTATGCCACTACTGGCTTGGCATCCCCCCCCTTGCCTCCAGAAGCTGCGGAAGCGCTAAAGCTTGGGGAGGGGGAGGGGCTTTGCACGGCCTGGCTCCGCCCCCTCCCCCCTCTTGCTTTAGCATTTCCACAGCTTCTGGAGGCAAGAGGGTGTAATGCCAAGCCAGTAGTGCAATAGATAGCCACTACTGGCTTGACATTACCCTCCTCTTGCCTCCAGAAGCTGCGGAAGCGCTAAAGCTGGGGAAGGGGGCGGGGCTTCGCGCGGCCTGGCTCCGCCACCTCAAAGTGCCCCATCCAGCTGGGATCGACCTCCTTCAGTCCTGGGATCGACCAGTCGATAGCGATCGACCTTATGAGCACCCCTGATCTAGAGTTACTGAGTTGCAGGTACTCAGAAACCTGTATATTAGTAAATTTATGTTTGTTGGTGGTTGGTTTGTACTGCAAAGGCTCCTACATGGCTTGATGAATCCGGACCAAACATGGCACACATACCCTTCATTATCCAACTTCAAATAATTGAAGGGTATGAACTTTTAAAAGCCCCCACCCTTTTTGGGCCCAGAGTAGACGGAAAGAACAGGAACAAAGTGGATTGGCTATGACTAGGTGAAGTGACCCCCTGCCATATGACTGGGACGAAGCGGACTGGCTGTTGCTAGGTGTATGGGAGGAAGGACGGAAAGAAGAAAAGAGGAAGGAAGGAAAGGGAACAGAGGGAAGATAAAGGAAAGGAGAGAAGAGAAGGAAGAGAGTGAGAAAGGAAGGAAGAAAAAGGAGGAAAGGAAGGAAAAGAAAGCCAAGAAAAGGAAAGAAGATGTGGAAATGTATGAGGGAAAGCAAGGAAAGAAGGAAAGAAAGAGCCACAAAGAGAACCTAGCTAATACCCCCAGTATTTGGTTTTGCAGAGATTCTGTCTGGAAGCAAGGAAATGCCATACCCAAGTATAACTAAGTGCCGCATTGTATGAATTTGCCAAAAACCTCTTCTTAGTTTACACTAGTAAAGGTTTCCACTGACATTAAGTCTAGTCGTGTCCGATTCTGGGTGGGGGTGCTCATCTCCATTTCTGGTTTTGCTGTGAAGGTACAATAATGCCATTAGTTTGCTGGAAATAAACACACCTGTTTCTTTGATTACGGTGAGCTGCCATTAAATATTATATTCTATGACTCTCATTTATGTCCTTTTAACTGGAAATTGGGTACTTCTCTCAGTATGAGTAATGGGTTTTCAAATATATTTTAATGTGCACCTTCTCTCTTCCTGCGCAGGTACTTCCTGTTAAAAACGGTGGACCAGCACATGAAGTTGGCTTTTTCAAAAGTCTTGAGGCAGACTAAGAAGAACCCTTCCAACCCCAAGGATAAGAGTACAAGCATCCGGTATCTGAAGGCACTTGGTATACACCAGGCTGGCCAGAAAGGTACCACTTAAAACTTTATTTTGGTTCTAGTGGCTGATCATATATTTATTCTGCAGTGCTGCTCAGAAGATACAAGATTAAAAAGGAGAGGAAATGGGTTTTATGTTATTTGTAAACTATCATTTTATTTTATTTATTCATTTTCCATATTTTATATTTTTATACAATCAGCTCACTTTTATTTTTATTTTTTTACATTGCATTACTGTAATTGTTCCTTGCGTTCGTCTGGGCATTGAATGTTTGCATTTTTTGAGTTGTAAATCACCCAGAGTCCCCTTGGAGAGAGAGAGAGGTCTATTAAGATGATGATAATTACTATTATTATATAAAGCTTCCCCAGAATAGTTCAGAGTAAACCTTGAAAGCAGGGGTGCTCATTAGGTAGATCGCAATCTACTGGTAGATCGCGTAGGGTGTCCTGGTATATCGCAGGCAGGGCGGGAGGAAGGCTCAGTCTTGCCCCGCAGGCTCCCAACGCCGCCCAGGTGCAGGAGGAGGTTGGACTGAATGGCCCTTGGAGGTCTCCTCTTATTCTAGGAACCCATTGTTGTTATTATCAGAGGCTGAATGGCCATCTGTGAGGAATGCTTTGATTGTGTTTTTCCCTTATGGCAGAAGGAGGTTGGACTGGATGGCCCTTGGAGGTCTCCTTCTACTCTAGGAACCTGTTGTTGTTGTTACTATTACTATTAGTAGTAGTAGTAGTAGCAGAGGCTGAATGAATATTATCCTCACTATTATTATGAATAAATTCAGGGGCTTATGATACTCACATTTAGTTGAATTCAGTCTTAAAATATATTATATGGCTCTCACTGAAATAAATTTCCAAATATTTTGCTTTTATGGCTCTTTGAGTAGTGGGTAGGTAGATCATTTTGACTTGGTTGTTTTATAAGTAGCTCGCATGCTGAAAAAGTGTGAGCACCCCTGCTTTAAAGCCAGTACACTTTCATAAGAGTGTACATAATTTATCACTGAGTCTTTGATAGTGGTGCTGCTCCTTTATGTTCTGTGGTGTTCTCTCGCTATTTTGCAGTTCGCTTATTGCGGACTCGCTGTTTTGCGTATTTTTTAAAAAAATTAATTTAAAATATATATCATGGTATTTTTACTGTTGGGGGGGGGGGGGTTGCTGCTGCCGCTCTCCAAGGTGCTTTTCCTCCTCAGTCCTCCCTCCAGCTTTGAAGGGTCTTCCCTTCCTTTCCTTCACTTTATTTTTAAGTTTATAAAGACTTAAAATGGTGTATAACTCCTAAAATAATGTATACTCGGCATTACATTGTGAACGAAAATTCTTAGGAAGGACTCATCCTACGCTTTTTACAAGCACGTTGATGATTAAAAAGGCCAAACTGAGATAGAAGAACTGGTTGCAGAAAGCACAGCAGAAAGTTTCCTTGGGTGTTGTTGTTTCCAAGTTGCGGTTCTTTCTGTGTTGTCGTTTCTCTTTGAGACCCATTTGGCGTGTCTTCTCGAAAGAGGCCACAGCATTGTGGATAGTGCGTCCCCATGCCCCCCGATGTGAGGCCAGGGTGGACCATTGTTGGTGATCAATCTGGCTGAGCCTGAGATGTTGTTTCAGGGAGTCCTTATATCTCTTTTTGGGGGTGCCTCTCTTGCGCTGACCCGTGGCGAGTTCACCATAGAGTAGTATCTTTGGGAGGCTGTGGTCCTCCATCCTAGAGACATGCCCTGCCCAGCGCAGCTGTGTTCTCAATAGCATGGCCTCAACACTGGTGATCCCTGCTTGCTCAAGGACAGCAACATTAGTCACATAGTCGGTCCGGTGTATATTTAGGATTGTGCGAAGACAGCGCTGATGAAAGCGTTCGAGGAGTCGTAGGTGTTGGCGATAGGTGACCCATGTTTGAGACCCATAGAGGAGAATAGACAGTACGATAGCTCTGTACACACTGATTTTGGTGCTTTGCCTCAGGTGCTTGTTGCTCCAGACTCTTTTGTGAAGCCTTCCAAATGCACTCTATGCCTTTGATAATCTGTGATCTATCTCTTTGTCAATCTTGGCACCTGAATAGATGATGTTTCCCAGGTAAGTGAACGGACTTAAGCACAGATTTGCCTATGCTGATGTGAGGATGATGATGTTCTTCCTGTGGTGTGGGCTGGTAGAGGACTTCCGTTTTCTTCAATCTGACTTCTAGCCCAAACAGCTCTGCAGCTGCTGCAAAGCAGGATGTGAGGCGCTGCAGGGCTGCTTCTGAATGGGTGTCCCTACATCGTGGTTTTTCACTTATTGCGGGAGGTCCTGGAACGTAACCTCAGCAATAAGTTAGGGAACACTGTATTTCTTCCTCTGCAAATATTTTGATTGCACCCTTTCCACTAATTTTGATGTATGTGGGTGGCTTACTGGGTTTAACTGGATGTGTCAAACCTACTTCTCTAAGATGATAGGATCAACAAAATGTATGAAAAAGTTCCTGCAACTTTGTGGAATTCTGAAGTGACATTGAGAGTTTTGCCAGCTTTCTTCCTCCTTACACCAGAGATCCCTTTTCAAATAAATGTGATGTAGGCAACAGAACTCACCTTTGACCTGCAACTCTACCAACTATTCCCATTTTGGGTTTTATTTTTACAGAATATGTATTTAGACTACTTTGTCAGATAGAAAGTTTTTGTATTTGTTCACAAGAATTACTAATTCCACCAACAAAAAATTGTTTTAAACCCCCCATAAAGATGGCTCATCAGTCACAAGAAAGAGCTTGGTGCTTCTGCTTTATTGCAAGCCTTCACAGCTTGCAGCCTTTTTGGTGTTTGGATTTCAGCCTCCAGAATTCCTGACCATTGAACAAGCTGGCTAGGGCTTTTGGGAGTTGGATGCCCAAGCATCTGGAGGGCTGCATGTTGTGCATTATTGTAATTAATTTCCCATGTAAAGTATCTTGACAGGCTTCTATTATTTGCGTTAACTTGCAGTTACTGATGACATGTATGCAGAACAGACAGAGAACCCCGAGAACCCTTTAAGGTGTCCTATAAAGCTCTATGACTTCTACCTCTTCAAATGGTGAGTGTTTCTGTCCTTGTCCTTGAAAGCCACAAAATATAATGGAATGAGTTATGGCAGTGTGCTTGATTTTAAATTCCCGAATAGATTACTGCAACACACTCTACGTGGGGCTGCCTTTGAAGACCGTTCGGAAACTTCAACTAGTCCAATGGGTGGCAGCCAGATTACTCATAGGAGCTACATACAGGGAGCATACCACCTCCCTGTTGTGTCAGCTCCACTGGCTGCCTGTCCAGTTCCGAGCCCAATTCAAAGTACTGGTTTTGACATATAAAGCTCTATACGGTTCTGGCCCAGCTTACTTGTCCGAACACATCTGCCTCTACGTCCCACCTCGTAACCTAAGATCATCCGGGGAGGCTCTGCTCTTGCTCCCGCCAGCATCTCAACTGCGGCTGGTGGGGACGAGAGATAGAGCCTTCTCGGATGTGGCCCCCCGCCTGTGGAATGCGCTTCCGAGCGAAATACGATCAACCCCATCCCTCCTGGCATAAGGTCATTTAAATACATTACTTAGTATAAGGTCATTTAAATACATTACTACTTGGAGTTAAATTACATTCATTCTTACTATAACAGTGGTTCTCAACCTGTGGGTTCTCAACCAGGTATTTTGGCCTACAACTCCCAGAAATCCCAGCCAGTTTACCAGCTGTTAGGATTTCTGGACGTTAAAGGCCAACACATCTGGGGAGCCATAGGTTGAGAACCACTGTACTATAAGGTCATCTAGCTACATTCCTACTTGGAGTTAAGGATGGAGAATGTCACTCCTGACTAAAAAATGTAAATTTGATCCGATTATTTGGCTGCCAGCATACATAGCCAGCTTCAATGTTAGTAAAATAAAGGTACATACTCCTGGGTTAGGATTATATTGATAGACATTCAGAGTAATGCAGGCCTGGGCAAACTTAGGCCCTCCAGGTGTTTTAGACTTCAACTCCCACAATTCCTAACAGCCTACCGGCTGTTAGGAATTGTGGGAGTTGAAGTCCAAAACACCTGGAGGGCCCAAGTTTGCCCAGGCCTGGAGTAATTGCTTGATGTTCAGTCTCTCTCCCTCTTTCTCCACAGTCCCCAGAGTGTGAAAGGCCGGAATGACACCTTCTATTTGACCCCCGAACCTGTGGTGGCTCCCAACAGCCCGATTTGGTATTCCATCCAGCCAATCAGCCGCGAGCAAATGGAGCAGATGCTTACCCGGATTCTGGTGATACGAGAAATTCAGGAAGCGATCGCTGTGGCAAATGTCAGCACCATGCACTAAGCGCATCCCTTGCCAGCTCATAAAATGGGTGCGGGGGGGGGAGTAGGGTGGGCGGGTAGGTCGTGAGGCCAGGATCAGTTGTACAGCCTTTTACACTAAAGGAGATGCCTAAGTTTTTTTTTAAATGGGTGTAGTTAGGAAGCCCTTTTAAGCTTCCACTGTTTAAAAAGAGAACCTTTCCCATTGTGTATCTGGCCCAAATGCATCAGCCTTCTGGACACATTGAGGGCTGAGTTCTCTCTCTGGGAGCTGTGAGGTGCCGTAGGTTGACTTTGGGGTTTTTTTATGATGTGGGGGGGAAAAAAACAAATTTAACGGAGAGACTTGGCCTGGTGCGGCCACTCCTTTGGCGTTCATGCACTTGGAAACAGCAGAAAATGATCGATAGAGAAGCAGTTTGCAGTTTCCTTGTGCTCACACTGACATGTCTTTGGAAGGGAGAGAAGACTGTCCTGCAATTATGATTTATAAGAAGAAAAAGAAGAAAAATTGATTTCTATTAAGACCTTAAAAGTGACATTTTTAGATGTTAAGTACAAGCTACCACAGTCCGTTCTCTTTCTTTCTTTCTTTCTCTCAATCTCCCTCTCTCGCTCTTCTTTTTTTTTCTTTTCCTTTCCTTTTTGGCCTGATGTTGAGGCCTTACAACCTTGAGGCTCCTGTGCCTGATGGAATTCTTGTAACATACACTTGTGTATCATATAAAGATACCACCCTGTTTCTCTTATGTATTCTTACGCTAGTTGTTTATTAAGAATGGCGAGCACGTCTTTTCAACATGCTATTGAACAATGTGTCTTTATTTATGAGAGATGTTGCAGAAAAAAATTAGTTGTGTGGTAGGGGGTGACCACCCCACTGATGAAGAGACCCTATGGAAGCCGTAAGCCAATAGCAAGGAATTCCCTTTAGAAATCTTTTGCTATTGGCTTGTTATGGCTTCCATAGTAATTCTGCTTGCAGAACAATTTTGGATGACATGACCTTGGGGTGAAGGTGACATTTATTCCTTCTCTTTCAGGCATACAACCTCCTGGAAAATTCAAACCTGTAGCAGATATACAAATGAATCCAGGATTTAGAGGGCATGTTTTCCTATAGCTCATTCTGTCCCCTTTTCATCCGGATTCGGTGTTATCCTTGACCACTGGGAACTGGTTTTAATCCTAGATTGGCTAAGTACATTTGGGAGGACCCCAACTTCATCGACTTGGCAACACTTGGTTATATTGGTGAACCTGGGAAGAGAGCTGAGACGTGGGGAGTGTGTAACCCCTTGTATTTTACATCTACATTTGGCTCATGGAAGACGGTTTTATTTTACATTCTTTGAATAATATGTCATTGAACAGCTCAACCTATTCGCAGTTTTCATTTATCACAGACTCCTGTTGTTACTGCCAGAATTTGCTCCGCTATTGGAATAGAGTCCGACAGTCGTATCAGAATCGTTGGGCACAAACCAGGTCGTTCCCTTCAGATTGGTCCTTGGCCTTGTCGGTTATCAGTGTTGGAATATTCCTTATCCAGAGTAGAGTGCAATGTAGCCAAGGCTGTATGTGAGCATATGGTAGGAAACAGGCAAGAAAATACACAGGTGGCTCGGGTAAGGTTTAAGAACAGGTAAAAATGTCAGTTTACTGTTACAGGTCATACACCTGAGATAAAAGAATAGATATTTATTTATCCAGTTTTGCATGCCGTCTTTCCCCGAGGGCTCAGAATGGCTTACAGAGAGTATAAAAACATACTTTAAAACAACCGAAAAAATTAAACTCTTAGCTAAAAACTATAAAATTGTTTACAACTGGTTAACCAAATCAGACCCCGAAAGCCTGCTGGAATAAAAACGCCTTGCACGCTCTGCGGAACTTTGTTAGATCTCTCAAAGCTCGCACATCTTCCGGCAGAGCGTTCCAAGGAGTTGGAGCTATGATCGCAAAGGCTCGCCGTCTTGTCGATGTCAGCCGATATGAGTGGCAGCTAGGAATCATCAAAAGATTTTGGTCAATGGAGCGCAGTGACCTCTGGGGTTGATATGGGGTGAGACGGTCCCTCAGGTACGACAGCCCCTGGCCATATAAGGCCTTGAAAGTGATAATCGGTGCTCCACTGGTAGCCAGTGCAGCTGCTGCGATATTGGTGTTATTTGAGCTCTCACTGGCATACTGGTGAGAAGCCTAGCAGCTGCATTTTGCACCAGCTTGAGCCTCCGAATCGCCGACATAGGTAGGCCAATGTAGAGGGTGTTGCAGTAGTCAGTTCTCGAGGTGACCGTAGCCTGGATCACCGTGGCCAGATCCTCCCTGGTCAGGTAGGGAGCCAGTCGCCTAGCCTGCCAGAGATGGAAAAAAGCCACTTTGCTGGTATTGGAGATCTGAGCCTCCATTGATAGCTGAGGGGCCAGCAGAACTCCCAAGCTCTTCACGGAGGACAACGGGCACAGAGGAACGTTGTCTAGGCAACTGAACAGCCCCTCCACCAGGGTGACCCAGCCACAAGATCTCCGTCTTTGCCGAGTTCGCCCTCTACCTGCTAGCACACAGTCACGGTTTCAAGGCACTGTTGGAAATTATCAGGTACAGGTTCCTGCTGGCCGTCCATATGCAAAACGAGCTGAATGTCATCAGCGTACTGGTAACACTCCAGCCCGTAGTTTCGAACCAGCTGAGCGAGAGGTCGCATATACTGTAGATGTTAAAAAGCAGGGGAGAGAGAATGGCCCCTTGGGGAACTCCACAATCAAGTGGAGACCTCTTGGAAACCAGGTCTCCCCTTTCCACTCGCTATCCCAGATCGCGGAGGAAGGAAGACCGCCATTTCAGCACTGTCGAAAGAAAATTACCTGACTTTGGTAGAAGAGTACCGAATACTGACTCTCAACTTTGTGTATAATAATAATACACTTCATTTATATTCCGCCTTTCTCCCCTAGGGGACTCAGAGCGGATTATAGCATTTACATACTTAGGCAAACATTCAGTACCTTTACAACCATATACAGTGACACACAAAGGCAGAGGCTGCTCCTTTCATTTCCAGCTTCTGAAGATGGTGCTCATATCTGGCTCTGGGGAGGTGCTTTCTCCATTTTCAAGCCAAGGAGCCTGCATTGTCACCGATAAAATTGCTTAGAGCGTCTGCATTTTCCCACCGCACCGGTACCTATTTATCTACTCATATTTGCATGTTTTAGAACTACTCGGTTAACAGGAACTGGAGCTTACAGACAGGAGCTCGCCCAGTCTCGTGGATTCAAACGGCCAACCAGCAGTTCAGCAGCACAAGGGTTTAACCGTGGCTCTGGCCAGGCATCTTTTGGCAGAGAGGCCTCCTGGTGCTCCCTTCTCAAAGGATAATAAAGCACAATAAATACTTTTTGGGAAGAAGGCGGGGGGTGGGGTGATCTCTACATGCAAACAGGAAGCAAAACACATTGCGTTACATATATCTAGGAAATGTGAAAAAACTGACAGCAGGTATGCCCCACAGGGATCCCTCCTATCCCCAGTTGCTCCATATACAAGTGTTGCTGTGATTTGGAATTAAGGTCTCTAATGCCATACCTGCTGTTTGAAATAAATCCGTGAACCAGAGGGCAGTTACAGTTGCTCTGCTCAGTCACTTGTTCTCCTATTTAAGAATTCTGTATAACCGAAATGAATTCTTAACTAACCTCAGATTGTGAAGAAAGCCACGGCCGGACCACAAACCAGTGTTCTTTTGTATTTAAGTTGAAGAACTGATTGTCGGGAAAGAGTGAATCAGCCTAGTAACAGGGGAAACTGCCAAATAAAGTCGTCCCCCCCCCCATATCCACAGATTCTTCATCCTTGGATTTTACCATCTATGGCTAGACTATATCCTTCACACACACACACAATCCTGAAAGCAAACATTAATTTTGCCATGTTTTAATAAGGGGATGCCATTTTACTCTGCTATTATGTATAGCGAGACTTGTGGATCCACAGATGCTGTTGTCCACGGGGAGTGGATCCATGAGTCTTGTAACCAAATTCAAGAAGATAACCAATGTCTCACTATATTGTGAAATCTTGCTTTTCTAAAGTGAGGAACCTATGACTTCTTCTGCAAATAGTACCGTTTTCTTGGGAAATTAGTTATCTAGGAGCCATCTGCAGAATATTGGTTTCTATGCAGTATGAAATGATATATCTACATACAGTAGTACACATTTCACACTGCTGTTAACTGATAATAATATTTAAAATTTTTGTACCCCGACCTTCTCACCGCTATAGAGGGACTCAGACCGGCTTACAGCAAAATTCAATGCTATACAATTTAAAAACCTATTACAACAATATAGCACCAAATACATACATACAAATCACTTAGCCATTTAAAACAAATTCAACTCGATCTGTGAACGTGGTCACTCAATTCATACTATAATCCAGTGCTGTCCAACTTCTGCCGACCCAAGGGCCGGACTTCTGGTGAGTGATCACCTGGGGGGCCGAGTGGCCATGCCCCCTGGCCACGCCCCCACTCATGTGGCTCCGCCCCCCTCTCCCAAAGCATCACAATAGCCTTGGAACGGGGCGATTTCGCCCTTCTCCGAGGCTGTTGTGACGCTTTGAGAGGAGGAGGAGCCACGGGAGCTCCGCGGCTCCGCCCCTCGCCCAAAGCATCACAACAGCTGTTGTGACACTTTGGGGAGAGGGCAGCTGCGGTGCCAGGGGAAAGGAGGGAGGCAGGACGGGGTCCTGGCAGGGAGGAGGCAGCGGATCGCTGCCCCTTCCTTTCAGGACCCTTCAGTCCCTCCTTTCCTCCTGGCAGCGGCGTCCCAAGCGAACGCCGCTGCCAGGGGAAAGGAGGGAGGGAGGACGGGGTCCTGGCAGGGAGGAGGCAGCGGATCGCTGCCCCTTCCTTTCAGGACCCTTCAGTCCCTCCTTTCCTCCTGGCAGCGGCGTCCCAAACGGAACGCCGCTGCCAGGGAAAGGAGGGAGGGAGGACGGGGGAAGAGGAGGAGGGAGAGTTCTCCCTCCTCCTCCTCTCCCCGCCCGCGCCCTTGCCCCGATCTCGGCGCGGCGCGCGTGGGGAAAAGAGGCGAAGGAGGAGGCAGCCAGCTGACTGCCTCCTCCTTCGTCCCTCCTCCCCGCAGCAGCGCCGCGGCTCCGATCGCGAGCCGCGGTGAGGGAGGAAGGAGGAGGAGCTGGCTCCTCCTCCCTGCCCCACCCCTCCCCGGCCACCATTTTTTAAAAACATTCATTTTTTTTAAAAAAATTAAAAATGGCGACCGGGGGCATAGCAGGGGCTGTGTCCAACAGGCTGGGGGGCCGTGTACGGCCCCCGGGCCGCCAGTTGGACAGCCCTGCTATAATCAATCACAGCCTATTCTGGAAAAGCTTCCTTCCAGATCCAAGTCTTCGCCCGCCTCCTGAAGGACAGCAGGGAGGGGGCAGATCTAACATCCCCTGGGAGAGAGTTCCACAGTCGAGGGGCCACCACAGAGAAGGCCCTGTCCCTCGTCCCCACCAGCCGCACTTGCGAAGCCGGCGGGACTGAGAGCAAGGCCTCTCCGGAGGAACTTAATGTCCTTGATGGTTCGTAGGGGAGAATCCGTTTTGACAAGTGAACTGGGCCGGAACCATATAGGGTTTTGTAGATTAGAACCAGCACTTTGAATTGTGCTCGGAAGCTAATTGGCAGCCAATGGAGCTGGCGCAGCAAGGGGGTTGTATGCTCCCTGTACCCCACACCTGTTAGTAATCTGGCTGCTGAGCATTGGACTAATTGCAGCTTCCGAGCAGTCTTCAGAGGCAACCCCACGTAGAGAGCGTTACAGTAGTCTATTCAAGATGTAACCAGAGTGTGGACGACCGTGGCCAAGTCAGACCTCCCAAGGTATGGGTGCAGCTGGTGCACAAGCTTTAACTGTGCAAAAGCTCTCCCGGCCACCGCCGAGACCTGGGGTTCCAGGCTCAGTGATGAGTCCAGGATCACTCCCAAGCTGCGAACCTGCGCCTTCAGGGGGAGTGTCACCCTGACCAGCACAGGCTGAACCCTATGCCCTGTTCGGCCTTACGACTGACCAGGAGTACCTCTGTCTTGTCTGGATTTAGTTTCAATCTGTTAGCCCTCATCCAGTCCGTTACAGTGACCAAGCACCGGTTCAGGACTTGAACAGCCTCCTTAGTAGCAGGTGGGAAGGAGTGACAGAGTTGGGCATCATCTGCGTACAGATGACACCGCACCCCGAAACTCTGGATGATCTCGCCCAATGGCTTCATGTATATGTTAAATAACATAGGGGACAGTACTGAGCCCTGTGGGACCCCACAGTACAATGGCCGTGGGGTCAAGCAGGAGTCCCCTAGCAACACATGGGAACGACTAAAGCAAGGACTGGAGCCACTGCAAAGCAGTACCTCCGAGGCCCATTCCTGTGAGGCGGCTCAGAAGGATACCGTGGTCAACTGTATCGAAGGCCACTGAGAGGTCCAGCAGAACCAACAGGGACACCCTCCCCTTGTCCAGCTCCCGGCGTAGATCATCCATTAAGGCAACCAAGGCTATCTCAGTAATATGTTGGAGCCTAAAGTTTTAAAAGAGGTTAAAAACCTCTAACCAATTTCATATTTCCTGAACTTTTTTATAATGGCACATCACTTATAAGTGTTCCCTCGCTACTTTGCAGTTCGCTTATTGCGGACTCGCGGATTTCAAATATTTAAAATATATATCATGGTATTTTTGTTGTTTGGTTGGGTTTTGCCGGCGCCACCCTCCAAGGCACTTTCCCTCCTCCGTCCTCCCTCCAGCCTCGAAGGGTCTTTCCTTCCTTTCCTTCACTTTATTTTAAGTTTATAAAGACTTAAAATAGTGTATAACTACTAAAATCTATGTATATAATAAAAGTCAGTGTTTGCGAGCGGTGGGTGGTGCGGTGGTGTGGAGGGAGGAATATGTGCCAGCATTTCGATTGGTTGCTACTGTGGGATTATTTGCATAAAGGATACTGATTGGCCAGCCTTAGAACTCTGACACTCTAAAGAACCAGACAGAGGGCATTGGTTGCCACTGAGAGACAATTTGCATAAAGGACTCTGATTGGCCAGGAAAACAATGCAACTGAATGCTTGAGTTAGCCAAAAGACAGTTTTTTTTCCTTTGAAAATGGAATGTTCATTTTCTGAGATGTTTGGAGGTGCCAAGGAATGTGTGACACACATAGCTCCCAAATGTGACACACAGAGCCCCCATGACCCACTCTGGATCCTGGTGCTGTTTAGAGGGAGATGGACCATGGCCACTGGGACTTGCAGTACCTTTACTAAGTTCCTGAGACCACTGCAAGCCACATAAACATCTAATAGGAACCAACCTTGGCACACAATGCCTTCCTCAAATAACCCGGGCACTGCCGGGTCCCCAAGCTAGTAATGTATAAATATTAAAATAAATAGAGTGTCCCTACATCGGTTTTTCACTTATTGCGGGAGGTGCTGAAACCTAACCCCGGCAATAAGTGAGGGAACACTGTACACATATGTATATGACTAAATGTAAGCGAGTAAATTCCACACAAATAGGATGTAGAGTATGGGATATTTAACAGGTAAAAAATACTTACTTGGACAACTTTTTGCTATACACAAGTTCTGCACTATCACTAAAATTAGCCATTTAAAATACTCTTTTCATAGTTAATGTGTGAAGTTGTCTTCAGCTGGACAAAATAAAAAATAAACTTCAGTGCAGTGGAGGAGGATGGTAGGTAAGTAAGTTGCATTGTTGGCAAGCCCAAACGAATACAGTTAAGAATGTAAGAAGAGCTGTGTTTAGACTACACATTTCCCAGTTTCAACACCAGTAGCCTCAACTGTCTTGGCCAGTGATTCGGGATTTTGGGAGCTGAAGTCTGAAACACCTGGAAGACCAGGGCGTAAGAAACACTGGTTTACACTAAAGACCAGTCTACTCTGTTATTCTCATCACATAATGACAAATCAGAAGTTACCCTATAAGCACAATTGCAGCAATACACTCCACTTGTATGTCCCGACAACTGCCCCTGAAAGAAATATCTGCCTTTAACACTAGAAGTAATACAATCATCCTGTATACTAAGTGCAGTTTCACATAGTCTCAATGTTATTGACTGTGTCTAGAGGAGGGCGACCAAGATGATCAAGGGTCTGGAGAACAAGCCCTATGAGGAGCGGCTTAAAGAGCTGGGCATGTTTAGCCTGCAGAAGAGAAGGCTGAGAGGAGACATGATAGCCATGTATAAATATGTGAGGGGAAGTCACAGAGAGGAGGGAAGAAGCTTGTTTTCTGCTGCCCTGGAGACTAGGACGCGTAACAATGGCTTCAAATGACAGGAAAGGTGATTCCACCTGAACATTAGGAAGAACTTCCTGACTACTTCTCGAACATAGCCAAATAGCCAGAAAAATTACAACAACTCAACTTCCTGACTGTAAGAGCTGTTCAGCAGTGGAACTCTCTGCCCCAGAGTATGGTGGAAGCTCCTTCGGAGCCTTTTAAACAGAGGCCAGCTGTCAGGGGTGCTTTGAATGCTATTTTCCTGCTCTTACAACTCTATGAATCATGGAAGTTGTAGTTTGGTGAGACACCAGCACTCTTTGGCAGAGAAGGCTACAAACCTTATAAAGCTACAACACCCATGATCCCATGGCGCTGTGCTACGGCAGTTAAAAGTGGTCTCAAACTGCATTAATTCTACAGTGTAGAGCAGGGGTTGGGGTACATTTTTTGACTCAGCCATGAAAACAAAATATTTGGAAATGTATTTCAGTGAGAGCCATATAATATATATATATATAATATATTTTAAGACTGAATTCAACTAAAAGTGAGTATATACATACATACTATGAGAAAAGGATTCCCCCGGCAGAATGATGGTGCGTATGTCCAACCGAAGAATCCGTAGACCAAGACCAATGCTGGAGCAATCCCCAAACAGGGAGAGAGAAAGGAAAGTAAGGAACTGCTGTGGTAAGGAACTCTGCGAGCCAGATGCAATCATCAAAAGAGCCACACCTGGCTTGCGAGCCATAGGTTCCCGACCCCTGGTGTAGAGACAACCAGGGGCAGTCTAAGGTAATTTTAAATGGTAGGCGAACATTATTTTGGTGCCCCCCCCCAAAAAACATTATTTTGCCGCCCCCCATGTAAAACAAATATACAATTATAAAATCACAATACCATTAGTACAGTGGTTCTCAACCTTCCCAATGCCATGACCCCTTAATACTGTTCCTCATGTTTGGTGACCCCCAACCATAAAATCATTTTCGTTGCCACTTCATAACTGTAATTTTGTTAATGTTATGAATCATCATGTAAGATATCAGATGTATTTTCATTCACATTTGGCACAAATACTCGATATGTCCAAATTTGAATACTGGTGAGGTTGTGGGGGGTGATTTTGTCATTTGGGAATTGTAATTGCTGGGTTGTATAGTTCACCTACAATCAAAGAGCATTCTGAACTCCACCAACGATGGAGTTGAACCAAACTTGGCACACAGAACTCCCACGACCAACAGAAAATACTGGGTTTGGTGGACCTTGAGTTTGGGAGTTGCAGTTCACCTACATCCAGACAGCACTGTGGACTCAAACAATGATAGATATGGATCAAACTTGGCACAAATACTCAATATGCCCAAATGTGAACATTGGGAAAATTTGGGGAAAATAGACTGAGACATTTGGGAGTTGGAGAGTTGCTGGGATTTATAGTTCATCTACAACCAAAGGGCATTCTGAACTCCACAAACAATGGAATTGAACCAGACTTGGCACACAGAACTCCCATGACCAACAGAAAACATGGGTAGGGTTTGGTGGACATTGACCTTGAGTTTTGGAGTTGTAGTTCACCTACATCCAGAGCATTGCGGACTCAAACAATGGTGGGTCTGGACCAAACTTGGCACGCATAGTGAAGATGCCCAAATGTGAACCCTGGTGGAGTTTTGGGAAAATAGACCTTGACATTTGGGAGTTGCAGTTGCTGGGATTTATAGTTTACCTACAACCAAGGAGCATTCTGAACCCCACCAACAATAGAATTGGGCCAAACTTCCCTTACAGAAACCCCATGACCAATAGAAAATAATGTGCTTTCTGATAGTCTTTGGCGACCCCTCTGACATGCCCTCGTGACCCCCATAGGGGTCCCGACCCCCAGGTTGAGAAACACTGCATTAGTAGTATTATATTGTATCAATGTATATACAATATATTATACCATACTCATACTATATTATATCATAATTATACTACATTACAATATAATTATATTATAATATATTGACATTATAATATAATGTAACATTCTATTATATTACTATTATAAACTAATAACATTATTTATTTAAATAAAATTATCCTCTACTAAATATTTTCATTACTCCTATAAAACTCAAATAACCCAAAATAAAGTAAAATAAAATATTATATATTACTATTTTGTACAATACCACTATACTGCAATATTGTTTGTAATATTACATGTAATATAAAATATATCATTATTCTATTGTTATATTGTATTTGTATTATATTGTATGACAATATTAAGCAGAACTGTATAATAATCAACAAGAAATGCCATGTAAATGCATCAAAATCAGAATATATTACCACCCGACTCATAATTCATAGGAGTCTCCCATAAGTCCAAAATTAGGATCCCAATGTAAATGTACATGTCTGAGGAACATCGGCAGGGCCAGGATGGCGCCCCATGCGGCCAGGATGGCGCCCCTTCCCAGATGGCGCCCTAGGCGGCCGCCTACTTGGCCTATCTTGTAGGACCGCCCCTGGAGACAACTTTAGTCTGGAATTGAAGTGGGATCGAAGGAGACCCTAAAGTCCATCCAACCCAACACCACTCTGCCGTGCAGGCACACATCATCAAAGCACTCTGGACAGATAGCCATCCAGCCTCTGATTAAAAAATAAAAAACCAGAGAAGGGACTCCACCAATCTCCAAGGCATTAGGGTCCACTGTCAAACCGCTGGTCTTAATGTTAAATGCAATCTGTTTTCCTGTCGTTTGGATATTTTCTTTTCTAGAAGGCACTTGAAAGTGCCCTTGACTTTACACTGTGTCCTTGGAGCAAAATTGGGACTTGTCCACCTTTCCAAGGAACTTTTCAACCTGAAGCAATGCCTGCAAGCTGCCGAGAGGTGGCGCCATTCTCTAGGAGTAAATAACGGCCCAGGGGAAGCCCAGTGCTTGCCTGGGATGTTTATTAAGTTTTTGATAAGAAGTAGCAGGGTTAGCCTTCCACAGTATGTCATGGGGGACAATGAGGTTCTCTAGAGCAGTGTTTTTCAACCTTTTTTGAGCCGCGGCACATTTTTTACATTTACCAAATCCTGGGGCACACCACCAACCAAAAAGACACAAAATGACACTCTAACACAGTAATGCATATAGTTCAGGGGTGCTCACACTTTTTCAGCATGGGAGCTACTGATTAAAAACCAAGTCCCAAAGATCACCTGCCCAGAAATGTAAAACGTATAACTATTTTCTTATTTATTTTTTTATATTTATTATTCATTTTTATGTACCGCTCCTTCCAGCAGGATCGGGGCAGTTTACATAAAATGAAGTCATAAAACATCAACATTTCAATTTAATAACAACAATATAAAACAGAGCATAAAAATACATCCAACCACCCCATTTCTCCCACACTGCCATATTGCCACACATATTATCAGCCAGAAAGTAAGAAGAGAGGCTTTCGAACTGCAAGGCCATTTAATACTCAGCAAGGTAAACAAAGGGGCATGCAAAAATACATCCAACCACCCCATTTCTCCCACATTTCCATATTCCCCAACATATATTTCTCAAGGAACAAAGCAAGCAGAGAGGCTTTGGAGCTAAAAGGCCATTTTTAAACATTAAAAATAAACAAAGAGACATGCCACAGAACAATCAAGCACCCACCCCAAAGTAAAAAGACCGACCTTTGAGATGCGGTAGGGAAATGACCCCAAAGCGTCCTTCTTCTTCTCCTCCGTCGCTGCTCCTATTTCCACGCCGCCAGCCTGCGTGCCGCCTCCAAGAGCTCACAAGAAGTCCGAGAGGCAGAATGGGCGCCTCTGCGCATGCGCGCGGGGCCAGCCATGCATCACGTCATCCAGGCCCGCCCCCTTTGGTCTCCTAAGACTCTTAGTGGCTGGAGAAGGACAGAGGGAGGAGGAGGAATCCAAAAGAGGGGGCCCATTCTGCCTCTTGGACTCTGGAGCTTTTGGAGGCGGTGCGCGAGCAGGGAGCAGGGAGGAGCAACGACGGAGGACTTCTTTGCAGCGTGCAGGGGCGCGTGAAGAGGACCAACAGCAAACACAACATATATATGACTTCCTCTCACATACTTATACATGGCTAACATGTCTTCTCTCAGCCTTCTCCTCTTCAGGCTAAACATGCCCAGCTAGTCAAGCCGCTCCTCATAGGGCTTGTTCTCCAGACCGTTGTGAAATATCACCCTGAGTGAAACTTGCTTCCAGATAACTATGGATGTCATGAAGCTGTTATAAACGGTTCCTTTGGGGGGCAACTCTTGAAAACTCCAGTAAAATAGTAAAAAAAAAAAACAACCCCAAACAGTTCCAAGCATAGAGGCTCAATTTGTTTATTGGAAGCCTGTGAATGCTTCAGCCTCCTGATGCTCCCAGGTTCGCTCACTGCCTAATTCACCGATGTGGAGCTTCCAGCATTCGACGGAGCCCTTCCTCTGCCACGGGGAGGATCTTTGGGGAGGGAAAGAGGGAGAAAGAGCTGCTAGGAGGGAGAAGAGTGCCAATTTCCCACAGCACACCTGCTGATTGCTTACAGCACACTAGTGTGCTGTGGCACACTGGTTGGGAAACACTGCTCTAGAGAGCTAAGCTTATATACAATTTCTATATTGTCCCAGGAATATGCATCCACCTTTTAACAGCCAATGGCAGGTTCGAAAGCTATGCAAATGCATTTGTGTTGAAGAATGAAGACTACAGTAATAATAGTTACAGATGCTATCTTAAATGACATTTTCATACCAGGTGTTGACATCATCCTCCCTGTGTAGCATTCGAGGTGCAAACTTACCTGGAGGTTATTTAGGGATGGGTTGTTGTAGGGGTTTGTTTTTTTTGGACAACCTCTGAGGATGCTTGCCGCAGATGCAGACAAAACGTCAGGAGAGAATGCTTCTAGAACGTGGCCATACAGCCCAAAAAACCTACAACCCAGATATTCTGGCCATGAAAGCCTTCGACAATATCTTGGGATGTTTTACGATTTGGAATCTTTAATCCTGAGAAGGGCCTACTATACATTGAAACTGATAAAGAATGCATACATTTATAGGTGGGATGGCTGCCAAAATAATAAAAACAATTCCACAATTATAAAATGTCAAAGATGTATACATTTGGAGGGGGTGGGATTGCAGAACAGAAACATTCATGTATTATAAATGTGCACGGGGGGGGGGGGGGATGCAAATTAAAATATTCTTAAATTATAAACTATTAAAGAGAGAGAGAGTGTGTGTGTATGTCTGTGTGTATGTGTGTGTATATATCTACTGTATATCTGTATCTGTATCTGTATACCTTTATAAAACGGAATGTTTGTATGTGTGTATGTGTGTATGTGTGTATGCGGAGGGCGGGAGGGCAGAAGGGCGGAAGCAGCCACTTTCACAGGCCAGGGCGGATATGGGGCAGCCACTTTCACAGGCCAGGGCGGATATGTGGCAGCCACTTTCACAGGCCAGGGCGGATATGGGGCAGCCACTTTCACAGGCCAGGGCGGATATGGGGCAGCCACTTTCACAGGCCAGGGCGGATATGTGGCAGCCACTTTCACAGGCCAGGGCGGATATGGGGCAGCCACTTTCACAGGCCAGGGCGGATATGGGGCAGCCACTTTCACAGGCCAGGGCGGATATGTGGCAGCCACTTTCACAGGCCAGGGCGGATATGGGGCAGCCACTTTCACAGGCCAGGGCGGATATGGGGCAGCCACTTTCACAGGCCAGGGCGGATATGGGGCAGCCACTTTCACAGGCCACAGCGACCAGCGGGTGATTGACCTGCACCAAACTTGGTACACAGAGCCCCCCTAACCCCCTTTACGTCCTGGCGCGGGTCGGGGGACATGACACACGGATTATGGGATTTGTAGTACTTTCCAACACTTTGGTTCCCACAGACCACTGAGGCCACCAAAAAGGACCAATACAGACCACACTCAGCACACACAGCCCCCATGACCCACTCTACGTCCTGGTGCAGTTCGGAGGAGGGTGGACCATGGATGATGGGACTTGAAGTGCCTCTACTCACTTCCCAAGTCCGCTGCAACCCTCATCCAATCACTGATCGAGACTAAACTTGGCACACATAACCCCCATGACTGCCTTCATGTCCTGGTGAGGTTGGGGGAGGACTGACAATGGATGATGGGATTTGTAGTACTTTTACACCCCTCTGTTCCCACAGACCACTGTGGCCCCCAACAAACACTGATAAAGACCACACTTGGCACACAGAGCCCCAGTGACCCAGTCCACATCCTACTGAAGTTTGGAGGGGACAGAACATGGATGATGGGTCTTGCAGTACCTTCCCTCACTTTCCAAGACTGCTACAAACCTAATCCTATGATTGATCAACACCAAACTTGCCACACAGAGCCCTCATGACCCACTCTACATTCTGGTGCAGTTTGGAGGAGGGTGGACCATGAATGATGGGACTTGACGTACCTCTACTCACTTCCCAAGTCTGGTGCGACCCTCATCCAATTACCGATTGAGACCAAACTTGGCACACACAACCCCCATGACTGCCTTCACGTCCTGGTGAGGTTTGGGGGAGGACTGACAATGGATGATGGAATTTGTAGTATTTTCACACCCCTCTGTTCCCACAGACCACTGTGGCCCCCAAAAACACCGAGAAAGTCCACACTTGGCACACAGAGCCCCAGTGACCCACTCTACATCCTACTGAAGTTTGGAGGGGACAGAACATGGATGATGGGACTTGCAGTACCTTCCCTCACTTCCCAATCCTGCTACAAACCTAATTCAATGACTGATCAACACCAAATCTGGCACACAGAGCCCTCATGACCCAGTCTACAGCCTGGTGCAGTTTACTGTGAGACGGCCACAGATGATGGGACTTGAAGTACCTTCACTCACTTCCGAAAAACAATGCATCCCTCATCCATTCACCAATACAGACCAAACTTAGCACACAGAGCCCCCATGACCCAATCTACATCCTACTACACTTGGGGGGACAGAGATGATGGGACTTGCACTACCTTCAGTAATTTCATGATACCACTGCAACTCCCAATAATGATGGATCAAGACCAAACTTGGCACACAGAGCCCCCATGACCCACTCTACATCCTGCTGCGCTTCACAAATAACCCGGGCAGGGCCGGGTCCCCAAGCTAGTATATTCATATTGTATACCTCACCAAAGCCTTCGACACTGTGAGCAGAAAAGGTCTGTGGCAGATCCTGGAACGTCTAGGATGTCCCCCCAAAATCCTCAAAATGATTATCCTGTTACGTGAAGGCCAGCGCGATCAAGTCAGATACGGCGATGCTCTCTCGGAGCCCTTTCTCATAACTAATGGAGTGAAACAAGGTTGTGTTCTTGCACCAACCCTATTTACAATCGTCTTCAGCATGATGCTCCAAAGGGCTACGGCAGATCTCGAAGGAGAAGACGGCATAGATATACGCTATCGTACTGATGGCAGCTTGTTCAACTTAAGCCGTCAGAGGGCTCGCACTCAGACTCTAAACTATCTGGTCCGTGAGCTGCTTTTTGCTGACGATGCTGCCCTTGTCGTCCATTCAGAAGCAGCCCTTCAGCGCACAACATCCTGGTTTGCAACAGCTGCAGAGCTGTTTGGGCTGGAAGTCAGCCTGAAGAAAACAGAGGTTCTCTACCAGCCCGCACCACAGGAAGAACACCCTCACCCCCACGTTAGCATAGGCACATCTGTGCTTAGGTCCGTTCAGCAGTTCACCTACCTGGGAAGCATCATCTCTTCAGATGCCAAGATTGACAAAGAGATAGATCACAGATTATCAAAGGCATAGAGTGCATTCGGAAGGCTTCACAAAAGAGTCTGGAGCAACAAGAGTCTGGAGCCCGTGAGAGTATAGCCTTTCTGCTGGTGTACCGAGCGCCCAGCGCACCAGCAGAGAGTCTATCCCTGCTGCTAGAGACTGTGTCGGACTGGGCATTGAGGTTTCCCAGGCTCATTGTCCTGGGGGACTTCAATGTCCATGCCGACACAGCCTCATTATCACCAGCGGCAGTGGACCTAGTGTCTACCATGGCAACACTAGGGCTCTCGCTTTGTGCTTCGGGCCCCACCCACCAGGCGGGTCATACCTTGGACCTTGTCTTCAGCGCAGGCGTCCAAGTGACCCTAGCCTCTACTATCGAGGTGCCGTGGTCGGATCACTGTGCTCTGAGGATCCGGATGGAGCAGGCTCCCCCGCCCTGCAAGGGCGCCGAACAAATTTGGGTTCGCCCAAGGAGACTTATGGAACCAACCAGGTTCCTGAATGCTCTGAGGGATCTGGAGTCTGTCAGCGTCTCAATCGATGAGCAAGTTAACACCTGGAACACTAGGCTATCCAACGCTCTCGATGAGATTGCCCCTAGACGCCCTCTCCGGCCCCGCCAAAATCGGTCTCCCTGGTTTACCGAGGAACTTAGATCGATGAAGCGGGAAAAGAGACGGCTAGAGGGCAAGTGGAGGAGACTCCGTGACGAAGGCTCGAAATCAGCTTATAAGCTTATTATGGAGGCTTATGAGCAAGCTGTCAAGGCTGCGAAAAATTCGTTCTATGCAGCCCAGATAGCGTCCGCTAGCTCACGCCCGGCGCAATTGTTCAAAGTGATTAGGTCTTTGACGATGGTCCCTACCATCCCAAAAAATGATGATCAGGCCCTAACTGCCGAGGTTTTTCAGAGCTACTTTGCGGACAAGATTTCGGCCCTCCGCCTTGGGACCTTCCCCTACTCTTGATACAGTTAGCGAGCTTGAGACTCCGTGGCCTCTTGCCGGGCCCACCTTCGACCGGTTTCGACCACTGGACGCAGAAGCTGTTGATAGGATAGTTACTGCAACTAGATCGACCACTTGCTCCCTCGATCCGTGCCCCTCCTGGCTGGTGAAAGCTTGCCTGGAGGGGTTACGTGACCCCCTGTTGAAATTAGTTAACAGCTCCCTTGAGCAAGGAGTTTTTCCAGGGGGATTAAAAGAGGCAGTGGTCACTCCATTGCTGAAGAAGCCGAACTTAGATCCGTCGGTCCCTTCCAACTACCGCCCAGTATCGAATTTGTCGTTCCTGGGCAAGGTGGTTGAGAGGGCAGCAATGGAGCAGTTGCAGTCCTACCTAGATGATGCAACTTGGTTCGACCCCTTCCAGTCCGGCTTCCGTTCTGGGCATGGGACGGAGACGGTGCTGGTCGCCATCACAGACAAGCTGCGTCGCCAACTAGATCAAGGTGGATCGGCGCTGCTCGTGTTATTGGACCTCACGGCAGCGTTCGATACTGTCGATCATGATCTCTTGACCCACCGACTGGCCGGGGTGAGGGGGTCGGCCCTTAGCTGGCTGTCCTCCTTCCTCCGGAACCGGTCCCAGCGAGTGAGAAGGGGTGAGGTTGTCTCCGGGGGTGCCCCACTTCATTGTGGGGTGCCTCAGGGGGCAATTCTCTCCCCTTTATTATTTAACATCTATGTCCGACCACTTGCCCGGTTGGCACGCAGCTTTGGGCTGGAGTGTCACCAGTATGCGGATGACACCCAGCTCATTCTGGGGATGGAGGGCCAGCCTGACTCCGTACCCGATAATTTCCATCATTGCCTTGAGGCCGTCACTGGATGGCTGCGAGCCAGTAGGTTGAAGGTGAATCCGGATAAGACGGAGATCCTGTGGCTGGGCCGTCCGGGTACGGGGGGGATCCGCCTTCCGACCCTGGACGGGGCGACACTTCGCCCGTCCCTGTCGGTGAAGAGTCTAGGAGTCACGCTTGACTCCGAGCTGTCGATGGAGAAGCATATCTCCATCGTCAGTGGAGTGGCTTTCCACCACCTCCGACAGGCGAGGAGGCTGGCTCCCTACCTGTCCCGTTATGACCTAGCCACAGTGGTCCAAGCCACGGTCATCTCAAGACTAGACTACTGTTAGGAATTGTGGGAGTTGAAGTCCAAAACCCCTGGAGGGCCCAAGTTTGCCTATGCCTAATATACACTCTGAATGTCACGTGATGTCATGAAGAGGCGGGAGTGGGCGGGGCTTCCAGTGGGCGGAGCCCCGCCTGCCGCTTTTATTTTCGCGCCTCGCCGGCTCTGCTCTCTTTCCGGAGCGGGCAAGGAGAAGAGAAGGAGGCAGAGCGCATGCGCCGGCGCTCGAGCTGTGGTGATCGAGGCCGGGATTGGCTGAGGCGCTCGAGCTGAGGGGGAGCGAGGCGGGGATTGGCTGAGGCGCGCGTGTGAGGAGGAAAAAGCACACCCAGGCGTCATGGCGGACTACCTGATCAGCGGCGGCACCGGCTACGTCCCCGACGACGGGCTCACGGCGCAGCAGATGCTCAACTGCGGGGACGGGCTCACCTACAAGTAAGGAGAGAGGCCGCTCCTCCACGCGGGGCCTGGGGGCGCCATACTGCACAGTTAGCGCGCTTCCATACCGCTTTAACTCCACAGTGTAGAACTGACAGCACGTGAACTGCCGTGGCTTCAATGCTACGGAGTGCTGGGAGCTGTAGTTCCACAAGGGCTTGACATCACTTGGCCCAGTACTATGGAATTGTGGGAGTTGTAGTTCCACAAGGGCTGCGACTACACTATACATAGAATGAATGCAGCTTGGCCCAGTACTATGGAATTGTGGGAGTTGTAGTTTCACAAGGGCTGCGACTACACTATACATAGAATGAATGCAGCTTGGCCCAGTACTGTGGAATTGTGGGAGTTGTAGTTCCACAAGGGCTGCGACTACACTACAGATAGAATGAATGCAGCTTGGCCCAGTACTATGGAATTGTGGGAGTTGTAGTTCCACAAGGGCTGTGACTACACTGTAGAATGAATGAATGCAGCTTGACATCACTTGGCCCAGTACTATGGAATTGTGGGAGTTGTAGTTCCTCAAGGACTGCAACTATACTATAGATAGAATGAATGCAGCTTGATATCACTTGGCCCAGTACTATGGAATTGTGGGAGTTGTAGTTCCACAAGGACTGCAACTATACTATAGATAGAATGAATGCAGCTTGACATCACTTGGCCCAGTACTATGGAATTGTGGGAGTTGTAGTTCCACAAGGGCTGCGACTACACTATAGATAGAATGAATGCAGCTTGGCCCAGTACTATGGAATTGTGGGAGTTGTAGTTCCACAAGGGCTGCGACTACACTGTAGAATGAATGAATGCAGCTTGGCCCAGTACTATGGAATTGTGGGAGTTGTAGTTCCACAAGGGCTGCGACTACACCATAGATAGAATTAATGCAGCTTGGCCCAGTACTATGGAATTGTGGGAGCTGTAGTTTCACAAGGGCTGCGACTACACTATAGATAGAATGAATGCAGCTTGGCCCAGTACTATGGAATTGTGGGAGTTGTAGTTCCACAAGGGCTGCGACTACACTATAGATAGAATGAATGCAGCTTGGCCCAGTACTATGGAATTGTGGGAGTTGTAGTTTCACAAGGGCTGCGACTACACTATAGATAGAATGAATGCAGCTTGGCCCAGTACTATGGAATTGTGGGAGTTGTAGTTCCACAAGGGCTGCGACTACACTGTAGAATGAATGAATGCAGCTTGACATCACTTGGCCCAGTACTATGGAATTGTGGGAGTTCTAGTTTCACAAGGGCTGCGACTACACTATAGATAGAATGAATGCAGCTTGGCCCAGTACTATGGAATTGTGGGAGTTGTAGTTTCACAAGGGCTGCGACTACACTGTAGAATGAATGAATGCAGCTTGACATCACTTGGCCCAGTACTATGGAATTGTGGGAGTTGTAGGGTTACACAATGCAGGCTGGCCCAGTACTATGGAACTAGTTTACTGACTACATACATAGAATGAATGCAGCTTGGCCCAGTACTATGGAATTGTGGGAGTTGTAGTTCCACAAGGGCTGCGACTACACTATAGATAGAATGAATGCAGCTTGGCCCAGTACTATGGAATTGTGGGAGTTGTAGTTTCACAAGGGCTGCGACTACACTACACTATACAGATAGAATGAATGCAGCTTGGCCCAGTACTATGGAATTGTGGGAGTTGTAGTTCCACAAGGGCTGCGACTACACTGTAGAATGAATGAATGCAGCTTGACAGCTTGGCCCAGTACTATGGAATTGTGTTTCACAAGTTGCGACTACACTATAGATAGAATGAATGCAGCTTGGCCCAGTACTATGGAATTGTGGGAGTTGTATTTCCACAAGGGCTTTCACAATGAATGAATGCACTTGGCCCAGAATACTACTGGAAGAATGAATGAATGCAGCTTGGCCCAGTACTATGGAATTGTGGGAGTTGTAGTTTCACAAGGGCTGCGACTACACTGTACATAGAATGAATGCAGCTTGGCCCAGTACTATGGAATTGTGGGAGTTGTAGTTCCACAAGGGCTGCGACTACACTATAGATAGAATGAATGCAGCTTGGCCCAGTACTATGGAATTGTGGGAGTTGTAGTTTCACAAGGGCTGCGACTACACTATACATAGAATGAATGCAGCTTGGCCCAGTACTATGGAATTGTGGGAGTTGTAGTTCCACAAGGGCTGCGACTACACTGTAGAATGAATGAATGCAGCTTGACATCACTTGGCCCAGTACTATGGAATTGTGGGAATTGTAGTTCTACAAAGGCTGCGACTACACTGTAGAATGAATGAATGCAGCTTGATATCACTTGGCCCAATACTATGGAATTGTGGGAGTTGTAGTTCCACAAGGGCTGCAAGTACACTATAGATAGAATAGAATGAATGCAGCTTGATATCACTTGGCCCAGTACTATGGAATTGTGGGAGTTGTAGTTCCTCAAGGAACTACAAGGTTTTACAAGACCTTTCAGCCTTCTCTGCCAAGGAGTGCAAACTACAACTCTCTGGATTTCATAACATTAAGCCAATGACACTTCTTGGCAGGGAAGGCAAAAGCTCTTGTAAAACTACAATTCCCACGAGTCTATTTATTTATATAGTCAATTTTGTAACACTGGGAATGTGGCACAGCTGGCTGGCTGGGTGTCAGCTGCATAAGGTCTCTACTGACCAGAAGGTCATGAGTTCGAGGCCTGCCCAGATCTGGGTGAGCTCTCGACCAATTGTGTAGCTCGTTGTTGACCTTTGCAACAGAAAGACAGTTGCGTCTGTCAAGTGGGAAATGTAGAGACCGCTTTATGTGGGGAAGCTAAATTTAACTGTTTTACGAGGCCATAAGATCTCCAGGAAATGCACACAAAAAGAATGAAGGAATGCAACAGCTCCCCCTGGTGGCCAGAAGCTGGAATGTTAAATTGCCTCTATGTCTGTCTCTCCCAACGGCTACATGTATATATTAAACTAGCTGTACCCGGCACGCGTTGCTGTGCCCTTTTTAGGAGATGCGAGAAAGTCCAATCATCCACGGTGTGCCCTCCTCTAAACTGCAGTTGGATGGAGTGTGGGTCATGGGGGCATGGTGTGCCAAGTTGGGTCTTTATTGGTCTTGGTTCTGGGCCACAGTGGTCTGTGGGGAATGATGGGTTTTGAAGTACTACAAATCCCGTTTTCCATGGTGGTACTTCAAGTCCCATCATGCATGGTCGGGGCTCTGTGTGCCAAGGTAGGTTACTCTAAATTTCAGGCCATACACAATGTCCCATGAGCTGAGGCCTAGTTAGGAACAGCAAGTTAATGGAGAATCAAGTTAATGAAACCTTACTGTCAATTCAGAGCGTAAACAGCTTGAGGGCTAGTTAGGTAAGTGAGGGCTTAGTCAATTCAGAGGTAAAAATCAAGTTAATGAAGTCTTACTGTCAATTCAGAGCGTAAACAGCATTCCATTAAGTGAGGCCTAGTCAGGGAAATTAAGTTAATGAAGCCTTACTGTCAATTTTGGGCATGGTCTGTGATTTTTGATTTTTCGGTTGGAAGTGATTTGGGGTGTTTGTGATTTCAGGTGTTTGTGTTCTGTTTTGGCAGTTTATTATGGATCGAATTTTCATGTTGGCTGGCCAGTGCAGCAGTTATGCAAATCCGCCCTTATTGGCAGCCAATCATGTTGTTCAGAATGTAGAGGCTGGGTGAGTCTTTGGCTGCCCCGGAGGATGCTGGTAAATGTAGTTTTATTTTTACTCGTTGTTTTGGGGGCCTTTTAGGTTTTGGGGGGGAAAGTTTCTTTGCTACAAATGTACCTTGCTTGAGGCCTATTTCTGTTGGCAAGTATTGTTTTTCTGCGTTGTATGGTTTCTTTGTTTGAGGTATACATCACATGACGTGAACCCATTTATATAATAGATAGCACAGGGAAGTGTTTTTCAACCTTTTTTGAGCCACGGCACATTTTTTACATTTACAAAATCCTGGGGCACAGCACCAACCAAAATGACACTTTGTCATTTTACTGTCACCCTTCCCCCCCCTTCCGCCAAACCCCCCTCCCGCCCCTGGGAGGCCCACGCGCGGGAGGCCCATCACCGTCCCGCGGGGGAGGGCTGTGCTGAGTGGCCAAAGCGTACGTGGGCTCAGCTGAACAGGACGAATATGAATTGAGCACACTGAACAAACTGCAGCGGAGGCTCGCAGCCGTCGCCACCCCAGCTCTCCTTCCTGAAGGGTTTCAGCCCCCCCAGAAGTGCCTTCCCCCCACGCATCCCTTCGGCTTCCCTGCTGTTGGGGCCAGATCGGGAAGGAACCAAGCTGGGCTGTGGAGCTGCACATCCCAGCCTCTGCTCTGCAGCGAACCCAGAGCCTAGCCAGGAGAGGCCAGGAGATGAGGGGTTGCTCCTCTTCCCCCACGGAGAGGGGCTAGAGGGCAGAAAGCCTCACCTCAAGCCTCTGGGAGCGGGGTCGGATGGGGGCAGCTCCCTCAGACTACTCCTTGTTGCCGGTGGGGAGGAGGGCAGAAGAGCGCCCAGGAGCCAGGAAGCAGGAGGAGCCACAGCCCGGCCAGGTAGCCCTTGGCGCGCAGAGGGAGGGAGGGAAGGAAGGAAGGGAAGGAGAGAGAGGATGGAGGGAAGGTAGTTCTGGACGCCGAGGGCTCTCCCTGACTGCAGACAGGCTGGCTGGCATTGCTGCTTCGGCCAGGAAAGCCTCATTTCCGCTGCCTGAAGTTTCCTGCTAGTCTCTCTCTTTCTCTCTCCACTGTAATTTCCCACGGCACACCTGATGATCGGCTATGGCACACTAGTGTGCCGCAGCACACTGGTTGGGAAACACTGGCATAGGGGATAGTATTCATCCATAGCAGGGTTAAAGGTTCCAATAGTAGAGAAGTAGTATGAAATTACTAGAGAAACTTCAAGTGAGGCTTGCCATTCTAAGAGTGTGTCTACACTGTAGAATTAATGCAGTTTGACATCACTTTAAATTTCAAGGCTCAATATTATGGAACCATGGGAGCTATAGCTTCACAAGGTCTTTGGCCCTCTCTGCCAAGGCTGTGAACAGCAGAAAATGTACCTCTGAGCAAAGGTGTGCTAGTGATTTCCTGTTAGAATTAGATGCGGAGGCTGAGCATGCAGTCTTCTTTCCTTGTCTCCCAGTTACCTACTCAAGCTCACCATAATCTCATCTTCAGGTGGAATTTAATGTAATGGAAACCATTTGAGAAACTACTCTGGAAATAGTTCTTGCCCTGGAAAGCTGATCCTCTTGCTTGGGAAGCTCTTCGAAAGAACAGACATCTATAAATAAACCATTTCTGTTTGAAAACAAACTTTGCAATTGGGAAACCGCTTCCTAGGAAATGTATGAGCTATCCTATTCTGTCCAGTGACAGATGAGATAAAAGGCAAATTGTTAGGAGGGTTTTTTCCCATCAAGTTCACAAAACAACCTTCGTTCTTGAAAACTTTCCATCCTGTCTGGGATCATAATACTGAGGGTAACTTTCTGAATGTTGCCATTTTAATGTCGGATTTGTTTTAATTTGCCGTATTACTTGCATAGAGGTTGTGATGGGATGCAAAGATCTGTCTCGTCACAAAAGCTACATGGACACCTTGAAAGACGGCGTTTAAGAGGTGACTTGATCGAAGTGTATAAAATCATGCATGGGATAGAAAAGGTGAATAAAGAAAAAATATTTTCTCTGTCACCCAACACTAGGACTAGGGGGCACTCCCTAAAGCTCCAAGGTAGGAAAGTTAGGACTAATAAAGGGAAATATTTCTTCACCCAGAGGGTCATCGGGTTATGGAACTCACTTCCAGAGGAGGTTGTGACAGCTGTCAGCCTGGACAGCTTCAAGGCAGGATTAGACAGATTCATGGATACCAAGGGAATCAGTAGCTACTGAAATGGACATCCAAGTGCCACCTCTGTGTTGATGGAGGCAGGCAGGATTTTCCCGGTACTGGTTGTGGGGGGTCGGGAGCAGGTGAGGGTTTTGCCCTCCTTTCTGCTAGAGATCCCTGTGTACAACTGGTGGGCCACTGTGTGACACAGAATGCTGGACTAGAAGGGCTGAGGCCCGATTCAGCATGGCTCTTCTTATGTTCTTATGACACAAAGCAGATATTAAAATTAGTTCCTCTGCTATCAAAGGCAATCACTGGTCTTCTGAAACAGAACCAAGACATAGTCTTACATAAAATTTATTTATTTATTTATCATTCCTTATTATATTATTTATTATTATTTATTATTTATTATACAATTATAAATTGTGGAACTACGGTTTGTTAGTTTAATAAGGATCTTTTCTTTTTGCTTTGATATACCAAATTACCACAAGAAAGCTCATATGATCCTGTCCCACTAAGTACAGTTGTAAACATCAACTATCGTTATGCAATAAACAATTTAATTAATTTTTGTTTCCGGATTTGATATCCTCATATAGACCCATGTATATGCAACATGCCCTCCACTTTTGCAGGGCTTAGGGCGTAGCACCCTTCTGGAAGTGGAAAAAATTACTACTACTACTAAAAATACTGAGAGAAACCTGTTCTGTTTTTGCACTTGATCATTGACCAATTTGGGAACAGACTTACTCCATCTAAGTTAATATTATACTAGGAAAAAGTTGATTTGTCATAGTTTATCTCCTTGTTTTACCTCCTCTTTTTTGTTTTAATTTTCTTTTAATACCCATTTCCATTGTAGTACATTTTCTTCTAATTACAGCTTTAAAAGCGTCCCAAATTATATTCTCCTTTAAGTCAGGGGATCTATTAATTCTAAAATATGGCTTAATTTCTTCTTTTAACTCTTGTTTGCCTTGTTCCTTTTTGGCAGACCGTCTCTGGACACTTTCCACTTGTCCTTCTTGAATTGTGCCTAGAATTAGACACTGTGTTATTCCAGATGAGGCCTGATCAAAGCAAAGTAGAGTGGGACTACGACTTCCCTTAATAGACACTAGACTCCTATTCATGCAGCCTATAATCGCATTGGCATTTTAAGATGCCACATCACACTGTTGACTAGCATTCATCTTGTGGCCTACGAAGACAACTAGATCCCTTTCACATGTACTGCTTTCAAGCCAGGTATTAACTAGGGATGACAGTTATATAGACAAGAAAGAGATTTGAGAATTAGGCATAGTATTGGGTAAATACTAGGTCTGTCGGTGGTCATTGGCCACTCCACGTTCAAAGACAGTAGGCTTCAGAATTTAGTGAACCCTTCGTAACCATAGGGGTTGGTTTTATGGATACTCCGGTCGCATTATATAAAGTGGCATAGTAAAAGGATGTCCTTTATATAAAATGACAAGAGCAAGGTTTGCTTCTGGATTTTTTTTTCTTGAAGGGGTGGGTAAATATTTTCCAGCTGCAGATGGTTCAAATGGATGGGGAACCTGTGAATAAAGAGGGCCTACTGTTCTAGAAAATGAGTGCTAATCAGTGAAGCATGATGTTCACCTCATTCTTTACATTTCTAACGGAATGTATTTAATTAACCATTTTTAGAAGCCGGATATTGGAATCAGTGGCTTGACCCATCGAATTTGTTTGTTACATAGGTTAAGTTTGCCCTATCACAGGGGTCGGGAACCTTTTTGACTCAGAGAGCCATGAAAGCAAAATATTTGGAAATTTATTTCAGTGAGAGCCATATATATTTTTATATATAGTTGAATTCAATGTGTGTGTGTGTGTGCGCGCGTGTGTGTATAGACTGAAATCAACTTAATGTGAGTATATACGTACATACTATGAAAAAAGGATTCCTCCGGCAGAATGACACAAAATATTTGGAAATTTATTTCAGTGAATGAAAATAATGAGAAAAGAAGAAAGAAGGGGAGAGAGAGGGAAGTGAAAAGAAAAGAAGGAGAAGAAGACTTGGGGGGGGAAAGAATAGAAAAGGAAGGAATAGGGAGGAAGGGAGAATGGAGGAAAGAAGGAAGGAAGGGGAGAGAGGGAGGGAAAGGAAGGAAGGAAAGAAGGGGGAGGAGGACGCGGGGCCAAGGCGAACCTTGGTGTTGATATCGGCGAGGCAGTCCCTCCGGAAGGCGTCGAAGAGGCCATGGCTCTTGAGCTGCGTGACGATGAGGACGATGAGCTGGCCGTCCTCCAGGGGCAGCAAGACCGGGTCCATGGCGCCAGGGCCAGGCCCACCTCCGCCACCTCCCCCAAGAACCGTGGCGGAGGAGGATGAGGCTCTGCTGCCGGGCGGAGGGCCCCGAGAGCAGTGGGGGATGAGGAAAAGGCGGCGATGGCAGCGCAGAAGCGGCAGTCACGGCGCATTTGTGCCATTCCTCCCCGCTGCATGCTGGGAAACTCAGGCCTGGGCTGCTCTGGAGAGCCAGATGCAATCATGTAAAGAGCCACATCTGGCTCCCGAGCCATAGGTTTCTTACCCCTGCCTTATACCAAGGCAAGAATATATAGTTTGAATACTTATTTTTGTAGATAAGAGAATGGGAGATATAAAATTTAAAGATTTATAGTTTTCACCTTTTATTAATACTTTATGTGTAGTTGTGCCTTCAATAACCTTCCCCACAATAGTTTATGGAAATATAAAACACCATAATCTAACAAACATAGCCAAGCCACCCATCAAGTGATACTGATCACTTAATTTGTGTCTCCGGATTATCAAATCTTGAGAATCATGTGGCAAGAGTCAGAACAAGAGCTCACTGTATACTATTATTTTGTATGCTGGACCACTCCAACAACCACCATGTCAGACTACACAGAGAAGCCATTGAAATCCATAAGCATGTGGACAATTTCAACAGAAAGGAGGAAACCATAAAAATGAACAAAATCTGGCTACCAGTATTTAAAAACTCTAAAATTATAAAGGTAAAACAGTGATTCCCAAACTTTTTTGGCCTACTGCCCCCTTTCCAGAATTTTTTTACTCACCGCCCCCCCCTAGAAATTTTTAAAATTTTTAAAATGGCAATTAAACAGATATATGTATTAATGCAGTGGTTCTCAACCTTTCTAATGCCGTGACCCCTAAATAAGGTTCCTCATGTTGTGGTGACCCTAAACCATGTATTCGTTGCTACTTCATAAATAATTTTGCTACTCTTACGAATTCTAATCCAAATATCTTATATGCAGGTCAAAGCAAAGGGGGTGGGGCCAAAGAAGAGGACCGTGTGACCCCTCCTAAATGGCCAATTGTTCACCGCCCCTTTAAAGGGGTTCACTGCCCCCCAAATTTCCCTGAGCCTCCCACCGCCCCCTTGGATCGCCTCACTGCCCACCAGGGGGTGGTACCGCCCACTTTGAGAATCAGTGCAGTAAAACAACACTCAAACACAGGGCAACAGATAAAAGTTCTTTCTCCCACCCTGGACATTCCACATATCTATATAAACCCAATTTTCCTAGTTCCAACATACCTCACAACCTCTAAGGATGCCTGCCACAGATGCAGGCAAAACGTCAGGAGAGAATGCTTCTAGAACATGGCCATATAGCCCAAAAAACCTACAACAACCCAGTAATTCCAGCCATATAAGCCTTTGACAATAGGCTAACTCCACACTTGCAAACAGATTTTCCTTGTTCTTGATATCTTCCATATGTATAACTTTTATTTAATGCCTAGATTTCCTTTTAACTCTCACTGATACAGGTGTCAGCTGTTGATAGAAGTCTATATAATAGGAAGGTCATTACAAGTCTCCTGGAAGGTTTCCAAATTAGGGACACGGCTTGGTTAAACATCAACTAACATTTCCTCTTAAACATTTGATTTGAGAATTTCGCAAGTGTTTTTCCTTACAGGTTTCCCCAGAGATGGGGTAGAAGTATTGAATAGGGGATTTCCAACATTTGGGGTTGTGTATTCAAGTATTCTTTTTAATGTTTTCCATGTGACCAGGGACACTCTGAACATGTCTATCCACGAGAAACCTTGTTACTGCCAGACCACTGTCCCCTTTAGTCCAGCAAATTATTTTCATTGGAAATTGTTCTCCATTGTTTCAAGCACCCACTCCTATTATTCAAGATTATGTAAGTAGGGGATGCCAGCAATTCACTTTGCAGTTCCTGTATGTGGAATTTTGGCTGTATCATTATGCTACAGATCCTCCCCTAAAATGACAAAAGTGGGGGAGATAGTCCTTGTAGGGGGAGGAGGACTGGAACTACTACCAGCAGAAGGTAATTGGTACAGCTAAATCATTTCTCTGCAGCAGGTTTCTAGCCATTCCAGATATAGATGTTTACTGTCTGCAGGCTCTTTGTTCCATAACAATTGTAAAGGCTGCATTGCGGTCCTGAAAATGGACTCTGAAGCTAAACTCTGATTTAAAGTGAGCACCTTAGTCACTGAACTTGATCAGTTTATTATGGGGACATACCTGGCTTTTTACTTTTGTTTTTGTGTGTGCCTTAGCTGTATTGTATTGATACTAATGTTTAATACCATTGGCTCTCCATATTTGTGATTTTACCTTTTGTGGATTTGATTATCTGCGGATTTGATTCATCTTGCCACTTTAGGTCCTCCAGTGCAGTGTTTCCCAACCTTTTTTGAGCCGCGACACATTTTTTACATTTACAAAATCCTGGGGCACACCACCAATCAAAATGCCACTCTAACACAGTAATACATATAGGTAATATGTTTTTAAATGTATTTATACACTCAGTGTGAAACCTGGACCTGTTTCGATGAACACAACATAGATATCCTGGCAGGAATGGCAGAAAGACACAAACTTCCCACACAGAACTCCCATAACCAAGAGAAAATGCTATAAGAGTTTGGTGGGCATTGACCTTGAGTTTGGAAGTTGTAGTTCACCTACACCCAGAGAGCACTGTGGACTCAAAACAATGTTATGTTATCTTGTTGTTTGTTTTCTATCCAGAATGACAATGTTGGAAGGAGGCTCACCACTTCAAGGTCCCTAAAACAGGCATGGGAAAACTTCGGCCCTCTGGGTGCTTTGGACTTCAACTCCCACCATTCCTAACAGCCTGAGGCCCTTTCCTGCTTAAGTGGCTGAGGGGGAATAAGCAAAAGGGCCTGAGGCTGCTAGGAATGGTGGGAGTTGGAGTCCAAAACACTTGGAAGGTCCAAGTTTGCCCATGCCAGCTTTTGACAGAGACCTCTTCCTCCCCCTTCGCGCCCTTTCTTCCCCCTCCTGCCGAATACTTACTTTTCTTCTGCACTGCCGCCATTTTGATCCGAGGGGGCAGCGTGAGCGTGTTCAGGGAGGGAGGGAGGAAGACGTGACCCGTGCGCAAACTACTACTGCGCAAACCCACCCCAGAGCAAAGCGAGCAGAGCGAGGCTGGGATGAAGGGAGCCCGAGTGGAGAAGAAAAAGTGTTTGGCAGGAGTGGGAAGAAAGGGTATTGGAGTTTCCAATTTCCCACGGCACACCTGAGGATCACTCACGGCACACTAAGTGTTCCACGGCACACTGGTTGGGAAACACTGCTCCAGTGCAACTCTATAGTCAACTTCCATTGGAAGCTGACAGGATATACTGGAGCACCTGGAGCAATGGTTCTCAACCTGTTTTGGCCTACAATCCCAGGTGTTTTGGCCTACAGCTCCCAGAAACCCCAGTCAGTTTACCAGCTGTTAGTATTTCTGGGAGTTGAAGGCCAAAACATTAGGGGAACCACAGGTTGAGAACCACTGACCTAGAGATTCTTAGACATGTTTTCTTTTTGATTAAAAAAAGTTTGTTGTTTGTGACTTTTTCACTTTTGTGGGTGTCCCATACCTCTAACCACAATAAATGTGGAGGGACTACTCTAGTTCATTTCACCATTCTAATAATGTTTAGTTCCTAAACCAATCTTCTCCTTTTATCCTTCCACTTTATTTCAGAGAGGAATATCCTCTCTCTTGGCATTACTTTGCGAACGAAGATTCTTAGGAAGGACTCATCCCACGCTTTTTACAAGCGCGTTGATGACTAAAAAGGCCAATCTGAGATAGGCAAGTCTGGTTGCAGAAAGCACAGCAGAAAGTCTCCTTGGGTGATGTGTTTTCCAAGTTGCGGTTCTTTCTGCGTTGTCGTTTCTCTTCGAGACCCGTTCGCCGTGTCTTCTCGAAAGAGGCCGCAGCATTGTGGATAGTGCATCTCTATGCCTCCCGATGTGACGTCAGGGTGGACCATTTTTGGTGCGAGCCTGTGCAATGGATTTTTCTGGTGGAGCACAGCATGCACAGATCTGGCCTCACCCTTTAAACCAAAGGTTCATCTGCCGGGGCCTAGCAAGCTTGGACGGTGGCAGCGAGTAATATAAAAATGACTGATATTGGCCTACATATAAATTCTTCTCGAACTGGTGGTTGAGTGCATGAAAGCTGACCCAGGCTTGTAGCTGGATTATACACATAATGTTTTGCTTTCACAGTCTTTCTCATCCTCCCTCCTACCCACCGTGAAGTAGTATTAGCTGGAAATAATAGGGCTATCCAAATCCAAATTCAGGAATTTTTCTGGAGGCAAACATATATTTCTGCCATTATATCCCAGCCATAATGCAATGTCTATTACACCCTATGGATAGTGTTATATGAAGAATAAAGTTATGGGACTTCTATATAGTGCTTGCATATTGTGATAGCTCGATTAAGGTCCCAAGACATGACCAGGAATTGCCAGAAGATTCTCAGCATTGCTCTGAGGATCTATAAAAAAATATTGGGTGGTATCAATATTATACTGGTTCTGGTCCAGCTTACTTGTCCGAACGCATCTGCCTCTATGTCCCATCTCGCAGTTTAAGATCATCTGGGGAGGCCCTGCTCTCGCTCCCGCCACCATCGCAAATGTGGCTGGTGGGGATGAGAGACGGGGCCTTCTCGGCGGTGGCCCCTCGCCTATGGAACGTACTCCCAAACGAAATAAGATCGACTCCATCTCTCCTCGCTTTTTAAAAAAAGCTAAAGTTGTGGTTCTGGGACCAGGTCCATGGGCAGCAGATGTAAATTATACCTTTGGATTTGACTGGATTGACACTTTGGACTTGACTGGACTGACAATGTGTTCTGCTTGATGGCTCTAATTAATTATTGTTGTATGTAGTAGTTTTTAATGTAATGTTTTAATGCTTTTTAATGATGTTGATTATATGGTGTATATATGGTGTTGCGGCCTGTAGTGCTGCAAATGTAAGCCGTGCTGAGTCCCCCTGTGAGGGGTGAGAAGCTACGGGGTACAAATATCATAAATAATAATAAATAAATAGATAAATAAATATCTTGTACTGGACAGTTGCTGGTGGAATACTGGAATTCAGCAGAAATGGGGAAGGTGATTTTTGCTGCTTCACTGGCGTCTCCTGTGTGTCTTCTCTGAAGAGCTGAGTTTTCAGTCAGCCCGGAAAGTGGTAGAAAAGAGAAAATAAAGAAATTGTATTAGATTTCTACCATTACAAAGTTCTTCTCCCGAGCGAGAGAGATCAGATCTGCCCCTTCCCTCCGGTCCTTCAGGAGGCTAGTGAAATCCTGGCTTTGGAAGGAAGCATTCCCAGAATAAGGTTTGAGACTGTTTTTAGATGAAAGTTAATGACCACACATATAGATTGAGATGAATGTGATTTTATCTGGCGATTTGGCTCTAATGTACTGTATTTTATATGTTTTTAAAATCTATATGTATTTTAACTGAGTATTGTTATATGATGATTTTAATTGTTTCAATTGCATTGAATTCTTGCTGTAAGGCTGGTCTGAGTCCCTCTTTGGAGGTGAGAAGGTCGGGATACAAACGTTTTAAATAAATAATAAAACATTTCAGTGTCCAATAACATTTCATTCTCTTTTATCCCCATCATCCAGTGACTTCCTAATACTTCCTGGCTACATAGATTTTACTGCAGACCAAGTGGTGAGTATAAGGCTTAAGTATGCATAATATAACAAATTAAAGTTGTGAACCAAGAACACTGTAGGGCAGTGTTTCCCAACCTTTTTTGAGCCGCGGCACACTTTTTACATTTGCAAAATCCTGGGGCACACCACCAACCAAAATGACACAAAATGACACTCTAACACAGTAATACATATAGTTAATATGTTTTTAAAATGTATTTATACACTCTGTGTGAAACCTGGGCCTGTTTCAATGAACTCAACATAGATATCCTGGCAAGAATGGCAGAAAGAACAAACTTCCCACACAGAACTCCATAACCAAGAGAAAATGCTATAAGCGTTTGGTGGGCATTGACCTTGAGTTTTGGAGTTGTAGTTCACCTATATCCAGAGAGCACTGTGGACTGAAAAATGTTGGATCAGGACCAAATTTGGCATGAATACTCAATATGCCCAAATGTGAACGCAGATGGAGTTCAGGGGAAATAGACCTTGACATTTGGGAGTTGTAGTTGCTGGAATTTATAGTTCCCCTACATTCAAAGAGCATTCTGAACCCCCCCAAATGATAGAACTGGGCCAAACTTCCCACACAGAACCCCCAGGAGGCAAGAGGAGGTCTCTACTTGGGGAAAGGGAGATGGGCCTTCCCAATGCATGGAGAGGGAGAGACCAAGTAGACAACGGGTGGGGGGGGGGGGTGTTTGTAATTTTGTGCCTTTATCGAGGTAGGTTTCTTAGGGTTTTTATACTTCAACACACTAGACTCCCCCCCCCCCCCCCCTTCCTGGAAGTTCCAATTTCCCACGGCACACCTGATGATCGCTTACGGCACACTAGTGTGCCCCGGCACACTGGTTGGGAAACACTGCTGTAGGGCATACTTTTTGTCCCCTTTTTGTAGCATCAAATAAGTATATTAGAATTATCAGTGCCTTTTATCTTTGAAATTAATTTTTCTTATAATGGTAGCTGGAAGAGCCATATAGAGGCAGCCAAGATAGCAGCAGGGAGGGCAGCAAAATCAATCCTAACCTTTGGGAAGACAAAAGGGGGTGATTTGGTATGCCCTTCAATCAAGATCTTTAATGACAAAATCTTACCCCAGCTGTTATATGGTGCAAAACTATGGGGTCAGGCATGGAGGGGATACAGAATAAGTTTGTCAGAGCTTTTTTAGCACTTCCCTCTGGGATACCATCCGCATTGTTAAGATTAGAAACAGACATGACTTCAATCAAGGCCAGAATCCACAAACTCAGTATCCTAGATGGGAAAAGAGTTATGGGAATGGAGGAAGAGAGCATGACTAAGCAATGTATGATAGAACAACAAAAGTGGGGCGGCTGGACCCAATATTGCTCGTCTTTGCTACACCAGTATTTTGATGGCTCGATAACAACACTAATGAAACTGGATAAGAAGACCATTGGGGATAAAATAATGGATGTGGATGGGATCGAGAACATGAGGGATAGTCTAAAGCAGAAATTTTCCACCTGGTATCCCCTATTTAAGAGTGATCAATACCGCCAAGATTACTTGCAAGAATTAACTCTGGTGACCCTCAGGAAAGCCTTTACAGCCTTGCGGTTTCAGACAATGCCTTCAGCCTGGCTGGAGGGAAGATATTATAGAGGAGCACCTTATTCCCAAAGATTATGTATATGTGGTTCGAGAGCGATTGAGGATCTAACAAATTACTTACTACATTGCCCTCTGTATAAGGATCCCAGAAAGAAGATTCTAGGAGGGCTTCTGGAGGATAGGGTGGCTTGGCAGCAGACAGCAGTGATTAAGGATTTGCTAGCAGACTGCTCTAAAGATATAACAATAAAGGTTGCCACTTTTGCAGTAGCAACTCAAAATATCCGTACGAAACTAGTAAAATCCTTAGTGAAGGATGGGAAATAGCACAGGATGATACAGTGCATTGTAGACATGACTGGAATTTAAAGAATCAGTTTTAATGAGTTTTAATATTTGTACCAAAGTTTTATATTGTGATGTGTACTTTGGATGTCGCTAATATGTGCGCTTAATTTGTCATGGCCTATGGCTAGAACAATAAAACTTATTCAACTTGAAAAATTCAACTTGGAATTAATTTCTGTTAGAAGAAAAGCTAGTCATACAGTACGAAGTCACGTGAAGCAATCGTGTTGCTGTCTAGATTAGAGTGCGACTTTTAAAAATCTATTCATTCCTATAGCTACTCAAGTCATGTTGTCAGAATGCTTGACAGCCTCAGAAGTGAAAGCAGCATGTAGTTACAGCCAAGTCTTCTTTATTTTAAGGACCTGACCTCTGCTCTGACCAAGAAGATAACCTTGAAGACTCCCTTGGTATCCTCCCCTATGGATACTGTAACTGAAGCCAGCATGGCTATTGCAATGGCGGTATGTAACCTGGGATAAGAAGGAGGGTGGGATTATTCTAATCTGATATATGTTTCCTAGGGAAACATAGTTGGATAAACTGGGAAGTACAGATGGAGCATCCCTTACTCAGATTTTCAAAATCCAAAATTGTCCACGTATATGGCTGAGATAGCGATAACTCTGCTTTTTGATGGTTATTTATTTATTTATTTATATCCCGCCCTTCTCACCCCGCAGGGGACTTAGGGCGGATCACAATGAACATATTCAGGCAAGCATTTAGACACACAACACAAGACAGACAGAGGCAATTTAACATCTGGCCACCAGGGGGAGCTGCCGCACTCCTTCATTCCTCAGCGTGTTTTCTGGAGATCTTCATGGCCTCGTAAATCAGTTAAATTTAGCCTCCCCACTAAGTGGTACCTTAATTTCCTACTTTCAGTTCATTTATTTCATTTATTAGATTTCTGCGCCGCCACTCCCGGAAGGCTCAGGGCGGCTCACACAAGCATATATGAACAACACATTAAAACAGGAAAACAGGTTAAAACACATTAAATGAACACATAGTCTACTTGACAGATGCATAGTCTACTTGACAGATGCAACTGTCTTTTGGGTTGCAAAGGTCGACAAGAGGCTACACAAAAGGTCGCGAGCCCACCTCGACCAGACAGGCCTCGGCCTCATGACCTTCTGGTCAGTAGAGATCTTATGCAGCTGACACCCAGCCAGCTGCGCCACATTCCCGGTGCAAGTGTGTACACACACTTCATTTCATGCACATTATTAAAAATATTGTATAAAATTACCTTCAGTTTATGTGTATCAGGAGTGTATGAAACATAAATGAATTTTGTATTTAGACTTTGGTCCCATACCTTATGTACATATATGTAAATACAGGTATTTGAGAATATGGAAAAATGAAATCCAAAAATATTCCTGGTCCCAAGCATTTTGGAGAAGAGACACTCAGCCTGTACCTATAGATTGTGGGAGCTTTTTTGCTTTCCTTCATTAAGCAGCAGCACTAAAGCCACATGCTCAGTAGTTAGATTTATTAATCAGCAAGGCTTACATCTGATTAGCCATGTATGAGATTGTGCTTTTAATCGCATTCAGTTGAGCAATAAATTTACTGCTGTTTGAAACTTTGTTGGCAGCAAGGCTCGTCGTTTTCTAGTTTTGTTCGGTTGCCTCCAATATGGGATCCCTTTCTTTAGTTGTTTTCAAGAAGGTTATCAACAGCAGGGCTTGTTGAAATCAGGGGGGGAAATCTGCTGGACTGGACGGCCTCGGCCTTGCAGCTATGAAAGCTCTTCTCATTTCCAAGCATTTTGTCTGAAGTCAGCTTTTCATCACATTTCCCCTTTGCATAATTGGCTACTTTCTCTTTCCCTGAACCTCTTGTCACTTCTGTGTGTTTATCATTCTCCCCCAGCTGCCTCCTTCCATTCTTTACATCCTAACTTTTTTTATATTCCTTGCTGTCTTTAGTGTAGCTCTCACTTCACCAAGCTTTCACTTTCTTCAATACCTTTCTGAAAACTCAATTCATTCTTCACTTGTGCTTCAATACTACTGTTCTCTCCAAACCCTGTTTTTTTTGTCCTTGTCTGAACTTCCCATCTAATTTAGTTCATCTATTACAAAATATTAGCCTTCTCAACACAAACATTTAAGTTGGGTTTTTTTTTCTGGGATAATCATTCAAAACTGAAGTACTCTGCTTGAAAAAATGATGAGAAATCTAGTTTAGGCATTGAGATAATATAATTGACAGTGAGATGAGCTTCTATGACAGTTGTTCCCCAACCTTTCTTTGACCAGGGACCACTTGACCAGGGACCACTCTCCAACATTAGTACCAAAAGGGTTATGAATCAGTTTTTGGTTAACTTTAGATTCGGTTTGGCTATTTGGGGTGCTGATTCAGAAAATTGCATTGGATAGACCACACCAGCTCTAGTTTGTGATACAGAACATATGCCATCCAGTAGTCACCATCTGCTCACCCACAGAAAACCATATCTAATAAGCCTCAGTACTATACGAGGGTTTCGCGAGACCAGTGTACTAATGGTGAGTCCACGGACCATATTTTAGTTCTTGCAGACCACTGGTTGTCCATGGACCACAGGTTGGAAACCACTGTTTTATGATGTAGCAGAGTTTTGTTCACACCAGAGACTTAACAGACTTTTACTTCTCCAACTACCTCTTCTTTCTCTATAAATTGCCAGTAAAGAATGTCTCCTGTTGGAGAAACAGCTTAAAAGCTGAGCCTAAGGTATTTGCACAAGTTGTTGTTGTTTTGCCTTGTTTGTGCCTATTTAAAAAGATTGGCATGCTGTTGCTAATTACCAAACGCTAGCTGACATAATCTTGAACCTTCCAGTTTTGCTTTTGTTTTGCCTCCACTGCTCTCATGTTTACCTGTATGTTTTGTGTCATGTAGAATCTTAAAAATTGTCAAAACATATGAGCCATTTCTGCCAACCTTCTATCGGCTTCTTTGTTGAATGCAAGAAATAACAATCAGTTGTTGTTGCTGCAATTTATTGTTCCTTACGTATCTTCTCAGCTCACAGGTGGGATTGGATTCATCCACCATAACTGTACTCCAGAATTCCAGGCCAATGAAGTGAGGAAAGTTAAGGTAAGAACCACTGGAGAGAAATAATACATTGGTTACCATCTGCTCCTTGTTACTTGTGAGATTCCTCCTTTGTCTACCCCTTCCTTGCACCTGGATTTATGTGATCCTTATTCTTTATATCAGGGGTCGGGAACTTTTTTGACTCAGAGAGGCATGAAAGCAAAATATTTGGAAATGTATTTAAGTGAGAAGGAAAGAATGGAAAAGGAAGGAAGGAAGAGGGAGAATGGACGAAAGAAGGAAGGGGAAAGAGGGAGAGAAAAGGAAGGAGAGAAGGAAAGAATGGAAAAGGAAGGAAGGAAGGAAAGAAGAGGGAGAATGGACGAAAGAAGGAAGGGGAGAGCCAGATGCAATCATGAAAAGAGCCACATCTGGCTCCTGAGCCATAGGTTCCCTACCCCTGCTTTATATGATCCTAGGCTGGCTTTTAAATTGTTATAATTTGATGTGAAATGTTTAATTTTAATTTCATGTCATATTTTATTATTTATTTACAGTATTTTTACCCCGCCCTTCTCAACCCCCCCCCCCCCGGGGGGGACGGACAGACTCAGAGCGTATAATGTTTGGTGTTGTAATTTAATTTTCGTGATGTTCTGTTCAAATTTTTACGGTTACCGTCTTTTGATCTTGCCATTGAATGTTTGCCTTTGTTTGTTGGAGTCCTCACAGGGAGATAGTTTTGGATATAAATAAAGTTTTTTTATTATCATCTTCCTTTCTGAAAATTCTCCTTTTGAATATGTATTGGTCTAGAAATACGAACAAGGATTTATCACAGACCCAGTAGTGCTGAGCCCTAAAGATCGGGTCCGAGACGTCTTTGAAGCAAAAGCCCGTCATGGGTTCTGTGGCATCCCCATTACAGACAATGGGAAGATGGGCAGCCGGCTTGTGGGCATCATCTCGTCTCGAGACATCGACTTCCTGAAGGAGGAAGAACATGATCTGCCGCTTAGTGAGGTGCATGAAGATCGTGTGTGCTATAGTGGATAAGCTGGAAAAAACATATAGAGCTTATGCTGTGGTATAGTAGGAGAACTCCTATGGCACTTTAGAATGGGCCATAGAAATTACATGTAATGATCTTGGGACGTGTTGACCAATAGCATTTATTTTTGCAGGTTAGTCTTTTGGATTTCACTTGGTTTATTTTCTCCCCATTGCATAACGAAAGCCTCCTGTCACTGGCATTAGCTGGGCATCAAGTTTCAGTACTGCAGTCATGTACAATGCCTTGGAGCCAGCTATGCTTTCCTGTACTATCTTTAGCTTGGGGTGATGAACCTGCCAGTATTTTCACCTCTCGGGATGGGTCGTAAATAATCTCTTATTATGCTCTGATGAGTTTTGTGTGACATACTTGCTGAAACAATTCAGATGAGACGTGAACTGCAGAGAAGAGGAGGCTGAACGAAGTTGAATTTTCTGTGTTTGACATTTCAGAATTAGGACACTGCCTTCTAATGATTGATACTTGATTTCTGTGTCATAATGGGGCTGCAGGCATTGCATTCTCAGGTTGCTTTCTCTGAAGCAGCCAGGCATGGATGTCAGTCCCCAGCTGTTAATTTATTTCAGAGATCCTATATCTGTGGTTCAACCATCCATGGTATGATTTTTTTAAAAATTCAAAAAGCAAACTTTGCTTTTTGCTATTTTATTATAAGGGCAGCATTTTATGATACCCTTGTATATAATGGGATTTTAGCATCCACAGATGTTGGTATCCATGGAGCAGGGGTAGGCAATTATTTTTTCCAAGGAGCCACACGAGAGCCAAAAAATATTATGGAGGGCCGCACCTAAAGGCTGACTACATTCTAATCTACTTTATTTATTTATTTACTATATTTACTATATATTACACATCATTAATATTAACATATTAATATATCAAGAAATATTCATATATTAGTGTTAATATAATTATTATATAGTATATTGAAATTATAATATAATATAACATTATTATATTATTTATTATATTATTATAATAAAATTATTATAAAATAATAAAAACCACTTAAATTCAAGAAGACAAGGTGCGAACCAAGATGAAGGCTGACATCCTCAAGAGAGGACAGATCCCAAGATAGAATGGCCCAATGGCCCCAGCCCAGAGGATGACAAAGCTGACCCAGCCACTGCAGCAGAGCAGAGCAGAGCAGCAGGCGATCGGAGGCTGCAGGCCTCCGCCCGCTCTCGCCCCCAGCCATTCCCCAGCTGATGGCCGTGCTATGGAGTGCCTGCATCCCTGGAGGCGATCCGGGCCTGCAGGGGAAGCAGTCGGCGATCTGAGGCGGGTTATTCGACCTGGCGACCCGGAAGACGATCAAGTCTTCCGAGTCGCCAGGGTGATCAGCCCCCGCGACCCGGTGGCGTCAGGTACTCCATCCAGGGATCATCCAGGGATGTCAGACACTCCAAAGCCTCCGCTCCTTCGGCCTGTCTGCTGACACAGGCCCCACAGAGCCATTCCTCTTGGCCCCGCCCCCGACGCCCCTGGACAGAATCGGCTGCCGGGCTGAATCCGGCCCACGGGCCATAGGTTGCCCACCCCTGTCATGGAGAATTTGAGCAGATACCAAGGGCCCACAGCACTTATTTGTCAACTTAGATAGACTTCCAAGTATATACTTGTGTTTGGACTGGACTACTTGAAATTGCTTATGAAGGTTTGTGATTAAATAGATCGCATTCTGAAACTTCTGCTGCGCATAGAAAATTAGATATCAATATTTACTTCATTGCCAGGTTTTTCTTTCAAGATATAAAGGAATAGATGAAACAAGTTGTGTAGAATTATTTAGGATAGGAGTTTTGTTTTCAACCTTTAATAAAGAAAATGTTTTTATGGGATTTCTTGGGGTGGGGGTGGGGTTGTCTCATTGTAAAAAAGCAGGTTCTTTCCATTGCTTGACGTGACCCAAGCAGAAAGCTTCTCTTCTTTATTTCACTGTCTTTTTTTCTACTAGATCATGACCAAGCGGGAAGACCTGGTTGTGGCACCAGCAGGGGTTACCTTAAAAGAAGCCAATGAAATCTTGCAGAGAAGCAAAAAAGGTCAGTGGAAATAAATATATGGTATGCTGTGCATTTGAATGCAAATGTCAGTGCTGTTGTGGTTCACCCTGGGTTTAATTCCGTAGCTTGATGTGTCTGTCGTAATGGCACATAACTTCCCACTCAGGAATTCTCCTAATCTGTTGAATAGAGGGATTGCAGTATTAAAATGATTTGGTGTATCCCAGGGTTTGTTGATCTAGTGATATGTTGTTTAAAGTGGGAAAGGTCATGAGTTTAAATAAATACCATAATCTTGTTATACTTTAGGTCAGTGATTTTCAACTAGTGTGCCGTGAGAGATCATCAGGTGTGCCGTGGGAAATTATGTTCGAACTTCATTCATATATAAACTAGTAAGGCACATCTGTCCCTTTAAGAAATGGAACCATAGCACTCCCGCGTCACCTAAGAAGTGATGCGAGAGTGCTATGGTTGCGCCATCTTGGATTCGCTCAGACGCGGCTAAGTAAACAAAGTTACAGTTAGTGCTGCAGCTGCGCGTCAAGTGACAGTGGCAATTTGGGATCACAGCAGACAAGAAAGAGCTTCGTGTGTGTCTTCCTACCATTCCTGCCAGGATATCTATTTTGTGTTCATCGAAACAGGCCCAGGTTTCACACTGAGTGAAGTGTATAAATACATTTAAAACATTAACTATATGTATTACTGTGTTAGAGTGTCATTTTGTGTCATTTTGGTTAGTGGTGTGCCCCAGGATTTTGTAAATATAAAAAATGTACCGCGGCTCAAAAAAGGTGAAAATCACTGCTTTAGGTAGTGGAAGTCTGTTGTAATTACTTATTCTGAGCTTCTGTGCTTAACTCCCCATTTAGTCACATAGTCAGATGATAGCCTTTTACAAGTAATCAATATTATGATAATATTGTACTGTATAGAAATGCTGTAAGCTAAGTAAATATGTAAATAATCTTTTTTTTTCAACATGGGTTCCTCATAATTCTATATTTTTTTCTTGCTGTGTATTTTGGGTCACTTTCTGCACCTCTGCCATGTTACATTTTGGGAACTAGTTCTGTCCAGAGTCGCATAGTGATTACTGAGCTGCCTGATTTCAATTTGTAGTTGTTTTTCATTGTTTTTGTTTCATTCACTTTTTATTTCTCTACTTTTATTAAAAATTGTAGCAGATTTAAAAAGTATCTAAGAAATGATGAAAATTAGTATTGATCAAAAAAATTGTAAAATGAGAATCACTATAAAATGTTACTTATGTCTTTCTTTTTCAATTTCAAGGCAAATTGCCCATTGTTAATGAAAAAGATGAACTGGTAGCCATAATTGCTCGCACAGATTTGAAGAAGAATCGAGACTACCCCCTGGCATCCAAAGATGCCAAGAAACAACTGCTTTGTGGTGCTGCGATTGGGACCCATGAAGATGACAGATACCGCCTCGACCTCCTGGTGCAAGCTGGTGTGGATGTGGTTGTGTTGGTGAGTGCTAAAACATGGTATATATGCAATAATTGCACTGGCTAGCTAAACTTGTATTTTGAAGCTTTAGGTGCAGTGAGTCTCTCGCAGGAGAGATAAAGCAGTGTATAAATATATAACATAATAAGTGTCCTTTGAAAACTCTATAAATTGACCAACATTCTTAACTGTCTAGCTTTTCTCTGCACTGTTGAATGCTGTTGTCAACTGTTGTTAATGTTTATGTGTTGTTAATGTAATGTTTACTCTACGTGGGGCTGCCTTTGAAGACTGTTCGGAAGCTACAATTGGTCCAACGGACAGCAGCCAGGTTGATAACAGGAACGGCACTCAGGGAGTGCAGAGCTCCACTGGCTGCCAGTTTGCAACCGGGCACAATTCAAAGTTCTGGCTTTAGCCTTTAAAGCCCTAAATGGTCCTGGTCCAGCTTATCTGTACGAACGCATCTCTCCCTATGAACCATCTAGGTGCTTAAGCTCTTCCGGAGAGGCCCTGCTCTCGGCCCCGCCTTCTTCGCAGACCCGACTGGCGGGGACGAGAGACGGCTTTCTCAGTGGTAACCCCTCGGCTATGGAACGCTCTCCGTAGGGACATTAGATCAGCCCCCTCCCTCCTAACATTTCGGAACAAAGTCAAGACCTGGCTGTTTGAGCTGGCTTTTGCAGATGAAATGTAATTATTTAATTGAGACCTTGCGCATGACAACGATGCAACGGAAAGCGATTTCAATAATGAGACGCTGAGATTTGTATTTATATTTTTAACTGTGAATTTTTGCTTTTATATGATTGTTTTATTAAGTGTTATGTATTTTATCTGTGGGCATTCGTTGCCATGTGTGCACCGCCTCGAGTCGCCTTTGGGCTGAGAGGGGCGGTATAAAAATATAGTAAATAAATAAATAAAACTAGTAACACCGATTTCTAACTTGTGTTTTGCTTTGGTTGTTTTATCCCAGGATTCCTCTCAAGGGAATTCCATTTTCCAGATCAACATGATCAAATACATCAAGGAGAAATACCTTGAGCTGCAGGTCATCGGTGGCAATGGTAACGGGATTTTTGATGTTTAACTATTCAAATATGTTTCTTTTCTTCAGGTTATTGGGTTGTCAGCATGTTTTGATGCAGGGCGCTGAATCTCTCCTTTCATCTTCCAAATCTTATTAGACTGCAAATGGAAAAGGTCTCTTATGATGTTGTATGACCTGAACCGCTATTAGTCCTAGCCAACCTAAGCTGACAGTGAAATGTGTTGGTTGCATTCCACCAAATTCTGGAAGACTCCCAAGTTCTCTGTACCTGAATTGAATAGTCAGATGTCTGCTTCATACCTAAACTGTATTAAGGCCAAATCTTAGAGGAATGAACATTTAGCAGATTATTGAATTTTTACAGTGTGCTCCAGCTCATACCATGAAGATTTTGCCTGTTGGAACCTGAATTTAAATAGCAGTTCAGCAGTAGACTTGCTGAGTGACTTATCTGCCATCTTCATCTCCTCATGCGTAAATAATTTGGCTCTGTTGCAGCAAGTTGATCATGAATGAGACTGGGAAATAATGTTATTACCTAGAGCTTTAGGGATTTAAATTTTAAACAAGCAGACACATACATACATGTTTGTGTGTGTTAAAATATACTTTAATTAAGGTGGCAATATCTGACAAAGTTTTATTTTAAACCATATTTTTTCCAAAGTGAAGCAACTCTACATTAATGAATGCAACCACGTTCCAAACCTGTTAGGAAACCATGAATAATAAAAAGTGGAGCCCTGCAGAATAGACATCAAATGTTGCATGCCCTGATGTACATTGTGTTTTAATTAAGCACTGAAGGCTTTGTTTTTTTTTTCCCCTGAGACTCTGTATGCCTCTATACCAGACCTGGGCAACCTACAGCCTGCGGGCCGGATCCGGCCTGGCAGCCGATTCTGTCTGGCCCGGGGAGAAGGGCGTCAGGGGCGGGGCCAAGAGGAAGGGGTGCCACTGCCGCCATCCCATCGCGGGCTGTGAGGCCTGCGTCGGCAGACAGCCCGCCGCTCCGGAGAACAATCGGAGGAGCGGCGGCTTTGGAGTGCCTGCCATCCCGGGAGGCGATCCGGGCCTGCAGCGGGCACAGTCGGCGAGCTGCGGTGGCTGATCGCCCTGGCAACCCGGAAGACTTTATCATCTTCCGGTTCTCCAGGGCAATCACCCACTGCAGATTGCCAACTACTCCTGCTGAAGTCCCAGATCGCCTCCCGGGATGGCAGGCACTCCATGGCAGGGCGATCAGCTGGGGAACGGCTGGGGGCGAGAGCGGGCGGAGGCCTGCAGCCTCCGATCATCTGCTGCTCTGCTCTGCTCTTCTTCGGTGGTGGCTGGGTCCGCTTTGTTATCCTCTGGGCTGGGGCCATTGGGCCATTCCATCTTGGGATCCTTCCTCTCTTGAGGATGCCAGCCTCTATCTTGGTTCGCACCTTGTCTTCTTGAATGTCATTTTATTTTAGTGGTTTTTATTATTATTTTATAATAATAATTTTATAATAATATAATATATAATATAATGTCATATTATATTATAATTTCAATATATTATAATGCCTATATATACTATAATATAATAATTATGACATTAATACTAATAATATATGAATATTTTTGATATATTAATATGTTAATATTAATGATGTGTAATATATAGTAAATATAGTAAATAAATAAATAAATAATGTAGATTAGAATGTAGTTCAGCCTTTAGGTGCGGCCCTCCATAATATTTTTTGGCTCGTGTGGCCCCTTGGAAAAAATAATTGGCCACCCCTGCTCTATACTGCAGTTTGATACTATTTTAACTGCCATAGTGCAGTGTTGTAGTGTTGTGTGAAGCACCAGCACTATTTAGCAGAGAAATCTAAACACTCTAAAACTCTACAATGCCCCTGATCTAACAGCATTTCGCTATGGCAGTTAAATGTGGTGTCAGACTGCATTGATTCTACAGTATAGATCAGGCATGGGCAAACTTCAGCCCTCCAAATGTTAGGAATTATGGGAGTTGAAGTCCAGAACACCTGGAGGACTGAAATTTACCCAGGACTGGTATAGATGCACCTCCTTTTGGCTTCTCCTAAAGTCTGAGCATAAGGTTTATGCAAAGTTGTTTCTATAGTGTTGTCAAAGGCTTTTGTGGCCGGAATCACTGGGTTGCTGTGAGTTTTCCGGGCTGTATGGGCATGTTCCAGAAGTATTCTCTCCTGATGTTTCGCCCACATCTATGGCAGGTTTCCTCAAAGGTTGTGAGGTCTGTTGAAAACTAGGCAAGCGAGGTTTGTGGAATCTGTGGAATGTCCGGATGGGAGAAGGAACTCTTGTCTATTTGAGGCAGGTGTGAATGTTGCAATTGGCCAACTTGATTAGCATTGAATGGCCTTGCAGCTTCAAAGCCTGCTGCTTCTTGCCTGGGGGAATCCTTTGTTTGGAGGTCTTAACTGGCCCTCATTGTGTCCTGTCTGAAACTTCCCGTTTTTTTAGTATTTCTATTTATTGTCCTGATTTGGGGTTTTTCAAAAATTCTGGTAGCCTGATTTTGTTCATTTTCACGGTTTCCTCCTTTCTGTTGAAATTTCCCACATGCTTGTGGATTTCAGTGACTTCTCTGTGTAGTCTGACATGATGGTTGTTAGAGTGGTCCAGCATTTATCTAATACTAGCTGAGGACCTGGCGGTGCCCGGGTTATTTGAGGAAGGCATTGCGTGTCAAGGTTGGTTCCTATTAGATGTTTATGTGGCTTGCAGTGGTCTCAAGAACTTAGTGAAGGTACTGCGAGTCCCGGGGGCCTAGTCAGGAAAATCAAGTTGAGGGAGCCTAACAGTATCCCATGTGCTGAGGCCTAGTCAGGAAAATCAAGTTAAGGAAGCCTTGCTGTCAATTTTGGGCCTGGTCTGTGATGTATAGGGGCTACAGTTGTTTGGGAAGTGAATGAAGTGAAGGTACTGCAAATCCCATCATTCGTGGCCCATCCTGCCCTAAATCACACCAGGTTGTGAAGTGGGCCTGTGGGCCCCTGTTTGCCAAGTTTGGTCCTGATCCGTCATTGCTGTGGGCCGCTGTGGCTGACTGCCTGAGGCCTTTCCCTCTGAGTCACCTTAGAATGTTGGAATGTTGTTGGCCAATCGGAGCCCTTTATGCAAATACCATTTTAGTGGCAACCAATCCCCTCTGTCTGGGGCCATAGAAATTGGGAGTTTTGAGGCTGGCCAGTCATAGCCATTTATGCAAATAATCCCAGAGTGGCAGCCAATCGAAACGCTGGCACATATTCCTCCCGTCGCTCGGTCGCACCACCCACCACTCGCAAACACTGACTTTTATTATATGTAATAGATAGATGCTGTGTTCAGGTTGGTTCATCAGGTGCTCTGCTATGGCTGACTTCTCTGACCTCACTTGCCTAGTTTCCAACAGACCTCACGACTTCTGAGGATACCTGCCACAGATGTGGGTGAAACATAAGAAAAGAATGCTTCTGGAACATGGCCATACAGCCCGGAAAACTCACAGCAACCCATTGTTTGCATTATTTTTTTTAAAAAAGGATATTTTGCTAGAAGCTGATGAAGGCCACGTTCCTTTTTCTCCTTCTAACTTCCAAAATATTTCCCATTGCTTCTAGTGGTGACAGCAGCCCAGGCAAAGAATCTGATTGATGCTGGGGCTGATGCCCTGAGAGTCGGCATGGGCAGTGGCTCCATCTGCATTACCCAAGAAGGTAAAGTAAAATGGGGGGTAATATCAACCCAGGCTTTCCCAGTGCTTGTTTTCAAGAGTTTGATCTTACTCTGCAGAGATACATAAGCATTATGAGGTATTGGGGTTTAGATTCTGTCCTCTGAGCCATTTTGATACTTCTACCTGTGTTTTGCGATGCCAACAATATAATGGCTGCAAATTTTCTGCTACACAGATAGATGAACCTGGCTCTGGGTATCCAGAGGCTTACTTGCACAGGTTGAGCCTTCCTTATCTGGAATTCTGAAATTCTCCAAGTTAACCACATGACTAGTTGAGTGCTAGTGATGCTGGTGCTTTCTGGTGATTTGTCTCATCCACATAATTATTAAAATATTGTGTACAAAATTACCTCCAGAAGATATCTGTGAAATGGAACAGAATTTTGTGTTTAGATTTGAGTCTCATCGCCAAGAGATCTAAGTCAGCGTTTCTCAACCTGGGAGTCGGGACCCCTTTGGGGAGGGGGGGTCGCCAAAGACCATCAGAAAACACAGTATTTTCTGTTGGTCATGAGGGTTCTGTGTCGGAAGTTTGGCCCAATACTATCGTTGGTGGGGTTCAGACTGCGCTTTGATTGTAGGTGAACTAGAAACCCCAGCAATACAACTCCCAAATGTCAAGGTCTATTTCCCCCAAAATCTTCCAGTGTTCACATTTGGGCATATTGAGGATTCGTGCCAAGTTTGGTCCAGATCCATCATTGTTTGAGTCCACAGTGCTCTCTGGATATAGGTGAACTACAACTCCAAAAATCAAGGTCAATGTCCACCAAACTCTTCCAGAATGTTCTTTTGGTCATGGGAGTTCTGTGTACCAAGTTTGGTTCAATTCCATCATTGGCCAAGTTCAGAATGCTCTTTGGTTGTAGGTCAGGGGTGCCCACACTTTTTCAGCATGTGAGCTACCGTACTTTTATAAGAACCAAGTCGAAAAGATCTAACTGGCGCGCGCTCCCGTCGCCACCTTCCGCCCGCGCAGGGCTTCTTCCGCCAATGAGGCTTTAGTGGGCGGGCCCTGGCGCTCGTCTCTTGGCACGATGTGGTGACGTTACTGCCCATTGGTTGCTCCTGGGGGGGGGGGGCGGGAGCAAGGCGAAGGCGTGCGCAAGGATAGGATGCGAGGCTGCGGGAGTGAGTGTGTGTGTGTGAGAGAGGATGGCCCCGCTGGAGGAGTGGGGCTGGAGCAGCTGACAAGCGCGCCCTCGACGCCGGTGAGTGAAGCCTGGACGGGGCTGAGGTGAGAGAGAGACAGGGCGGAGCGCGAGGCGGGTTCCCGTCCAGGCTTCACTCACCGGCGTCAAGGGCGCGCTGCAGCTCCACCGCGGGGACCATCCTCCTCCAGCGAGGCCTTCTCTCTCTCACACACACACACACACACTCCCTCCCTGCCGCCCGCAGCCTCACATCCTATCCCTGTGCGCGCCTTAGCCTTGCTCCCGCCCGCCCCCCAGGGAGCAACCAATGGGCGGTCACGTCACCATACTATGTCAGGAGACGAGCGCCAGGGCCCGCCCACTAAAGCCTCATTGGCGGAAGAAGCCACGCGCGGGCGGAAGGCGGCGGCAGGAGCGCGCGCGCAGGGCAGAAGCACCCCATCCGGCTATGATTAACCTCATATGGACTCGCGATCGCTTCCTGGGCAGCCCTGTTGTAGGTGAACTATAAATCCCAGCAACTAAAACTCCCAAATGACAAAATCATCCTCTCCCCTCCCCCCAACCCAACCAGTATTTGGGTTTATGGGATATTTGTGCCAAATTTGGTCCAGTGAATGAAAATACATCCTGCATATCCGATATTTACATTATGATTCATAACATTTATGAAGTAGCAACAAAAATAATGTCATCATTAGGGGTCACCACGACATGAGGAACTATATTAAGGGGACACGGCATGAGGAAGGTTGAGAACCACTGATCTAAGTATTCTGAAATCTTTTGATCCCAGGCATTTTTGGATATGGAATACTCAACCTGTCTATCAAGCGAACAGAGAAGTGCATTAGGTGGTCAGACCAGGGCCAGGCCGTGCTCGAGAGGGTCATTGGGTTCATCCTCTTTTGCAACGAAAGGAGCGTGTCCTGGCTGCTCAAACACCAGCTTGTACGCTGGCGTTGCATCACCGTTCGGGGTGCCCTCTGGTTCCTGCAGCTTCTTTCTTATCTCTAAACTGTGTGTGTTTTTTGTCTTGTTTAGCTGCTCCAACGATCCCTCCAGACCTAAAGTCCCACAGCCCCAAATGCCCTTCCACAGTCACAGGCACCTATAGTAAGTCATTGGGCCTTTCCCCCCACCACCACCGTTAATTATATGTCTTGGAGCAAGGCTCTGATTGGCTGCCCACTTGCCCCCTTCCTGCCCCTGCTTGTTTGAGCGTAATCTAGTTGTAGATGCACTTTGGGGTTTTGTGGCTTTGGATACTGGTTGTTGAAGCTGAAACGTATTCTGAACCTCCATTTTTTTTTCTAAAGCAGGGTTCTGATATTGCCATTTTGAAAATACTAGTTGGGTGTGATTTCTCTCTCTCTTTCCCTAAATCTCGAACTTGCATTTAAAGTGATTAAATGGCCATTACGTGCAAAAGGGACAACATTATCTATACTTTAAACCAGGCAGGGACAAACTTCGGCCCTCCAGGTGTTTTGGACTTCAGCTTCCACAATTCTGGCCACAATTCTGTCCCTCGTCCCCACCAGACGTGCCTGCGAAGGTGGTGGGACCAAGAGCAGGGCCTCTCCAGACGATCTTAGCACTCTTGACGGTTCATAGGGGAAAATACGTTCGGACAGGTAAACTGGGCCGGAACCGTATAGGGCAGGGGTGCCCACACCTTTTCAGCATGCGAGCTACTTATAATAAAACCAAGTCAGAAAGATCTACCTACCTCCTCAAGGCTGGGGAGGGGCGGGGCCTCAGGGCTTGGCTGGCTGGCTCCGGCCCCCTCTGAGTTCCGCTCTACCAGCAGCTTCTCTAGGCTTGAGGATGGCAGTGCCAAGCCAGCCTTGTGCTAGCTATGCCACCACTGGCTTGGCACTGTCATCCTCAAGCCTGGAGAAGCTGCTAGTAGAGTGGAAGTCAGATGGGGGCGGAGCCAGACTGCGCCAAGCCTCGCCCCCTCCCCTCTGGCTTTGGAGCTCCCAGCAGCTTCTTCAAGCTTGAGGATGGCAGTGCCAAGCCAGTGGTGGCATAGCTAGCACAAGGCTGGCTTGGCCCTTCCATCCTCAAGGCTGGAGCAGCTGCTGGGAGTACTGAAGCCGGGGAGGGGGTGGGGCTTGGCATGGCCTGGCTCCGCCCCCTCTGGGAAGCGCCCCATCCAGCTGGGATCGACCTCCATCGGTCCCGGGATCGACTGGTCAATCGCAATCGACTTCCTGGGCAGCCCTGGTATAGGGTTTTGTAGGTCAACACCAGCAGTTTGAATTCTGCTCGAAAGCTAATTGGCAGCCAGTGGAGTTGTGCGCTCTCTGTACCCCGCTCCCGTTAGTAGTCTGGCTGCTGCGCGCTGGACTAATTGCAACTTCCAGGCAGTCTTCATAGGCAACCCCACGTAGATAGCGTTGCAATAGTTTACAAGAGGCCAAGCCTAATAACACATAATAACAACATAACAGCAAATAATAAAACAATACAATCAATGGATTCAAACAACAGGTAAAGAGATTACACCTAAAACTTAGGAAGAACTTTTTGATTGTAAGCTCTGTTTTGACAGTGAACGTCTCCCTCTCTGGAGGTTTTTTTGACAGATGCTGGATGGCCATCTCCCGGGAGTGCTTTGATTGTGTCTTTCTGCAGAATGGTGTTGGACTGGATGGCCATTTGGGGTCTCTTCCAACTCTTATGACTTTATTCTCTTTTTCTTCTAAGGTTAACATGACAACTATGACCAGTCCTGGTATAATATTAACTTAGATGGAGTAAGTCTGTTCCCAAATTGGTCACTGATCAAGTGCAAAAACAGAACACATTCCTCTATACTTTGACCTTTGGTGCTTCTCATTTTGGATAAGGCCACTCTTTGACTTTCTCTTTTTCACTTGTCCTCCCACACAGTTATCTGGAATTAGAGATCGTTAGATAGATAGATAGATAGATAGATAGATAGTAGGCATGGTTTAGAACCCAAAAATAGCAAATCGAAAATCTAATCCTAATTTTTTTTGATTAGTAATAGGAAGACTTACAAAAAAATTCCAAAAATTTTAAAATATAACTTAATTACACGAAATTCGTAAGTAGTTCGTATGCCAGAGCATAACATTCCAGAAGTTTTGACAACTCCCAGAAATCTAACAGCTGGTAAAGAATTTCTGGGGTTGGTGGCCTGAATAAATCAGCAGAATTCTAGATGGGACTCTCCAAATAGGAGGGAGGGAGGGGTATTCTATTCGGCAGCAAAGAAAATCAGGAGGAGCTCCCCCTCGCTCCTCGCTGCCTCTCTCTCACCCCGATCCCGAGGGAGCGAGGGCCCAAGTTTGCCCAGGCTAGTCATATACCTACAGTCCATGCACATGCAATAATACAGCAGGAATAACAATGGGTATAAGAAGAGGTAAAATTCAAACCGAAGTATTCTGACTGGTCCCTGCCTCATGCGGTGCAAACGGGCTGTTCTCTGAGAGCCCGGGAAATTAGCAGGCAGGGTTTTCTGCTCGGGTGCACACACATACATATTCTTTGGGGGGGTTTTGCTGCAAAATCTTCTCTATGAGCCCGGGATTCTGTAATCCCCCAAGAATATGTATGTGTGTGCTGGCTTTTCCCCGGGCTAATTTCCCAGACTAATAAGAAAAGAGCCTTTGCACCGCATGAGGAGAGACCAGTCAGAATACTTCGGTTTGAATTTTACCTCTTGTTATTGTTATTACTGCTGTATTATTGCATGTGCATGGAATGTAGGTATGACCAGTTGGATTACTTATAATATTAGGCACTTACAGTAGCATTCATTCTATTATACATTAGGTTGGTTTCTCACCCCAATACTCTTTGATGCTTTAGATCCTGGCAGGCAGGAGGCAGGAAGCCTGGAAAAATGTAAACAGAGAGGTTTACTCAGAAGTAAATCCACAAAGGAGGGCCCTTCATCCAAAGTGCCCTCCTTTGCAGATTTACTTCTGAGTAATCCTCTCTGTTTACATTTTTCAGGCTCCTTCCAGCTTGAAAGAAGGAGCAGTTTAGGGCTTGCCTTGCCATAATACTTATTGGCAAGGGAGGCGGGGGTGGTGAGAGAGAAGGAGGGTGCCCCCTTATGCCCCCCCACGACCTAATAACGACACTTAAGAAAATCCTGGCCCCGGAGTTCGAAAAAGAAAGTCCACTTCCTGGTTGGCGTTCCAGGTGCGGAAATACTCAAAAGTAGCATTTCTCACAATTTCTTACGAAACAATTCATTTTCATAACTTTTTTCTCATGCCTAATAGATAGATAGATAATATATTCCCATATCAAATAAGCTATCCGTTATGTTATGTTCTGGTCCTTAGGAAATGATCCAGAATTATTTATTTATTTATTATTTACATCATTTATATTCCGCCCTTCTCACCCCACATTCTTAAAAGTCTTAGTCGTTTAGTCAACTCTGAAATGGACCGCATTTGTCACAAACTGCGCATTCACACAACACAAGACAAACTGTCTTTCTATTCTCGTTAAGAGCAAGAACGTGAAGTCCAAAAAACCTGTGAAGCAGTAGCAGAATTTGTATATCTTTACTTCAATTATAGCCCTGATATTTTCTGTTGAAAGATCTTAGAAAGTTGGGCTGAGAAAGAAAGTCCTTTTCCCTGAGATTTTAAAGAACTTCTGCTAAACAAAGTTGGCTACAAGAGTGCTTTGTCCCAAGTAAGACAATTCTTTGAATCCCTAGAGATCAATGATGCATGTATGTTCTTTCGTGGGAGATGGTAGGTTTAGGACAATAATGAGTTTGTGCCATGCAAGGCTAGATTTGCCTATGTTGCCTCTCTTATTCTCTTCCAAAAATGCCAAGAATTATTACCATGGGTTGTTGTGAGTTTTCCAGGCTGTGTGGCCATTTTCCAGAAGCATTCCCTCCTGTTGTTTCACCCGCATCTATGGCAGGCATCCACAAGCATGTGGACTACTTCAACAGAACGGAGGAAACCATGAAAATGAACAAAGTCTGGCTACCAGTATTTAAAAACTCTAAAATCAGGACAGTAAATAAAGAGCAATACTCAGAAAAATGGGTATTCCAGACAAGAATTAATCAGGGCCAGCTAACACCTTCCAACAAAGGATTCCTCCAGGCAGGAAGCAGCCTGGCTTTGAAGCTGCAAGACCATTCAATACTAATCAAGGTTGCCAATTGCAACATTCACACCTGCCTCAAACAGACGAGTTCTTTTTCCCATCCTAGATATTATTCCACAGATAGATAATTCTCACTTGCCTGGCTTCCAACAAACCTCACAACCTCTGAGGACGCCTGCCATAGATGCAGGCGAAAGGTCAGGAGAGAATGCTTCTGAAACAGCCATACAGCCCGGAAAACTCACAACAACCCAATGATTCCGGCCATGAAAGCCTTCGACAACACAATTATTACCATACCCAAAAGACCATATTAAATTTCAAACCCTGCTTTGGAAGCCATTGCCATGTGTGTGAGTTGCAGTGCTGAAAAATGAGCTAGTAGGATTGTATTTCACTCTTTGATACAACAGGCTGATATTCCTCAAGGGTTGGTTTCACTGTACCGTTGTGTACATTACGTTGTAAAGCTTGTTTATCAAACATGACCTGATTTCTATTGCAAGGGGTGCATGCAAACGTATTTGGCTCAAAAGGCTTGGTGCTCTTGATGTAGAAAATCTGTTTTAATGCTTAACCGTTTTGATATTGCCGTAGCATAAATGAGGCCTCCTCTTTAATACTATCCCTGTTTCATTTTGCTGGCAGCAAATCAAATGGCCAAATTGAATGCAGCTGATTTCAGTGTGGCCAATTTGAATTCCAGTTTGGTGCAATTTCATGGCCCAGTTTTGAGTTCCAGTTCAATGCAGTTGATTTCAGTGGCATCAAAACTAACCCTCTCTAGCCTGGAATACACAAAATTCCCTCTGTGGAGCAGCTTTAGAAACTGGAAGGAAGGAATGACAAAGAAGGAGCTTGTGCAAAAATGTTTTCCATTCATACTCATTCTCTTGGATTAGCTTTGGCAGTGTAGTCTGAAACCCTGCATTCAACAGGAATGGCACACTTTGTGACTAATTTTGCATGGTTATGATCTCATGTGATGCCTTGTACTAACTAACCGTGGCAGAGAAGGGTTTCTTGGTAAAGAAGAAATCTGTTGAGCCAGGTCACTTATGGTAGAGTTTTTATGCATGTCCACAGCTGTACAATATGTACATTTCCAGGTGGAAACAACTAAGAAATCTAGGACAAATTATTGATGCTAAAATACTACAAAGAGTCCCTTATTGACATGTGGAAATGTTCCTTTATGACTTCTGGATCTTATCTTGAAATTTAAAAACTTTGAGATGGTGGATCTTGCTTCAATCACCCTGTGTGTTATTAGCTAGACAGCTTCCTGTCTGGGCAACTGTGGAGGCATATAGGGCTGCACCCTCCCACACAAGACCTTGGAAGGGATCACACTCCCACTCAGGGGCGGTCTAAGGTAATTTTAAATGGTAGGCGAACATTATTTTGGTGCCCCCCCCAAACATTATTTTGCCGTCCCCCATGTAAAACAAATATACAATTATAATATCACAATACCATTAGTAGTATTATATTGTATCAATGTATATACAATATATTATACCATACTCATACTATATTATATCATAATTATATTATACTACATTACAATATAATTATATTATAATATATTGACATTATAATACAATATAACATTCTATTATATTATTATTATAAAATAATAAATAAAATTATTTATTTCAACAAAATTATCCTCTACCAAATATTTTCATGACTCCTATAAAACTCAAATAACCCAAAATAAACTAAAATAAAATATTATATATTACTATTTTGTACAATACCACTATACTGCAATATCGTTTGTAATATTGTAGGTAATATAAAATATATCATTATTCTATTGTTATATTGTATTTTTATTATATTGTATGACAATATTAAGCAGAACTGTATAATAATCAACAAGAAATGCAATGTAAATGCATCAAAATCAGAATATATTACCTCCCACCCGTCTCATCATTCATAGGAGTCTCCCATAAGTCCAAAATTAGGATCCCAATGTAAATGTAAATAGAAAAACAGCCAAAATGTTCAAATGAGGTCGAATACAGGCAGCGGCCTGGGCAAACTTGGGCCCTCCCTCCCCCTCCTTCTAAGTGTTTTGGACTCCAACTCCCACAACTCCTCATAGCCTCAGGCCCCTCAGGTCTAGACAGAAATAGAGCGAAGAAAGAAAGGAAGGAGGAGAGAAGAGGTCACAGAGGAAGAGGAGGAGTAAAGCCCTTCATTCATTCCTTCACTTACACTTCCTTCGCTGATTCTTTTCTCCTTCCCCGCAAACGTGCGCGCGGTGGAGACAAAGGGAGAGGGAAGCACTCCCTGCCTGCCCGATAGGGAGTGCTTTGCTTACAGGCTTCTGCACAAGGGAGCTACTGGGCATGCGGGAGGTTTTCGCGCATGTGCAGTTGCTCTTTCGCTCAACTTCAGTTCTGGAGCAACTGCGCCTGCGCGAAAACCTCCGTGCATGCCCAGAAGCAGCGTCGGAGCGCACAAGGCTGGGGCCCAAAAGCAGGCAGCTGTGGCACTGCCTGAGGAACATCGGCAGGGCCAGAATAGCACCCCATGCGAGCAGGATGGCGCCCCCTTCCCAGATGGCGCCTCCCACTGCAAAACCGCCCCTGCTCCCACTGCAAAACACACACACACACAACCCATATTTACTCAAGTCTAATTGGCCATTTAATCGGATGTACACCTCCGTTTTCAAAACCCTGAAACCAAAAAAAGTGTCTTCTGCAGAATGTAGAAATGTTGTAAATAAAAAAAAAGTAATGCGGAGCAGCAGAAAGTGTGTTGTTTGTAATTTGGCCTTTAAAAGGTGTGCATTATTGTTGCTGCCTGGTTACAATTTTGTCTTTAAAAGCAAAAATGTTAGAACACCAAAGTTTCCAACAATTGAAAGGAAAACCTTGGGATATATTTATGCTGTAGAATGAATCCCATTTAATTGCTTTGATTCAGTGCTATGAATGCATGGGGGCTGTATATTGATCCACCGTCTTGCCGTTGTTGGAGTCAGGGGGAGGCTATTGATTGGCTGTCTTCCTTTCTCCTCAATCGGGGTCAGCGAGTGGAGGCGGGAGGTTTGGTCTCTGAAGGGTCCCCCCTGTTATGTAGTATTCCCCAGGGGGCCATCCTCTCTTCTCTACTATTTAACTTCTACATGCGACCACTTGCTCAGCTGGTTCGAAGTTTTGGGTTGGTGTGCTGTCAATATGCTGATGACACCCAGCTTATTTTGAGGCTGGAAGGCCGGCCGGACTCCGTACCCAATAATTTCCAGCAGTGCCTCGAGGCCGTTACTGGATGGTTTCGTGCCAGCAGGTTGAGGGTGAATCCAGCGAAGACGGAGATCCTATGGCTGGGTCGACCGGCCAGTGGGGATATCCAGTTGCCTACCCTGGATGGCAAGCCATTATGCCCGTCATCATTGGTCAAGAGTCTGGAAGTTCTTTTGGACCCTCTGCTGACGATGGAGGCCCAGGTCTCCGCCATCAGTAGAACCGCCTTTTTCCATCTGCAACTGGCTAGACAGCTGGAACTCTATCTGTCCAGAGACGATCTAGCTACGGTGATCCAGGCCACGGTCATCTCAAAACTGGATTACTGTAACGCCCTCTACATTGGCCTACCTCTGTTGGTGATCCGGAAGGTCAAGCTAGTGCAGAATGCGGCTGCTACACTCCTCACCGGGGCCCCATCGAGATGCCATATAACACCAATTTTGCAGCAGCTGCACTGGCTACCGATTGAGCACTGGATCACCTTCAAAGTGATGGTTATTACCTTCAAAGCCTTATATGGCCCAGGGCCGGTGTACCTGAGGGACCCTCTCACCCCCTACCAGCCCCAGAGATCACTTCGTTCGGAGGATCAAGATCTACTGAAAATCCCCAGCCTCAAGACCTTTCGGTTAACGACAACCAGGCGCAGGGCCTTTACGGTTGTGGCGCCATCCCTTTGGAACGCTCTTCCATCGGAATTTCGTGCCCTGCGGGATTTACCAGCTTTCTACAGAGCTTGTAAAACATACTTATTCCGACAGGCGTTCAAATTTACTCATATTTGGTTTTATTGTTCTTTTAATGTAATTGTTCATGCTTTGTGAGCCACTCTGAGCACTTGAGGAGTGGCGGCATATAAATCCGAATAATAAATAAATTTATAAAGTCTTGAGCCTTCTCTGCCAAAGAAGGCTGATGCCTCACCAAGCTACAAATCCCAGGGTTGCATAGCATTGAGCCATAGCCATTAAATTAGATATTATATCCCTCAAATGAGAGCTCCAGATGCATCTCCCGAAGCACCTTCTTCCCCTTTCGCTTTGGCTCCGCACTAAGATACTGTAGGATGCAAATCGAATGCACACCCCATTTTTGGCAAGGTCATTTAGGAAAGAAAGATGAACATTAGAACCGAGTAAAAACAGTATATTATGTTCCTACCTACTAGTGTCTGTAGGGGCATTTGTACAAAGGGTTGATGTGGGTTTTCCGGCCTGCATGGCCATGTTCCAGAAGCATTCTCTCCTGACGTTTCACCCACATCTATGGCAGGCATCCTCAGAGGTTGTGGGGTCTGTATATCTGTGGAATGTGGAATGTCTGTTTGAGGCAAGTGTGAATGTTGCAATTGGCCACCTTGATTAGCATTGAATTGTCTTGCAGCTTCAAACCTGGCTGCTTCATGCCTGCGGAAATCCTTTGTTGGGAGGTGTTAGCTGTTAGTTGGGAGGTGTTAGTTCCTGTCTGGAATTCCCTTGTTTTTTGTGTGTGGAGCAAAACATCAGGAGAGACTGCTTCTTGAACATGGCCGTACAGCCCTGTAAACTCACAGCAACCCAGTGGTTCCGGTCATGAAAGCCTTCGACAACATATTTGTACAACTACAATGTTTGACGTTTAGAAAAAGCCATTCTTTTCCAAAACAGGAACTTTTGTCCACTTTTTAAAAATGGGTCTTTCCTGGCCTTAAATGTTCCAGGGATCATCAAAATGCTGCAAAAATGCCACCACGACTCCCAGAGGGCATTTAAGAGAAAAAGTTAAGATGTGTTTGTCTCCCTCAAGGGTTAAAAACAGTCCTTGTGGATATACTTTGCCTGTATATGTGCTTGCCCATTCTGAAATGCCATGCCTTGAAGCAGGAGAAGATCCTCTTTGACTCAGACACTGACTGCTTTCCCTTCTTCTCTTTCTCTGTGGTTCAGTTTTAGCATGTGGAAGACCTCAGGCCACTGCTGTCTACAAGGTGTCAGAATACGCTCGGAGGTTTGGCGTGCCAGTGATTGCGGACGGTGGCATCCAGACGGTTGGGCACATTGCTAAAGCTCTTGCGCTTGGCGCTTCCACAGGTGAGGAGGGAGTTGTGCATCATTTGCTTCTGGTTGGCAAGCGCATAGAGAAAGCACTGAGGGTGGCTGTTATGGGGAAATACTGATGTTACACCCAGCAGGTTTAATTCTGTTTTAATTGTTATGTGTTGTAGACTTTAAATTGCATTGTTTTTTTGATGTTGTGAGTGGCTTTGGGCTTCAATTAAGAGGGGAAAGTGGAATAAAACAGAGCCCAAGGGGGAAAAAACAGTTTTTCTTGGTATCTTGGTTTTTAGGCCTGTTCCTGAGGTTATTTGGAGCGCTGATTGAGAAAATTGCATTGGATAGAATGAATCAGTTCTAGTTTCTTAGATATGGTCGTCATGGTTTTCTGTGGGTGAGCATATAATGTATTCTGTATCTCACAAAGGGGGAAACTGGTGCCATTTTTGAGTCAGCAGGTCAAATATACCCAGAAACAAGTAATACACCTCTATACCCTAAGACAGGGGTGGGCAATTGCCGGCCCTCCAGGTGTTTTGGACTTCAACTCCCAGAAACCCTAACAGTTGGTAAACTGGCTAGGATTTCTGGGAGTTGAAGTCCAAAACACCTGAGGGCCGGCAATTGCCCACCCCTGCCCTAAGATCATCTGGGAGACCCTGCTCTCGCTCCCGCCAGCATCACAGATGCGTTTGGTGGGAACGAGAGATAGGGCCTTCTCGACGATGGCTCCTCGCCTATGGAACGCACTCCCAAACGAAATAAGATCAACTCCTTCTCTCTTGGCTTTTAGAAAAAAGCTAAAGTTGTGGTTCTGGGACCAGGCCTTCGGGCAGCAGACATAGACTGTACTTTTGGACTTGACTGGATTGACACTTTGGACTTGACTGGATTGACTTTGGACTTGACTGACAATGTGCTCTGCTTGATGGCTTAATTATTGGTGTTTGTAGGTTTTTAATATGATGGTTTTAATGTTTATACTGATGTTGATTTTATAGCTGTATTTGTTTTTATTATGTATTGTGGTGTTGCGGCCGGTAGTGCTGCGATTGTAAGCCGTGCTGAGTCCTCCTTGTCGGTTGGATGATGGGATAATGGGATATGTAATCCTCAATATGGCCTTATGGGTAATCTGGGCCTGCCCTCCCTGAAGAGTTATGAGCCATCCGGGAATTAATGCCGTTCCGCAGAGCCGTAAAAACCTGGCTATTTAGACAGGCATTTGGCCCATAACTAATGAGTATTATCAGCATCCTGTTGTGCCGCTGCCAGCATATTCCTACTGCCATCGCAGTTCTGCTGGAATTTGATTTTAACTGGGGGTTTTAAATCGGCCTTACTGCATTTTATGTGTTTTATCTGAATTAACTTTGTAAACCGCTCTGGGCTCCAGAGAGAGCGGTATATTAAGTCGAACCAATAAATAATAAATAATAATATCCACAGTTGCAGAGAATCAGCAGAAGGTGGTTGATGGTTATGTGAGCAAAACAGCAACAAAAAGAACAAAGCATGGCTTCTTGTAAAAAATAGGCACAAACTTTAATTAATAAAAATAGTTTCAAACAAAACAGAAAGCCGCAACATGCTTTTTAGATAAACAGTCCGTGTGGAGATAGAAAAACAAACACATAAAGTAGTTCTCTTTCAGTACACTCCCACACATTCTTCAGCAACAGGCTTCTGTGTTAACTCACACAGTATTGCAGCTCCCAGCATTCCTGTCACCATTCCAGCATTCCAGCAGTTTATGAATGCATTACTCCAAGCTTATGAATGTATTTCTCCCAGCTATAAATGCATTTCTCCAAACTATGAATGCATTTCTCCAAGCTTATCTTGAGGCTTCCTTTCGGCTTCTCCGACTCTTCCACAGCCAGCACACCAGCCTCTTCACACCTCTTCAGTCAGACTTTTTTCCAACTAATCTAACCCAGTCTGTTACATTGGAGATTTATACATAGAGCTGCACCACACCTCCTGGAATCAGGTAAAACTCAGCGGCAGCTATTCGAACATTATAACAAAAGCTTTACTCCCAACATAAACTAAACATAACAGATACTCACAACTCAAACATTTGTTTTATATCTTTACATTCTGACACTCCTTTGGGGGTGAGAAGCTATAGGATACAAATGCCTTAAATAAATAAATAAATAAATAAATCTTGGGGACTCCTCTGATTGAAGTAGTCTGCAGTGCCTTTCAAGGCTGGATTACTGTAACGCTTTGTATGTAGGTCTACCCCGGTCACTAACCCGCAGGCTCCAGATTGTTGAGAACGCGGCCGCCAGGCTTCTCACAGGAACATCGATGAGATGCCACATTACACCATCTCTGCAGCGCCTGCACTGGCTGCCCGTTGAGTATAGAGCCTTACACAAGACCTTGACCTTGGCTTTCAAAGCCCTACGGGGCCGGGGCCCAACATACCTAAAAGACCGCCTGTTGATGCCTGCCTACTCAAGGACCCTGCGGCCAGCAAACAAGAACCTTCTTCACGTACCAGGCTTGAAAGAGGCCCACCTGGAGACCACGAGACGGAGATCGTTCTCCGTTGTGGCCCCCGTTCTTTGGAACTCGATGCCACCGGACCAGAGAGCCTCCCTCGACCTGCCCCAGTTCCTGACCGCTCTGAAGACCTGGCTATTTAGGAAAGCCCATGGCTAATGCAGAACCAGGAACTCAAATACCGAGCCTGGCCCCTGCATTTAACCACTGAATATTTTAATCTAGTTTTAAATACTCTATTTTAATTGTGGAATTTGTTGTGTGTAAGTCGCCCGGAGCACTAACGTGGAGGGCGACTCAGAAATAATAAAGTCAGTCAGTCAGTCAGTCAGTCATGTTCCTTGATTCGTGTTTGGGCAATGCTGCGTTTTGTGGTCCCTATGTAGACTTGTCTACAGCTGCATGGTATATGGTAGACTCCTGCAAATATGAGAGGATCCCTCTTGTCCTTTGCTGAACGTAGCATTTCTTGGATTTTCTTAGTGGGTCTGTAGATCGTTTGTAGGTTGTGTTTCCTCATCAGCTTCCCTATGTGGTCAGTGTTTCCCTCGATGTATGGTAAGAAGACTTTTCCTCTGGGTGGGTAATTGACTTTACACTTGTGGCTTGTTCTTGGTCTTGCAGCTCTTCTGATGTCTATGGTGTATCCATTGGCTTGTAGAGCCCAGTTTAGATGGTCAAATATTACTAAGCAGTCTCTTTTGCCAGGTTTTGAAAGGTTAATGAAAGAAAATTATTTGGCAAGGGAGTTCTTGTCAGCTGATTTCCTGATTCTGGTGTAAAATTGAAGCACAAAATTAACACACAGTCAGCTTTCATGCTTGAAACTTATTTATTATTTATTTACCTCATTTATATTCCACCCTTCTCACCCCGCAGGGGACTCAGGGCGGATCACAATGCACATATACAGGCAAACATTCAATGCCCTTTGACATACAAACACGTATAGACAAGACACTCAGAAGCAATTTAACATTTCAGCTGCTGGCCACCAGGGGGAGCTGTCGCACTCCTTCACTCCTTTGCACACTTCCTGGAGATTTATGGCCCTGTAAATTAGTTAAATTTAGCTTCCCCACACAAAGTGGTCCCTAAATTTCCTACTTGACAGATGTAACTGTTTTTCGGGTTTCAAAGGTTGACAACGAGCTACACAAATGGTCGAGCGCTCACTCTGACCCGGGCAGGCCTCGAACTCATGACCTTCTGGTCAGTAAAGATCTTATGCAACTCACTCCACATTCACATAACCAACCCTGCTTCTGTAAAAGAAAGCCAAGCCATAAAGTCAATTTATCAAACTAAGAGAGTGAGAGGTCGCAAACTTGTTTCTAGCCAATAGGAATCAGTGATGGGATGGATCAATGCAAGGTGTTTTTAAAATCTACTTTTATTTCCCTTTTATCTCTCATGCCATGGCTTTTGGTTCTGTGTTGGTTCTAGTGATGATGGGCTCCCTTTTGGCTGCCACCACCGAGGCCCCAGGGGAATATTTCTTCTCCGATGGGATCAGGCTGAAGAAATACCGGGGCATGGGATCCCTCGATGCCATGGACAAGAATCTGGGCAGCCAGAATAGATACTTCAGGTACAAGGGTTGTTTGAGGATATCACACTGAATTAATTGCACTTCCAAAATAATGAATGGGCCCTTCCAACAGCAAACGCTGTGTAACAATATTTGAAAAAAATAATCTGTTCCTGGTTTGAAAGTGTTATTTCTTGTCTGATTGTGTGGTACTTACATTGAAAGTAGTTGTATACTCCAGAATTATTTTTTTTTTGTTGGCTGCCACAAACTGTTCAATTGATTGAGACTCTATGAGATATTAATTGAAAAAATACAATAAAATGTTCCAGGATGTCCCAGAAAAACATATTTTTTTTGCAGTTTAATAAACTTTTTCCATGTTTTTGTGCTACGACCAATTAGGAAATTACATTTATAACCCATTATAATTAAAACTTACTGTAATTATAGCAGTGTTTCCCAACTTTTTTGAGCCGCGGCACACTTATAACATTTAAAAAATCCAGGGGCACACCACCAACCAAAATGACACTCTAACACAGTAAAGAACGGCTGGGGGATGGTGGCCTGCTGGGAGCAGCTGCTGGGAGTGCCGAAGCCAGGGGACGGGGAGGAGCCAGGCCATGCCATGCCCCACCCCCTCCCCCCGGCTTCAGCTTTCCCACAGCTTCTCCAGCCTTGAGGGGGCAATGCCAAGCCAACAGTGGCAGAGCCAGCACAATGCTCGCTTGGCATTGCCCCCTCAAGGCTGGAGAAGCTGTGGGAGAGCTGGAGCCGAGGGGAGGGGGTGGAGCCTGGTCTCAGCTCTCCCACAGCTTCTCCAGCCGTGAGGGGGCAGTGCGAGCGAGGGGCGGGAGTCATGCCCCCGCTCTCCACCATGACTCCGCCCCCGCCGCACTGCCCAAGGCTGGAGAAGCTGTGGGAGAGCTGAGGCCTGGCTCCACCCCCTCCCCTCGGCTCCAGCTCTCTCACAGCTTCTCCAGCCTTGAGGGGGCAATGCCAAGCAAGCATTGTGCCCCCGCTCTCCACCATGACTCCCGCCCCTCGCTCGCTGAACCCGCGCAGAGGAGGAGCATGAGCGGTGGTCGGGCTTCAGTGGGTGGGGCTCCTCCACGCGGCTTCAGCGAGTGAGGGGCGAGAGTCATGGCGGGAGTCATGATGGATTGGAGGCTGGCTGGGGAAACAGCCGAAGGAGGCGGCGCCCCGGCCCCTTCTTCTTTTTCTTCGCCACCGCCCGGCCCTTCCTCCTCCTCTCCCAAGCAGCAGGAATTTGACAGGAGGGGGGGAGGAAGGGGGGCAGAGAGCTTTTCTCGCGGCACAGCAGGAGGTCCGTCACGGTACACTACTGTGCCGCATCACAGCGGTTGGGAAACACTGAGTTATAGCATTATGTGGGCACCATCATTTGGAATCTTACAGTTTGTAGTTTGTCAAGTACTAGCTAGTGCTCTGATTGAGAATGCTAAATGCCCTTTCTTCAACTGCAAATCCCAACATCCCATAGGATCCTGCCATGGAAGTTGAGGTGGAACCGTAATGCCATCATCCAAAGGGGTTCATGCAGTTGAAGTACAACTGATTTCCAGGCAACGACTTCACTTTTATGGGATTTCTTTTCTCATGGAATTTAATTATACCAAATCTGAACAAATGTCAGTAAGAAATACCAAATATACTCGAGTATAAGCCGACCTGAATATAAGCCGAGGCACCTAATTTGACCCCAAAAAACTGGGAAAACATATTGACTCGAATATAATCCAAAGATGGGAAATGCAGCAGCTACTGGTGAATTTCAAAATAAAAATAGATACCAATAAAATTATATTAATTGAGAGTTTTTGAATATTTACTTAAGACTGTAATTTAAGATAAGTGTCCAACTCTGATTAAACCATTATTCTAACCTCATTCAATGTAAATGTGCTTACATATCCTTTCAATAATAGAGTAAAATAATACATCTAATAAAACGAGTGATAATAGAGTAAAATAATGGAAATGTAATAACTGTAACAATAGAGTAAAATAATAAATGTAATAATAGAGCAAAATAATAAATGTAATAATAGTAAAGTAAAATAATAAATGTAATAATAATAATAATATAGTACAATAATAAATGTAATAAAAATAAAAATAACAGAGTAAAATAATAAATAACCTTGACTTGAGTATAAGCTGAGGGGAGGCTTTTTCAGCCAAAAAAAGGGCGATAAAACTCAGCTTGTCCTCAAGTATATATGGTACTTTCTATTTAGGTTCAGTATTTGATGTGTAGGTGGGAGAGGAGGGCCTACAGTGTGCTTCTTTATGTTTCTGGCATTTCTTAAATTTCTAATGTATGTTAAATTTGTTGAGGGACTCGGCAGCTTGAATTCTGTGGTTCTCACAGGCTTTTCCTCTTTCCCATTCTCAGTGAGACAGATAAAATTAAAGTGGCACAGGGCGTCTCCGGTGCCGTACAGGACAAGGGCTCCATCCATAAATTTGTGCCATACCTGATTGCTGGCATCCAGCACTCCTGCCAGGATATTGGAGCAAAGAGTCTAACGCAAGTCAGGTAAGAGCCTGAAGTATTTGGTAGGATGTCAATATTTGAAAGTAGGTCACATTGAGGAGGAGGCAAGCTTGTTTTCTGTAGCTCCAGAAACTTAAGGACACGGAGCAAATTGCAGGAAAAGCGATTCCAGATAGATATGTAGTAGAACAGGGCTGTCCAACTTCTACCGGACCTTGGGCCGGAATTCCGGTCACTGATCACCTGGGGGGCCAAGCCCTGTCTCCGCCCCTCCCCGGCTCTGCCCCCTCGCCTGGCTCCGCCCCCTCCCCACCCCCGGCATTGCATAAATATACAATTAAATATTACATTATTTAAATAAGGGGAGAGGGAGGGATGGATGGAACACATGAGGGGCATATATATACAGAATATCAAGGCAGAAAATCCCACAATCCCTGCTTTGAACTGGAATATATGACTGGCCACATTGATCAGCATTGAATGGCCTTGCAGTTGAAAGGTCTGTGTGCTTTCATTCTGCCAGTTTACCCCTGGCTGATTCCATTCAGTGCAAGTCATCAAAGTAAACTTAGGTAATTGCAAAGAATGTAAATATTTCTGGGGGGAGGAAAAGGAGGGGAAAGGGGTGGGAGGCCTTTTCTTGAGCTCCCTCTCATTCAATTCCCCCCTCCCTCCTTTTCTCCTCCTCCACTCTCCTATGGCTGGCCGGTTCTCTCCTTCTCATTAGAGACAGTTCATGAAACGCCAATGAAGGGGTCAGAAAGGAAGGGGCTTGTGTGTGTGTGAGAGAGAGAGAGAGCCAGAGAGATCTTCCCTTTGCGCTGGGGAGAGGTGTGCCCAGGGCAGGTCCCTCTCTCTCTCTCTCTCTCTCTCTCTCTCTCTCTCTCTCTCTCTGTCACTCACTCACTCACTCACTCACGCTCTCAGACACACTCCCTCCCTCCCAAACCCCTTTTGCTTCCCTGGCGCTGAGGGCCTGAGCGCCTCCCGGACGGAGCAGCAGCAATCCTGAGGAGGAGGAAGCGGCGCTGCCGAAGGGGAAAGCCATGCGGCCGGGTCGCTCTTCCTGTTTGCTGCCAAGGGGGCGGGGCCCGAGGGACGTCACTCCCTCCCATTGGCCCCCTCCCTCAGGAGAAGAGGAGGTGGCCAATAGAAAGCCAAGGGGCGGGACCAATAATAATAATAATAAATAATTTTTTTAATTGAAAAAAATATTTTAAAAATATTTTAAAAAATATATTATTTATTGCAGGAGGGTAAGGGGCCGTAGCCAAGGGGCTAGGGGGCCGTGTACGGCCCCCAGGCCGCCTGTTGGACAGGCCTGTAATAGAAAGAATGTCCTAGTGGTCAGTCCTGTTTGACAGTGGAATATGCTGCCTTAGACCTTTCTAAACTCTCCTTTTCTGGAGGTTTTTAAGCAGAGGCTGGATGGCCAGGGCTGCTTTGATTGTGTTTTCTGGATTACTGTAATGCACTCTACATGGGGCTGCCCTTGAAGACGGCCCAGAAGTTCCCATTGGTCCAACGGACGGCAGCCAGATTGCTAACTGGAGCGACTTACAGGGAGCGGTCAACCCCCCTGTTTAAGGAGCTCCATTGGCTGCCGTTCATCTTCTGGTCCCAATTCAAGGTGCAGGTTCTTATCTACAAAGCCCTGAACGGTTTGGGACCCCCCTACCTTCGTGACCGCATCACTGTTTACGAACCCAGGTGATCTCTCCGTTCATCTGGAGAGACCCTACTCTCGCTCCCACTGCCTTCACAGGCGCGTTTGGTGGGGACGAGGGAGAGGACCTTCTCTGACTCTGGAACGCGCTCTCCAGGGATATTAGACAAGCCCCCACGTTGGCAGTTTTTAGGAGGAGCCTGAAGACGTGGCTGTTCCAATGTGCCTCCCCTGAATAAAGTAAATGACATCCTGCTGTGTTCAATCTCTGCAAATGTCCTCAGAAACACTTTAATTACCTGTTAGATTGTCTACTATAGTGTTTTTCAACCTCTTTTGAGCAGCGGCACATTTTTTACATTTACAAAATCCTGGGGCACACCACCAACCAAAATGACACAAAATGACACTCTAACACAGTAATACATATAGTTAATATGTTTTTAAATGTATTTATACACTCAGTGTGAAATCTGGGCCTGTTTCGATGAACATAACATATATATGACTTCCTCTCACATACTTATACATGGCTATCATGTCTTCTCCCAGCCTTCTCTTCTTCAGGCTAAACATGCCCAGCTCTTCAAGCCGCTCCTCATAGGGCTTGTTCTCCAAACCCTTGTGAAATTTCACCCTGAGTGAAACTTGCTTCCAGATAACTATGGATGTCATGAAGCTGTTATAAACAGTTCCTGGGGGGAGGGGGGAGGCAACTCTCAAAAAATCCAGTAAAATAGTTTTTTAAAAAAACATTTCCAAGTGGAGAGGCTCAATTTGTTTCTTGGAAACCTGTGAATGCTTCAGCCTCCTGATGCTCCCAGGTTTGCTCACTGCCCAATTCACCGACGTGGAGCTTCCAGCATTCGGCGGAGCCCTTCCTTTGCCTTGCTAGGAGGGGGAAGAGTGCCAATTTCCCACGGCACACCTGCTGATCGCTCACGGCACACTGGTTGGGAAACACTGGTCTGCTACACCACATTGTCCTTTGTACTTTCCTGTTATATACATTCTACCTCTGTCCACACCTAGTGTTTATTTATTTTAAAATTTTAATATTCACATTTGGCCCGCTCGAAATGGTTTTAAAGTGTCTGTTACTTATGTTTCAGTTTTATTGATTGTATTGTTTATATTTGCTGCTTTGTTGTTATTGTGTGTTATTGGGCTTGGCCTCATGTAAGCCGCCCTGAGTCCCCTTGGGGAGATGGTGGCGGGGTATAAGTGAAGTTCATAAATAAATAAATGTTCTCCTGCGTGGCAGAATGGGGTTGTACTAGATGCCCCTTGGGGGTTTCTTCCAATCCTATGATTCTACGAGTAATACTTGGGCGACTGCATGCAGCAGCTATATGAATGTGATGAAACAGAACAGTGTGTTTCTGATGGAATTAGGGAGCTATATTTGGCTGTGAGGCTGTTAGGAATTGTGGGAGTTGAAGTCCAAAACACCCGGAGGGCCCAAGTTTGCCCATGCCTAGTCTTATCTGGCCACACTGTGGTGTTTGTCCAAAGATGTTACAAATGTGTACATAGTGCGTTTGGAATGTTCCACCTTTTTCTGTCTCTTACCTTCAGGGCCATGATGTATTCTGGAGAGCTAAAATTTGAAAAGAGGACGATGTCTGCCCAAGTGGAAGGAGGAATCCACGGCCTTCATTCGTATGTCTCCCCCCCTATGTTTTGCTTTATATATTTAGTTTTATGGCATGAAAAATCTCTGGCATTGTAAGCATGCTGCAGCCCAGAACCAACCCATGGCCAATATGAATAGGGCTCTTGCAAGCTTGTTTCTTTAATGTGCTGGGTGACTTCAGACACAACCAACCAGAGCAGCCCAATGGATCACTTTAATTTTTGGTCCTTCTCAATACTTTTTGAAGCAGGATTAGGTTGTGTTCACTTCCATTCGCAAGTAATAAACCTCTGGCAGCAGAAATGGGAGTTCATCAAAAGTTGCTCAGAGATTGAGAGGTTGCTGTGAGTTTTCTGGGCTGTATGGCCATGTTCCAGAAGCATTCTCTCCTGATGTTTTGCCCACATTTGTGGCAGGCATCCTCAGAGGTTGTGAGGTCTGTTGGAAACCAGACACCGGGAAGTGGCGCAGCTGGCTAAGTGTCAGCTGCATAAGATCTCTCTGACCTGTAGGTCATGAGTTTGAGGCCTGCCCGCGTTGGGGTGGGTGCCCATCTTAAGTGTAGCCTGCTGTCGACCTTTGCACCCCAAAGACAGTTTATCTGTCAAGTAGGAGATAAAGGTACCACATTAAGTGGGGAGGTGAATTTTGACTGATTTATGAGGCAATAAAGAACTCCAGGAATCGGTGAGGATTGTGGAAGAACAAGGGAAGCTGGAAAACGCTGAGAGAGATGAGGAGTGCGTCAGCTCCCCCTGGTGGCCAGAAGTTTGCTTCTTTGTTCGTCTATGTTCGTCAATATATGTATATGTTGAACTGCAGGGATTGTCTGCAAAGTATATGTACTGTAATCCGCTCTGAGTCCCCTTTGAGGTGAGAAGAGCGGAATATAAATGAATTAAATAAATAATAAATAGACAAGTGAAGTGTAAATATATGTGGAATGTCCAGGGTGGGGGGAAAAACTCTTTGTCTGCAGGAGGCAAGTGTGAATGTTGCAATTAGCCACTTTAATTAGTATTTAATGGCATTTAATGGCCTTGTAGCTTCAAAGCTTGGCTGCTTACTGCCTGGGGATCCTTTGTTGGGGAGATGGTGGCTCCTAGTTGGCAGCAACTTCCCGTCCCAGGACTTCCAAGGCTCTTAGGATCAGTCCTGGGTAATACTTGGATGAAGGACAGCCAAAGAAAATCAGCTTCTGTAGGCTGTATTTCAGAGAAAGAAACTGGCAAAACCACCTGAGTATTTATTCCTTGCCTAAGAAAACCCTATTAAATGTATGGGGTCGCCATAAGTTGACAGGCAAATTGAAGGCACATACGGAACACAAATGTTGGGTTCTTCCACAGCAGATACTTCACAGAAACCATTTGGAGCTTTTGTAAGCGATTGGTCTCCCTTTTCAAGGATAGTGCTAGCAGTCAAGCGAGAAATCCCGTACATTAACAGCAGCACATTCCAGGGAGGGAAGTTGAACCTTCTTGCGGACACTAGAGATCCTATTGGCGACCCCCACCAAATAACAAGGACCTTCTGTTGTTCTTGGCTTTCTTTCCCCAGATATGAAAAGCGCCTTTTCTGATGAAGGTCCCGTGCGCTGCCTTTGCGGAGCCCCTTGCCGCCCTGCAGTGCCTGTGCTGCCCCTTCATGAACTGCTCCCTTCACAGAAGTGCCATTTCCCCGGCAGGAAGGGGCTCCCCGGAGCTCCCCATGGCTCATCAGCTGCTTTCACGAGGCTGAAGAGGACGCAGAGGAAGAAGTGCTCTCGGCTGAATTAGGCTTTTGAGAAGAGGCCTATCCGTGCGTGCGTGCGTGTGTGTGTGTCAACGTTCATTTTTTTTTACAATAAAACCAAAGTGCAAGAGAGTGCGTGCAACTTTTCTAACTGTATCCTGATGCACTTCTAGATCATAGATGTAGAAATTCAACCTTTTTGTTTCTGTTTGTAACTTCCAAAGGACAATAAGAGAGTGTTTTCGCAGTTGTTGGTGGAAACTCTACACCAGGCATGGGCAAACTTTGGCCCTCCAGGTGCTTTGGACTTCAACTCCCACAATTCCTAACAGCTGGTTCATACAGTTCATAGTTGTGCATCATATGCCTTTCTGCGTCCCCTGTCTTCATTCCATGAGCCCCTTTCCCTCCAAACTTATACAATTACTAGCTTACCCGGCCACGTGTTGCTGTGGCATAGTCTGTGGTGACCCCCTTCTCCCTGCATGCTGGGAAAGCACAATCAAATGACTCCTGACAGATAGCCATTCCGCCTCTGCTACCGAGCAGTAGGATCAGGAAGAGTTTGGATTTTGACTTTGCAATTGTTTTATTGAAGTCCTTATGCCAGTGTTTCCCAACCTTTTTTGAGCCGAGGCACATTTTTTACATTTACAAAATCCTGGGGCACACCACCAACCAAAATGACACAAAATGTTTTAGGGCTTTTTGGCACCTCTTTTGCACAACAGGCTGCATATGCAGGGGACAAAGAGTAGGCAAAATAATAATAATATAGTGAAACTAGCAATATGCACAATTACAAAAGTTTTATAAAGTTAATGTGTCAATATAGTGAATTTGAAACACACGGAGTACAGTTTGGCACCCACATGATGTTGGCACCTCCATGGGAGAAAAAGGAAATATCTTCCCTTACCACGTTGGATTAGGCTCTGTACTGGATAATCTGCAATATATAGAAGTTCAATATATAGGAGTTATCCACAAACAGAGGGCAGCATGCGAGGGAGGAGAGGAGCGCAAGTGGGCGGTTCCAAAAGTTATCCACAAGTGGGTGGCTCCAAAATGACGCGGTGCCATTTTGGAGCCGCCCATTGGGCTCCTCTGCTCCTTTGCATGCTGCCATCTGTTTGGGGAGAGGAGCCCAGTAGGCGGTTCCAAAATGACGCGGCATCATTTTGGAGCCGCCCATTGGGCTCCTCTCCTCCTTTGCATGCTGTATAACGCTTCTCCCTCGCAGCAGGGGGCGTCTGCGGACAGAGCCTAATACCAACGTCTTAAGCGAAGATTTTTTCTCCCATGGAGGACAAAATAATAGTGGCGGCAAAAGGAGGGGGGAAGGAAGGGGGGCAAAAAGCTTTTCTGGAGGCACAGCTGGAGCTCTGCAAAGGCACAGGAGTGTGCCTAGGCACACTGGTTGAAAAAGACTGCCTTATGCACTGTATTCCCAGGCCTGGGCCCACTTGGGCCCTCCCTCTTGCCCTCCAGGTGTTTTGGACTACTCCCCCAATTCTTAATTGCCTGCCGGGACTGACTTGGGGCATAGACCCCTGGTAGCGCAAAACTGGGTGGTTTTGGGGGGAGTTGCTATGGCCACGTGTTGCTGTGGCGCAGTCTCGTGGTATGTGGTCTGATTAAGAAGAAGAACAACATCCCTTCCTGCCTTCCATTCTTCCTCTCCTCCCTCATCCTTCAGCTGTTTCCTTCTCTCGTTCCTCCTTTATGCTGGTCATTGACCATAATAAATCTTGTCATGACATGTCTTTCCTCCCTCCCTTCCATCTTTCCCTCCTTCCTCCCATCCTTTCCTTTTCTCGTATCACTCCTTCCTTTCTTTCCCTCCCTCCCTTTCTTTCCTTCCTTTTTCTCCTCCCCTCACCAGCTGCACCCTCCTTTATTGGCTTTCCTTACTTTTTTCTTTCCTGTCTACTTCCTCTTCTTCCTTCCCTCCTTCCTTCTTTCCCTCCCGCAGTAACGCAGGGGAAGGGGGGGGTCAAAGGAGGAGGCCTTGAGCCGTTTTTAATGGCCGAGCGCTGGACACAAACGAGGCCGCAGATTGTCTGGTTGTGTTGGCAAAGTCCGTGTTGGGGGCTAGCGGAGCGCGTGCCTCATGTGGCCCACCAGCGGGTTTGAATGTTTTTTTTAATTTGCTCTTTGGTGGCGAGCTGGGGAGGGAGGGGTTTGCACGCATGCGCAGTATTTCTGTGCATGCGCTGTACTCCTTTGGCGTGGGGGATGCTGGGGAATGTAGTCCCCCATGTTTTTTTTGCTTTTTTGGAGTGATTTTCTGGGTTTTTGTGAAATTTTTCGAGTGTTGGTCACACCTCGCTTTGAGAAGCGTGTAATGGCCAAATTTTGTGTGTTTGCGTTCAGGGGTTTTGCTGTTTTTCAGTGTGGAACGGCAACACTAAGATTTATATATATAGATAGATAGACAATAATAGATTACACAGTGGGCTTTCTCCTGGTTCCTTGCCCCCCCCCCCTCTCACAAAAAAGGTCCTTAGCACTTCTAAAACACCAAGGGAAAGGGATGGAGGGCAGCACTGCAATAGAACATTGACACCTCCTTTTCTAGGCTGCCTTGGCCACGTGGAAGAGCCCCACTTGGCTTGGCAGACTCCCTTGGGGCCTAGCATTTGCACCTTTTCCTTTGCCCTAATATCAGCACCAAACCCATTCTAAGATGCAGGTTGTGGGGGGTCAAGAATTCAGATTCAGATCTATAGTAAAGGTTTCCCCTGACATTAAGTCTAGTCTTGTCCGACTCTGGGGATTGGTTCTCATCTCCATTTCTAAACTGAAGAGCTGGCATTGACCAAAGACACCTCCAAAGTCATGTGGCCGGCATGAAGCGGCGTTACCTTCCCACAAAAGTGGTACCTATTAATCTACTCGCATTTGCATGTTTTCGAACTGCTAGGTTGGCAGAAGCTGAGCCTAACAGCGGAAGCTCACCCCTGCTCCCCGGATTCGAACAGCCAATTTTTTGGTCAGCAACTCAGCGGTTTAACTTGCTGCACCACCAGGGGGGCCATATTCACTTTTAAAATCCACAGAAACATTCTATACAAGTTGCTAACTCTCAGCTTAACTCTCAGTGTTATTTGAGGAACAGGAAAACTCCACCTTTTCCACCTTAGGCTTCTTTAAGAAGGTTTATTTATCCTGTCAGGAGCGAACCAAACAGTTGTATTGCATTAAAAACCAACAAAACACAAAGTTTGCAGACTTGGTATTCTATTACATGTCCTTTGAACAGTAGCTGGCCACTTGGAGTGCCTCTGGTGTTGCCATAAGGTGGTCCTCCATTGTGCATGTGGCAGGGCTCAGGTTGCATTGCAGTAGGTGGTCTGGTTTGCTCTTCGCACTCGCATGTCATGGATTCCACTTTGTAGCCCCATTTCTTAAGGCTGGCCCTGCACCTCGTGGTGCCAGAGCGCAGTCTGTTCAGCACCTTCCAAGTCGCCCAGTCTTCGGTGTGCCCAGGAAGGAGTCTCATTTGGTATCAGCCATTGATTGAGGTTCTGACTTTTAGCCTGCCACTTTTGGACTCTTGCTTGCTGTGGTGTTCCAGAAAACTATTTCTTGATTTAAGTTGTTGGTGTGCTGGCTGATACCCAAGCAGGGGATGGGCCTAAGATGTCACTGCCTTGGTCCTTTCACTATTGGTTGCTACTTCCCAGCGGATATCAGGTGGTGCAATGCCAGCTAAACAGTGTAATTTCTCCAGTGGTGTAGGGTGCAGACACCCCGTGATAATGCAGCATGTCTCATTAAGAGCCACATCCACTGTTTTAGCATGATGAGATGTGTTCCACACTGGGCATGTGTACTCAGCAGCAGAGTAGCAAAGCGCTAGGGCAGATGTCTTCGCTGTGCCTGGTTGTGATCCCCAGGTTGTGCGAGTCAGCTTTTGTATGATATTGTTTCCAGCGCCCACTTTAAGAAGGTGTGGGGAAAGGACATGAAAAGGTTCCAACATCATTATTCTGAGTGTTCAGCATTGGCAGGATAAGGGAAGAGAGACACTTTGAGTCTTTTTAGGGGAGAAGGAGCAGGAAATAAGAGAAACGGAGAATCTTAAGAGTTGGAAGAAACCACAGGGGCCATTCAATTCTGCCCCCAATCAAAGACCTCCAATAGATGGCCATCCAGCTCCTGTTTAAAAACCTCCGCCACACTCTTGAGGCAAAGGGTTCCACTGCTGAACAGCTCTTACAGCGGGGGTCGGGAACCTTTTTGACTCTGAGAGCCATGAAAGCAAAATATTTGGGAAATTTATTTCAGTGAGAGCCATATAATATATATAATATATTTTAAGACTGAATTCAACTAAATGTGAGTCTATACATACATACTATGAGAAAAGGATTCCCCCGGCAGAATGACAAGACACTTCAGACCTGGCTCTGCAAAAGGCACGCTCAGGACTCAGGGAACTAAGAGAAGAAAGAAGTTAGGAAGGGGGAAAGAAAAAGAAAGGAAATAAAGGAGGGTGGGGGAGAGGAAGAAAGAAAAGAAACTATGGAAAGGGGGGAAGCAGGAGAGAGACAAGGAGGGGAAAGAAAGAAGGAAATGGGAAGGGAGGAAAGGAAAGGGTGGGGAAAAGAAATGAAAGGGAGTGAGAAAAAAGTAAAAGAATGAAGGGAAATGAAAACGGGAGAGAGGAAGGAGAAGGAAAGGAAGACTTGGGGGGAGAATGGAAGAGAAAGGAGGGAGGGAAAAGGAAGGAGAGAAGGAAAGGGTGAAGAGGAAGGAAGACGGCGAATGGAGGAAAGCAGGAAGGGGAGAGGGAGGGAAAAGGAAGGAGAGAAGAAGAAGAAAGGGCGAAGAGAAAGGAAGAGGTAGAATGGAGGAAAGAAGGAAGGAGAGGGAGGGAAAAGGAAGAAGGGAAAGGGTGAAGGGGGAGGAAGGAAGGAAGGAAGAGGTAGAATGGAGGAAAGAAGGAAGGGAAGAATGGAAGAGGAAGGAAGGAGGCCCCCAAGAGCAACGGGGGATGAGGAAGGGGCGGCGATGGCGGTGCGGAAGCGGCAGTCGCGGCGCATTTGCGTCACTCCTCCCCGCGGCAAGCTGGGAAACAGGCCCGGGCTGCTCTGGAGAGCCAGATGCAATCATGAAAAGAGCCACATCTGGCTCCCAAGCCATAGGTTCCTACCCCTGTCTTGCAGTCAGGAAGTTCTCTAATGTTCCGTTTGAATCTCCTTTCCGGTAATTTGAATCCTTTGCTCCGAGTCCTAGTCTCCCAAAGCAGCAGAAAACATGCCTCTCTCCTCTTGTGGCATGGCCATCATGTCTCCTCTCAACTTTCTCTTCTACAGGCTAAACTCGCTCTTTAAGCTGCTCAGAGAGAAAGAGACTGACTGGGTCGAGATAGAAGCCACGTGGCTTAAAATGCCTTTTTTTATTAACTTTTGGATCAAATCTCCTTCCACAAAATGAAACCCAAAACCAGCCTCTTCTGAAAAGCAAGAACCTGCCCTCTTTGTACAAACAGCTCGAAAACATTGCAAATAACACACATTGCTAAGGTGTACTTTTTTCCAAGGATATTCCAGATCTCTGCTGTTCTGAGTTCTGTTCTCAGTGATCACACACAGCAAAAAAAAACAACCCTGCTTTGGCCTGCTTTGCTTCCAAGCGAGGGACCACCACACGGAGAATCTGGCATGGAGCCTCTTCCTCAGTCACCTTCCGGGGATTTTCTGCACCTTTGACCTTTCCCTCAGGCACCGCGTACACCAGGAGGAGGGATAAGTCCAGCTGCCGTCAGACGCCGCTCGCTGGTCAGGAAATTGAAGGCTGCACAGGCATTGGGCTATGGGAGCAATGGGGAAAAGTATTAGGTACTTGCCAAGGAGAGTAGGAACTCAATGGGGAGTGAAGGCCCCTTACAACAGTGTTTCCCAACCTTTTTTGAGCCGCGGCACACTTTTTACATTTGCAAAATCCTGGGGCACAGCACCAACCAAAATGACACAAAATGACACTCTAACACAGTAATACATATAGTTAATATGTTTCTAAATGTATTTATACACTCAGTGTGAAACCTGGGCCTGTTTCGATGAACACAACATAGATATCCTGGCAGGAATGGCAGACTTCCCACACAGAACTCCCATAACCAAGAGAAAATACTATAAGAGTTTGGTGGGCATTGACCTTGGGTTTTGGAGTTGTAGTTCACCTATATCCAGAGAGAACTGTGGACTCAAACAGTGTTGGATCAGGACCAAACTTGGCATGAATACTCAATATGCCCAAATATGAATGCAGATAGAGTTCAGGAGAAATAGACCTTGACATTTGGGAGTTGTAGTTGCTGGGATTTATAGTTCCCCTACCATCAAAGAGCATTCTGAACCCCACCAATGATAGAACTGGGCCAAACTTCCCACACAGAACCCCAGGAGGCAAGAGGAGGTCTATACTTGGGGAAAGGGCGGGCCTTCCCAATGCATGGAGCGGGAGAGACCAAGTAGACAACGGGTGGGGAGGGGGGTGGTTGTAGTTTTGTGCCTTTATCGAGGTAGGTTTCTTAGGGTTTTTATACTTCAACACACTAGACTCCCCCCCCCCCCAGGTTCCAATTTCCCACGGCACACCTGATGATCGCTCACGGCACACTGGTTGGGAAACACTGCCTTAGAAGAATAGCATTGGCCAACACACATTCTGATGACTCAAATGTTAAACCTGTTTAGGGTATATTGGACCTGCTTATTCCAAAAATGGCACCACTTCCCCCCCTATCTGCTCTACTTTTTGAGATACGGAGCATAGGCCATCTGCTCACCCACAGAAAATCATGATAACCATTTCTAAGAAAGTAGAGTTGATATGGTCTATCTGAGACAATATTCTGATTTGGGTCCCAAATAATGATCTATCTATCTTCTATGTTTATAATAAAAGTCGGTGTTTGCGGAGGGCGGAAAGTGCGGAGGAATATGTGGCAGCTTTTCAATTGGCTGCTACTGTGGAATTATTTGCATAAAGGACTCTGATTGGCCAGCCTCAGAACTCCAACACTCTAAGGCACCAGACAGAGGGAATTGATTGCCACTGAGAGACAATTTGCATAAAGAGGGCAGCAGCGGATCAGCTGCAGCAGTTCTTAGAAGACACAGCTGGACTTGATCCCTTCCAGTCCGGCTTCCGTATTGGGCATGGGATGGAGACCGTGCTTGTCGCCATTACAGACCAACTTCGCCGCCAGCTGGACCAGGGTGGGTCAGCCCTGCTTGTTTTGTTAGATCTAACAGCAGCGTTTGATACCGTAGACCATGCATTGTTCGCCCACCATTTAGCCGTGACTGGGGTTAGGGGAATTGCCCTTAAATGGGTGACCTCCTTCCTCCAGGATCGGGGACAACGTGTGGAGAGGGGGGAGGAGGTCTCCGGGAGGCTCCCATTAACTTGTGGGGTCCCCCAGGGGGCCATCCTCTCACCCTTATTATTTAACATTTACATGCGCCCTCTGGCCCAGCTGGCCCGCGACTTTGGTCTGGAGTGTTATCAGTACGCGGATGACACCCAGCTTCTGCTGAGAATGGACGGCAGGCAGGATACCATACCCGATTGTTTCCATCTATGCCTTGAAGCCGTGACTGGTTGGCTGCGTGCCAGCCGGCTGAAGGTGAATCCGTCGAAGACGGAGATCTTGTGGCCTGGTCGCCCTGGGCTGGATGAGTGCCGGTTGCCTACCCTGGATGTCGAGCAGCTCAGCCCGTCATCCCTCGTAAAGAGCTTAGGTGTCCAATTGGACCCTTTGCTGACCATGGAGACTCAGGTCTCCGTGGTCAGCAAAACAGCGTTTTACCATCTTCGCCAGGCTAGGCGACTGGCACCCTACCTGTCCAGGGATGATCTGGCCACGGTGATCCAGGCGACGGTCATCTCGAGGCTGGACTACTGTAACGCCCTCTACGTGGGCCTTCCCTTGTCGACAATCCGGAAACTCAAGCTAGTGCAGAATGCTGCTGCTCGCTTGCTGGTGGGAGCACCGGTGAGAGAGCACATCATGCCCATTCTGCGGCAACTGCACTGGCTGCCTATTGAGTACCGGATTGCCTTCAAGGTGTTGGTGTTAACCTTTAAGGCCTTGCACGGTCTAGGGCCTGAGTATCTAAGGGACCGCCTTACCCTGTACGTTCCCCCGAGATCACTGCGCTCGGAAGAGCAGAACCTGCTGGTCATTCCATCACACCGCTCCTGCCACTTGTCCAGTACAAGACAGCGGGCCTTTTCAGCTGTGGCTCCCATGACTTGGAACTCGTTGCCTAGCCATGCTCGGGCGATTCACGAACTCGGCCCTTTCGAAGGGCCTGTAAGACTGCCCTCTTCAGACTAGCGTTGGCTAACCTGAATGAAGATGCATATTAGCGTCCGAGTTACGATCTAAGATCTGTGATCTGTCGGCTACTGGCTATGTACTGTGTGTTTTATTGAATTTTATTGTATGTTTTCGGAGGTGACAAGGAATATGTGACAGTGTTTCGATAGGTTGCCACTATGGGAATATTTGCATAAAGGACTCGATTGGCCAGCCTCAGAACTCCAACATTCTACGGCCCCAGACAGAGGGGATTGGTTGCCACTGAAATGGTATTTGCATAAAGGATTCTGATTGGCCATCCACATTCCAACATTCTAGTATGATGCAGAGGGAAAAGGAAAAGCCTCAGGCAGTCAGACACTGCAGCCCACAGCAGTGACGGATCAGGACCTAACTTGCCACACAGGGGCCCAATGGCCCACTTTACAACGCGACCCTCACCCAATGACCACTACAGACCAAAGTTAGCACACAGAGTCCCCTTGACCCACTCTACACCCTGGTGCTGTTTCAAGGAGGATGGACCACAGATGATGGGACTTGAAATACCTTCACTCACCTTCCGAGACCGCTGCAACCCTCATCCAGAGAATGATCAAGACCAAATGTGACACACAGAGCCCATATGACCCACTCTACATCCCTGTGCTGTTTGGAGGGGGATGGACCATGGCCAATGGGACTTGCAGTGCCTTCACTAAGTTCCTGAGACCACTGCAAGCCACATAAACATATAATAGGAACCAACCTTGGCACGCAATGCCTTCCTCAAATAACCCGGGCACCGCCGGGTCCCCAAGCTAGTAATAAATAATAAACTTTATTTGTACCCCGCCCCCATCTCCCCAATGGGGACTCGGGGTGGCTCACGTGAGGCCAAGCCCAAACAACAAATTACAATAAAATAAAATCAAAACATCAGCAATAAACACAATTAAAGATACATACATATAAATAAAAAGACAATATACAACTAGATATCTAAAATCACAAAGACAGGGCGGGCCGCAGGCACACATATAAAGTGTTACACAGGGTGAGATAAGCAGTATAGCATCCTTTATGGGGGAAAAACATCCTTTGTGGGGGAGGGGGGATGGACTCCAAGAACGGGGGCATTGAGGAGAGCAATGGTAGAAATTAAATAACTACTCTCCAACGGCACAGCGGAAAAGACAGGTTTTCAGGTGTTTTTTGAAGGTCTCCAGAATGGGGGCTTTCCTAATCTCTCCGGGCAAGGAATTCCAGAGTCGGGGGGCTACAAAGGAGAAGGCCCACCTTGTGCCCACCAGACAGGTCCGTGAGACTGGCAGGGGCGACAGGAGGGCCTCCCCCGAGGAATGGAGGGTTCGAGCTGGTTCATGGAGGGAGATCCGGTCATGAAGGTAGGCGGGCCCCAAACCGTTTAGGGCAGGGGTGCTCACACTTTTTCAGCATGCGAACTACTCTTAAAGCAACCAAGTCCAAAAGATCTACCTGCCCCCGCCGCCGCGCGCTTCCAGCACCGTTCGCCCCTGCGCGTGCTCCTGCTGCTGTTTTCTGCCTGCGCAGCGCTTCTTCCGCCTGCGGGGCATTGCAGGAAGGAGAAAGCACGAGGCGGGGCATGCAGAGGGAGCGCTATCTCGCCGGCAGCGGAGGCTGCAAAGCTGCTTCTGGACGAGAGAGAGGCAGGGCGCTCCCTCCAGAGGCCCCGCCTCGTGCTTCCTCCTTCCTGCAATGCCCCGCAGGCGGAAGAAGCACCGCAAGAGCGGAAGCCAGCAGCAGGAGCGCGCGTGCGCGCAGAGTGTGCACGCATGGCAGGAGCGCCCCATCCGGCTGGTGAGGCCCGAAGATCATACAAAAAAGCTACAAAGGCAGTGTATAAAGTACATCAAAATACATTTAAATAAGCAGTTTGTGATTCACAGAATGAGAACCGCATTAAATAGCATTACAAATCACATAGAAATTACATAGCGTGTACATAATATATCATACAGTTTTCAAGGGTAAGTACAGCAGCAGGAGCGCGCGTGCACGCAGGGTGTACGCGCGCATGGCAGGAGCGCCCCATCTGGCTGGTGAGGCCCGAAGATCACCTGGAAGAGGGCCGAAGATCTACTAGTAGCTCGTGAGCAACCTAATGAGCACCCCTGGTTTAGGGCTTTATAGGTGATCACCTGCACCTTGAACCGGGACCAGAAAATAAATGGCAGCCAGTGCAGCTCTTTCAACAGGGGGGTTGACCGCTCCCTGTAACTTGCCCCAGTTATTAATCTGGCTGCCGATCGCTGGACAAGTTGAAGTTTCCGGGCCGTCTTCAAGGGTAGCCCCACGTAGAGTGCATTGCAGTAATCCAGTCTAGAGGTAACCAAGGCGTGGACCACCGTGGTCAAGTCAGACTTCGCGAGGTATGGTTGGGCTGTGAATATTATAAAACTGCATGTGTGTGTATTTCTCCTGAACCAGGAGACCAGGAAAATCAAACCCAAAGTCCAGCTGAACTAACCTGTTGTGACGATCCATCTATATTGTAAAACTAATGCAGTTTGATACCACTTGAACTGCCATGGCTCAATGGTTATGGAATCATGGGAGTGGCAGCTTCCCTAGGCCTTTAGCCTTCAGTACCAAAGAGTACTGGTGTTGCACCAAACATCAACTCGCCAAACACCAACTCGTTATTATTGGAAGACGAAAGTTACAAGCGAGATCAAATTTCGTTCATTCTACTGTGTAGATCAGGCCTGGGCAAACTTTGGCCCTCCAGGTGTTTTGGACTCCAACTCCCACAATTCCTAACAGCCTACCGGCTGTTAGGAATTGTGGGAGTTGGAGTCCAAAACACCTGGAGGGCCGTAGTTTGCCCAAACCTGGTGTAGATGCACCCACAGCACGCACTTGTCTTCCACTGCCTTTGCAACTATGAGGATGCGTCTACACTGCAGAATTAATGCAGTTTTACGCCACTTTAATTGCCACGGCTCAAGGCTATGGAATCATGGGAGTTGTAGTTTCACAAGGTCTGCTGGTGTCTCTGTTTTTGTAGTCTCGTATCTCCAACGTCTTGTGAGCAATCTAGTTGCATTGGGATTTTGAAACCCCCCACACACACACACACATGAGGTTGGGCGATTCCAGGCTTCATGTACTGTACTGCCCCACAGATTGAAAACACAAGCTCAAGTGACCCTATGAAATCCCCTAACAAACCCAGTCCCCAACAACCGAGGGAGAGGAGACCCCCCCCCCCCCCCGGCGCTTACCGTATCTTGCACTTCCACCGCGATCCCACATTGGCGTATTGATTTCAAAACAGCCGGGTCCAGCCTCTGCACCTTGTCTCCCGTTCCCAGCACCAGGATTTCTAGGGCAGGCAAAGCCAGGGGGTGGGTTAGGACAGTGTTTTTCAACCTTTCTTGAGCCGCGACACATTTTTTACATGTACAAAATCCTGGGGCACACCACCAACCAAAATGACACAAAACGACACTCTAACACAGTCATACATATAGTTAATATGTTTTTGAATGTATTTATACACTCAGTGTGAAACCTGGGCCTGTTTCGATGCACGCAACATAGATATCCTGGCAGGAATGGCAGAAAGATGCAAACCTCTCACACTGAACTCCCATAAACTGTGGAGTCCCCCAGGGGGCCATCCTCTCCCCCTTATTATTCAACATTTACATGCGCCCCCTGGCACAGCTGGCTCGCGACTTTGGTCTGGAGTGTTATCAGTACGCTGATGACACCCAGCTTCTGCTGAGAATGGACGGCAGGCCGGACACCGTACCCGATTGGTTCCATCTATGCCTTGAAGCCGTGACTGGTTGGCTGCGTGCCAGCCGGCTGAAGGTGAATCCGTCGAAGACGGAGATCCTGTGGCCCGGTCGGCCTGGGCTGGGTGGGTGCCGTTGCCGACCCTGGATGGCGGACAGCTGAGCCCGTCACCCTTGGTTAAGAGCTTGGATGTGCAGCTGGACTCCTCGCTGACCATGGAGGCACAGGTCTCCGTGGTCAGCAGGACGTCTTTCTTCCACCTACGACAGGCTAGGCGACTGGCCCCCTACCTGTCCAGGAACGACCTGGCCACGGTAATCCAAGCGACGGTCATCTCGAGGCTGGACTACTGTAACGCCCTCTACGTTGGCCTTCCCTTGTCGACAATCCGGAAACTCAAGCTAGTGCAGAATGCCGCTGCTCGCTTGCTGGCGGGATCGCCAGTGAGGGAGCACATTACGCCCATCCTTCGGCAACTGCACTGGCTCCCGATTGAGTACCGAATTGCCTTCAAGGTGCTGGTTTTAACCTTCAAGGCTTTACACGGCCTAGGGCCTGCGTACCTGAGGGACCGCCTTACCCCGTACATCTCCCCGAGATCACTGCGCTCAGATGAACAGAATCTCTTGTCAGTACCATCAATCCGCTCCTGCCATCTGTCCGCAACTAGACAATGAGCGTTTTCCGTGGCAGCTCCGGTGCTATGGAACTCTCTTCCGGATAGCACCCGAGCCATCTCGGAGCTTGCCCCTTTCCGAAGAGCCTGCAAAACCGCCCTCTTTGGATTAGCCTTCAACTAGACGCACTGGTCTAGGAAAGTGCCTGGTCGTCCTTCTCACTATGATGTGATGTAATGTGTTTTAATGTGTTTTATGTTTTTACTGTAAGGCTACGTGTCTGTGACATGTCTGCCCATTTTATTGTTGTTATCCGCCCCGAGCCTGCAGGGAGGAGCGGAATATAAGATTGAACAATAAATAAATAAATAAATAACCAAGAGAAAATGCTATAAGAGTTTGGTGGGCATTGACCTTGAGTTTTGGAGTTGTAGTTCACCTGTATCCAGAGAGCACTGTGGACTCAAACAATGTTGGATCAGGACCAAACTTGGCATGAATAGTCAATATGCCCAAATGTGAACACAGATGGAGTTCAGGGGAAATAGACCTTGACATTTGGGAGTTGTAGTTGCTGGGATTTATAGTTCCCCTACAATCAAAGAGCATTCTGAACCCCACCAATGATAGAACTGGGCCAAACTTCCCACACAGAACCCCCAGGAGGCAAGAGGAGGTCTCTACTTGGGGAAAGGGAGGCGGGCCTTCCCAATGCATGGAGAGGGAGAGACCAAGTAGACAACGGGAGTGGGGGTGGTTTGTAATTTTGTGTCTTTATCAAGGTAGGTTTCTTAGGGTTTTTATACTTCAACACACTAGACTCCCCCCCCCCCTCTCCTCCTGGAGGTTCCAATTTCCCACGGCACACCTGATGATCGCTCACGGCACACTAGTGTGCCCCGGCACACTGGTTGGGAAACACTGGGTTAGAAAACTCCGAAATAATAATAATAATAATAATTAGGGTTGCCACTTTTTGATATAGAAATAAGGGACATTTACTTAAAAATACAGGATTTTTTGCAATAAAAGGGGGGGACACACACTTTGCAAATCTATATCTATCTATCTGTATAATAAAAGTGAATATTTGTATGTATGTATGCGGAGGGATATGTGGCAGCGTTCGGATTGGCTGCCACTTTCACAGGCCGCTGTGGCCAGCGTGGGTGACGGACCTGGATCAAACATGGCACACATAACCCCCATGGCTCCCTTTATGTCCTGGTGAGGTTTGGGGGAGGACGGACAAAGGATGATGGGATCTGTAGTACCTTTAAACCCTTCGGTTCCCACAGACCACTGCGGCCTCCAACAAAGACCGGAAAAGCCCAAACTTGGCATACAGAGCCCCATGACCCACTCTACATCCTACTGCAATTTGGAAGACGGTGGACCATGGAGGATGGGACTTGCAGTACCTTCCCTCACTTTCCGAGACCACTGCAACCCTCATCCAATGACTTATCAAGACCACACTTGGCACACAGGGCCCCTATGGCCCACTCTAAATACTGGTGCTGTTTGGAGGAGGATGGACCATGAACGATGGGACTTGAAGTACCTCCACTCACTTCCTGAGACCATTGCAACCCTCATCCAATGACTGATCGAGACCAAACTTGACACATAGAGCCTCCATGACCCACTCTACATCCTGGTGCTGTTTGGAGGAGGGTGGACCATGGGCGATGGGACTCGCAGTGCCTTCACTAACTTCCTGACACTACTGCGACCCACATAAATAACTGCAAAAGACCAACTAATTTTTCAAATAACCCGGGCACCGCCGGGTCCCCAAGCTAGTAAATGAATAAATAAATAAATATTCATTCATCAATAAATAAATATTCATTCACTTCAACTCCCACCATTCCTAATGGTCTTAGGTGCCTTCCTTTCACCCCTCGGCCGCTTAGGCTCTAGGGAAAAGGGATGAGGGGGGAAAGGAAAGGACCTGGGCTTGTTAGGAATGGTGGAAGTTGGAGTCCATAACACCTGGAAAGGCCCAATTTGGCCCATGTGTGGCCTAGAGCGCGAGGCCATGGCCCCAAGGCTCACCAGTCGTAGAGGTGCAGCGGGGGACGTGGCTTGGGGAGTAGGGCAAAGCAGAGCTCGGCGTTGGCGGCCAGCAAAGCCCAGAGCAACACCCGGATCTGGGCTCCGAGGGGCGCGAACGGGCGGCCAAGCGCTCCCAAAGGGCTCCTGGGGTGATGCCCTCCAGCACCAGGCGTGTCCAGAAAGAGGGATGCCGGCAGGTACTCCACTCTGCCAATAAGCAGAGTGCTCAGCACGCCAGAAGTGACGTCCCCGTCCTGCGCTCTCTCTCTCTCAGCTTTACTCGCGTCGCCATGGCAACGGCCCAACAGGTGGGCATGAAGAACAAGGAGGAGGCCTCAAAAAGAGCCTTGCCTCCTGCTGCCACCTGTCGGGACAGAAGCTTTAAAAATGGGACACGGAATTCTGGGCCAAAATACGGGACATCCCGTACGATACGGGACAGTTGGCAACCCTATGCAGGCGGCCCACCTATGACATACCTATCCGGGGCTCCAGCAGGCGGAAGAGGGCCAGGCTCTCTGCAGTGATGTCTGTATGTGTTCCAACCTGGAAACAGAAAGAGAGCTAGAGTTGATGGCAGCTGAAGCTCAAGAACTGGGGGGGGGGGGGATGCAGTCCCACCACTGCACCACATAAATGCAAATTATGGTGACCACATCCCTTGAGACAGTGTTTTTCAACCTTTTTTGAGCCGCTGCACATTTTTTACACTTACAAAATTCTGGGGCACACCACCAACCAAAATGACACAAAATGACACTCTAACACAGTAATACATATAGTTAATATGTTTTTAAATGTATTTATACACTCACTTAGTGTGAAACTTGGGCCTGTTTCGATGAACACAAAATATATAGCTATATAGTATATTATTATTATATTGCATTACATTACAACATTATCAATCTATTATATAAAGGAGGTCCCGTCGTCGAACGACTGACAGAGACAGAGAATCCTTCCAAGGCAGAGACACCAAACTTGCCAACACAAATAGGCCTCAGGCAAGGAAGGTTTTTAGCAAAGAAACTTTCCCCCCCAAAACCTAGAAGGCCCCCAAAACAACGATACAAAAAAAACCTACATTTCCCAGCATCCTCTGTGGCAGCCAGCAAAACCCATTGGCCAACATCAGTTACCATAGTAACGGTGGGCAAAGCCACTTAGAGTGATTTCAGTTGAGGGTTAAACTGCCACGGTCAAGATTTAGGAGGGAGACAAATAGGGCACCAGGGACACAGGCACCACTGACAAACACATACTTCCAGAATAACACAAAAGTAATACCTACACACAACACAATACGCACATAACACAACCTTGCGTCTACTGCTCAACCCATTTCTATGCCATTCCTTCCTTCCACACAGGCATAAGCTGACCCAAAAGACAAGCCATGCCTCCTAAAAAGAACAGCATCGGACGACACACTCGCAACGCTACATACATCACACAAAAAAGGGCAGAACCAACGCCAGAACAGAAAGACACTGCACTACACTAGCTTTTGCCATCACCATAAACAAGGCTCAAGGACAAACACTACAAATCTGTGGCATAGACCTTGACGCAGAATGCTTCTCCCACGGACAACTCTACGTAGCGTGCTCCAGAGTTGGGAAACCACAGAACCTCTACATCAACACAGCAGACGGAAAGACAAAACCCACATTCCCCACATTCACCCATATCACTCCTATATATATATATAATATATATATTTGTCGTCTATGCTATGTTTTTATGTTTTTTTCTTTAAACTGCTATTATTTGTATCACAAAACCACACAAAACCAATAAAAATATTTTTTTTAAAAACAAAAAAAAATTGTATATCCACAAGCTCTGCAGAACGCCAGCAACACCACACACCGACAACTCCACAGGACTTCAACATCCCACCCACCAGAACAACCCACAATGACACAGTCATGACCCCACCAAGACCATAAGTAACATCAATTCCAACCCTTACATACTCAGACTTTCTCGCATCTCCTAAATAGGGAACAGCAACGCGTGCCGGGTACAGCTAGTATTACATGTATACACAATATACGTATATTTCTATAATATCAAATACAACATATTATGTCATGGTCACAGTACAACAATTGCATACCACATTGTATTGTAGCAATTATATCGCAATATTAGTTGAAGTCCAAAACACCTGGAGGAAGGCCCAAGTTTGAACATATCTAGTCTAAACCTTCTTCCAAGCCCTTCATAAAGATGCTGCCTGCCTTAATGTAAAGCCAGAGTCTCCATGCCCGTCTGTCGGGGGGGCTTGGGTGGTGCCTTCATGCTTGGCTGAAGGGGGTCAGGCTGGATGGCCTGCCATGAGTTCCCTTCCCTCCTTTCCCCCGTTAGCTGGCTGACTCCCTGCCTGCCTGCCTGCCTTCAGCGCTCGGGCTCCGCTGCTCTCTGACTCACACCTCGCATAGCGCCAACAGGGCTGGCCTGGACTGGACCGGAAGTGCACCCCGCCAGAGCGGATTGGAAGGGAACGGGTCCAAACAGGTCCGCCCTACTGCGCGGCCCTCCCGGAAACAGGGACCCACGCGCTGAGGTTCCGGAGACAGAGTAGCAAACTTTATACATGACATCAGATAGATTCGAATCTAATTTCCCACGGCACAGCTGATGATCGCTCACGGCACACTGGTTGGGAAACACTGCCTTGAGAGACCAACTGCAAGAGACTTCAGCCACAGGGTGCATCTACACTGCAAAATTAATTCAGTTTGACTCCACTTTGCCATGGCTCAATGCTGGGAGTTGTAGTTTCACAAGGTCTTGAGCCTTCTCTGCCAAAGAGTGCTCGTGCCTCACCAAACTACATCTCTGAATAGCATTGAGCCATGTCAGTTAAAAAGGTATCAAACTGCATCAATTATATGGTGTAGATCAGGGGTGCTTATTAGGTAGCTCGGGAGCTACTAGTAGATCTTCGGCCCTCTTCCAGGTGATCTTTGGGCCTCACCAGTCAAATGGGGCGCTCCTGCCATGCACGCGCACACCCTGCGCGCATGTGTGCTCCTGCTGACTTTTGCTCTCGCGATGCTTCTTTCGCCTGCGGGGCATTGCAGGAAGAAGGAAGCATGAGGCGGGGCCTCTGGAGGGAGTGCACTGCCTCTCTCTCGTCCAGAAGCAGCTGTGCAGCCAGGGGCGGTCTTACCTCTCCCATCATGGTAAGTGAAGATTATTTTGGCGCCCCCCCCCCCCGGTGGCTTCTGGATGCCGCCGCACATGCGCACAGGCATCCTGGTTTGCGCATGCGCGCCGGCGTCTCGGTTCCCGCACAGCCGCGGCGCGCCGGTGTCCCGCACAGCCGCACGTATGCCTGCTGGCGTCCCACGTGGCCGCGCCGCTGGCTGCGGAGCGCGGCGCGGGCAGCACTGGCTCCCGAGCACGCCTCCACCCGGCGGCGTGGCGAGGCAGCGGGCGGTGCAGGGCGGGGCGGCCAGCGCCCCTCCCAGGAGGCGTCACCCTACGCGGCCGCTTACTCGGCCTAATGGTAAGACCGCCCCTGTGTGCAGCCTCCGTTGCCGGAGGGACAGGCAGGGCGGAGTGCTCCCTTTGGATGCCCCACCTCGCGCTTTCTCCTTCCTGCAATGCCCCGCAGGCAAAAGAAGCGCTGCGCGGGCGGAAAACAGCAGCAGGAGCACGGGCGGTGGCAAGAGCGTGCGGCGGCGGGAGCGCACGGGAGCGCACGGCGGTGGGGGCAGGTAGATCTTTTGGACTTAGTTGCTTTAAGAGCAGCTCACATGCTGAAAAAGTGTGAGCACCCCTGGTGTAGATGCACCATCGGAAGAAGCCTTCCTACTCACGCAGGGGTGGACCAAGCTGTTCCCGGGGGTTACGCAAAAAAAAAATTCGCGCCCCTCCAGGGCGCATGTGCCAATCTGCGCATGCACTGGCTCCAGAGCGCGCCTCCCGCTTTGGTGGACGGTGCGCATGCGGCAATCTGCGCACGCACACTAGCTCCAAAGCAGGAGCCAGTACGCATGCGCAAAAAGCTCCGCGCATGCGGAAGCGCGGGCGGAGCGCCCCGGGCTGCCTAAAAAAGGTGTGGCACGCGCGGCAGCAGCTGCGGGGCCGGTTTCGGAGGGCTGGCCGGCGCGGCGGTGGCCCTCCCGGGTGACGTCGCCCCTCCCCGGTGACGTCGCCCTATGCGCCTGCGTAGTTTGTCTAATGGACGAACCGGGCCTGTACTCACGTTCCACTGGAGGATGGCTCGGGGCAGGACGGCGCAGGGCCCCACGACCTTGTTCTTGCTGATGGTGAAGCCGCGGCTGGTGTAACTCTCTACGAACATGATGTCCGGGGACTCCTTTTCCAGGTGCTTGATGGTCGTCTTCTGGTAGACCTCGTCGTCGGAAGGAGTGAGGCGGTGGCCGCGCTGGGGCTGCCTGCCGTTGAGAGCACAGACAAGGGGGCCAAGGGAAGGGGGTGTCACCCGAGCGTTAGGAAGAACTATCCTGACCATAATAACCGTTCAGCAGTGGAACTCTCTGCCTCAGAGTGTGGTAGAAGCTTTTAAACAGGCTGGATTGTGCCTTTCCTGCCCAAGTCCAAAACACCCGGAGGGCCCAAGTCTGCCCATACTGCTATGGCGGCTCAATGCTAAGCAATCTTGAGAGTTGTAGTTTGGGAAAGACCTTGAAAAAACTGCAAATCCCAGGATCCCATAGCATTGAGCCATGGTTCCCAGTCTGTGGGTCACAACTCCCAGAAATCCCAGCCAGTTTACCAGTGACCCACATTGAGAACCACTGTTCTACAGTGCAAATATAATACACCCAACTTTTGGTTATCCTTGGTCTCCCATCCAATTTCTAACCAGGGCCGACCCTGCTTAGCTTCCAAGGTCAGGCGGGACCCGGTGCCTTTGAGGTACAGTAGCTTGTGCCCATAGATCTACTACTACTACTACTACTCACAGAAGAGCGAACACAGGCTTCGGATATACCGCCGCGAGTCTCCTGCCCAGAACCGGGCCGAACGTTCTGAGCGCAGCCATGGAGGGGAGGGGCTAGGGCAAAGGGGCGGGGCTTTGCTGGGGAACGTCACGTGGCCAGGAACTTCGGCGGCAGCCCTCACTGGAAGAACCTCCCTGGCTTTACTGTGTGTTGGAGGCTCTTGGAGCCCCCTAGTGGCCATAGGTGCACACTGCACAGCCCAAGATATTGTGCTGCATAAAATTGAAGGGGAAATATACTAAATTGCATTGTTCTTAATGGAGTGAGCTGCTCTGGGTCTCTTTTAAGAGAGGAAAACAGCATAGTAGAATAGTAATAGTAATAATAATCATTCATAATCCTTCCTCCTTTGTTTTTCCAATTTCTTGTGTGACTCATCTTGTTGTGTTTCTATTAATAATAATAATAATAACATTAATAAAGCAGGGAATAATAATAGTATCTGTACTGCTAAATGCATTACTTCATGCTAAATTCCACGAGCTCCTTGTGAGTTGCTGGGGAAAAGGTGAACTGCCATCAGATCTCCGAGATGCAGTTATCATCACCCTGTATAAGAAAAAAGGAACGCAATCCGATTGCTCAAACCAGTGTTTTTCAACCTTTTTTCAGCCGCGGCACACTTTTTACATTTACAAAATCCTGGGGCACACCACCAACCAAAATGACACAAAATGACACTCTAACGCAGACATACATATAGTTAAAAAGTTTTTTTAATGTATTTATACACTCAGTGTGAAACCTGGGCCTGTTTCGATGAACACAACATAGACATCCTGGCAGGAATGGCAGAAAGATACAAACTTCCCACACAGAACTCCCAAAACCAAGAGAAAATGCTATAAGAGTTTGGTGGGCATTGACCTTGAGTTTTGGAGTTGTAGTTCACCTATATCTAGAGAGCACTGTGGACTCAAACAATGTTGGATCAGGACCAAACTTGGCATGAATACTCAATATGCCCAAATGTGAACACAGATGGAAATAGACCTTGACATTTGGGAGTTGTAGTTGCTGGGATTTATAGTTCCCCTACAATCAAAGAGCATTCTGAACCCCACCAATGATAGAACTGGGCCAAACATCCCACACAGAACCTTCCAGGAGGCAAGAGGAGGTCTCTACTTGGGGAAAGGGAGGCGGGTCTTCCCAATGCATGGAGAGGGAGAGACCAAGTAGACAACGGGTGGGGACGGGGGTGTTTGTCATTTTGTGCCTTTATAGAGGTAGGTTTCTTAAGGTTTTTATACTTCAACACACTAGACTCCCCCAAGGTTCCAATTTCCCACGGCACACCTGATGATCGCTCACGGCACACTAGTGTGCCCCGGCACACTGGTTGGGAAACACTGGCTCAAACTATCGAGGTATAACACTGCTCTCCATTGCTGGAAAAATCCTTTGCAAGGAGACTCCTGAACAGATTAGTTCCTGCTATTGAGGAAGAACTTCTCCCGGAAAGCCAATTCGGCTTCAGAGCTAACAGGAGCACCACAGATATGGTTTTCGTCCTTAGAGAACTGCAAGAGAAATGTCGAGAGCAGAACAAAGGACTCTATGTCACATTTGTCGACCTCACCAAAGCCTTTGACACTGTGAGCAGGAAAGGTCTGTGGCAGATCCTGGAACGACTAGGATGTCCCCCCCAAATTCCTCAAAATGATTATCCTGCTCCATGAGGGCCAGCGCGGTCAAGTCAGATACGGCGATGCTCTCTTGGAGCCTTTTCTAATATCTAACGGAGTGAAACAAGGTTGTGTTCTTGCACCAACCCTATTTACAATCTTCTTCAGCATGATGCTCCAAAGGGCTACGGCAGACCTCGTCGAAGAAGACGGCATATATATACAGTACGCTATCGTACTGATGGCAGCTTGTTCAACTTAAGCCATCTGAGGGCTCGCACTAAGACTCTAAACTATCTAGTCCGTGAGCTGCTTTTTGCAGATGCTGCTGCCCTTGTCGCCCATCCAGAAGCAGCCCTGCAGCGCCTCACGTCCTGCTTTGCAACAGCTGCAGAGCTGTTTGGGCTGGAAGTCAGCCTGAAGAAAATGGAAGTCTTCTACCAGCCCGCACCACAGGAAGAACACCATCATCCCCACGTCAGCATTGGCACATCTGTGCTTAAGTCCGTCCAGCAGTTCACTTCTCTGGGAAGCATCATCTCTTCAAACGCCAAGATTGATAAAGAGATAGATCACAGATTAGCAAAGGCATAGAGTGCATTTGGAAGGCTTCACAAAAGAGTCTGGAGCAACAAGCACCTGAGGCAAAGCCCCACAATCAGTGTGTACAGAGCTATCGTACTGTCTATTCTCCTCTATGGGTTTGAAACATGGGTCACCTATTGTCAACACCTACGACTCCTCAAATGCTTTCATCAGCGCTGTCTTCGCACAATCCTAAATGTACACTGGACCGACTATGTGACGAATGTCACTGTCCTTGAGCAAGCAGGGGTCACCAGCATTGAGGCCATGCTATTGAGAACACAGCTGCGCTGGGCAGGGCACAAGATCTCTAGGATGGAGGCCCACCGCCTCCCAAAGATACTACTCTACAGGGAAGTCGCAAGAGAGGCACCCCAAAAAAGTGATATAAGGACATCTCAGGCTCGGCCAGATTGATCACCAACAATGGTCCAGCCTGGCCTCACATCGGGAGGCATGGAGACGCACTATCCACAATGCTGCGGCCTCTTTCGAGACAACACGCCGAATGGGTCTTGAAGAGGAACAACAATGCAGAAAGAACCGCAACTTGGAAACAACATCACCCAAGGAGACTTTCTGCGGTGCTTTCTACAACCAAACTTGCCTATCTCAGATTGCCCTTTTTAGTCACCAATGTGCTTGTAAAAAGCGTGGGATGAGTCCTTCCTCAGAATCTTCGTTCGCGAAGTAATGCGGAGAGATAATAATAATAGTAATAATAATAAAGCAGGGAATAATAATAGTATCAGTAATAATAAAGAATTTCAACAGACTCTCAGTTAAACAGAACTCCAGCAAGCCTAATTCTCAAGCAACCGGCAAATAAAGGGAAGAAATAATACTTCATGTATTTTAAATAAAAAGGAAAATAAAATCAATTTTAATTGCCAAAATTGCACACTGCATTCACAAAGTTGTTTTTTATGTAATTCAGCATGTTATATTAAGTTTCTCTTTATTTGCTTTTGATTCCTGTATTTTGATATTCATATTAAATCAATACAGAGCTTATGGCATGGTATAGTATGGGGTATAATACTGGGCCCATTTCTGAAACTCGTCCAAAATTGGCTCTCCCGTGGCATTATGCCCTGGTCTCCAGGCAGGCCCCTCAACTTGGGTTTCATGCCCGCTCCTCCCTTTCTGATACCTGGCACCTTTCCTCCCCCTGGACACCTGCTCCGTATTCCCCTTTTCCTATTCCTCCCGCAAATCTGAGCCAGAATGGCTGGAAAACACCAGTCTGTGGGGACATTGGGGTATTTCCACCACCAGCAGCACCTGCTCATTAACTGGGGAGGAACTGAGGCGCGGAGAAAGAGAGAGACCCTGCCCTCCCCACGGCAGATGGGCAGCCCCACCTTCGAAAGGTCCTTTGGGTTTGCCTCCTTGTCCTTCCCGGCTGTGACCTTCCAGATCCCGGTCCAAAGAGGCAAAGCCAAGCTCGAAATCAGGCCAGTGAAGTCCAAGGAATTGGACACTCGAACCCGCTTCGTACATCTATGTTGCAGGAGGACCGGGGGTGACTGTTGAAAAAACCATCACTGGACGCCACTCAATTCGTCAACTATCGGCCAGTTTCCAATCTCCTTCCCACCTGCTACTAAGGAGGCTGTTCAAGTCCTGAACTGGTGCTTGGCCGCTGTAACGGACTGGATGAGGGCGAACAGATTGAAACTGAATCCAGACAAGACAGAGGTCCTCCTGGTCAGTCGTAAGGCCGAACAGGGCATAGGGTTACAGCCTGTGTTGGACGGGGTGACACTCCCCCTGAAGGCGCAGGTTCGCAGTCTGGGAGTGATCCTGGACTCATCACTGAGCCTGGAGCCCCAGGTCTCGGGGGTGCCCGGGAGAGCTTTTGCACAGTTAAAGCTTGTGCACTAGCTGTGCCCGTATCTTGGGAAGTCTGATCTGGCGACGGTGGTCCACGCTCTGGTTACATCCCGAATAGACTACTGCAACACTCTCTACATGGGGTTGCCTCTGAAGACTGCCCGGAAGCTGCAATTAGTCCAACGTTCAGCAGCCAGATTGCTAACAGGAGCGGGGCACAGGGAGCATACAACTCCCTTGCTGCACCAGCTCCACTGGCTGCCAATTAGTTTCCGGGCACAATTCAAAGTGCTGGCTTTAACCTACAAAACCCTATGCGGTTCCGGCCCAGTTTACCTGTCCGAACGGATTCTCCCCTACGAACCATCAAAGACATTAAGATCCTCCGGAGAGGCCCTGCTCTCGGTCCCACCATCTTCGCAAGCGTGTCTGGTGGGGATGAGAGACAGGGCCTTCCCTGTGGTGGCCCCTCAGCTATGGAACTCTCTCCCAAGTGATGTTAGATCTGACCCCTCTCTGTTATCCTTCAGGAGGCTGGTGAAGACCTGGCTTTGGAACGAAGCATTCCCAAAATAGGCTGAGATTGATTATAGTTGAAATGAGTGACCACATTGATAGATAGAGTTGAATTTGTTTTTAGTGGAGATTTGGTTTTTATGTATTTTACTTTTTTATCTATTTTAATCTGTTGTTGTAAAATGTTTTAAATGTGTATAGCATTGAATCTTGCTGAAAGCCGGTCTGAGTCCCTCTCTGGGGGTGAGAAGGTTGGGGTACAAAAGGTTCAAATAAATAAATAAATAAATTGGTTACCTTCAAAGGGTCATTGAATCCATGGAGAATTTGTGGTCACAAAGGGCCAACTATCTATCAATCTATCTATCGTGGTTGGGGCTTTTTTGTTTTTGTCCAGTTTGGGTCCCCAGACAGGGGCGGTCTAAGGTAATTTTAAATGGTAAGCGAACATTATTTTGGCGCCCCCAACATTATTTGCCCCCATGTAAAACAAATATACAATTATAATATATACATTAGTAGTATTATATTGTATCAATGTATATACAATATATTATACCATACTCATACTATATTATATCATAATTTATTACTACATTACAATATAATTATATTAAAATATATTGACATTATAATATAATATAACATTCTATAATATTATTATTATAGTAAAATAATAAATAAAATTATTTATTTAAATAAAATTATCCTCTACTAAATATTTTCATTACTCCTATAAAACTCAAATAACCCAAAATAAAGTAAAATAAAATATATATTACTATTTTGTACAATAGCACTATACTGCAATATTGTTTGTAATATTACATGTAATATAAAATATATCATTATTCTGTTGTTATATTGTATTTTTATTATATTAAGCAGAACTGTATAATAATCAACAAGAAATGCAATGTAAATGCATATTTACCTACCACCCGTCTCATAATTCATAGGAGTCTCCCATAAGTCCAAAATTAAGATCCCAATGGAAATGTAAATAGAAACACAGCCAAAATGTTCAAATGAGTTCGAATACAGGCAGCGCGGCCTGGGCAAACTTGGGCCCTCCCTCCCTCTAAGTGTTTTGGACTCCAACTCCCACAACTCCTCATAGCCTCAGGCCCCTCAGGTCTAGGCAGAAATAGAGCCGAAGAAAGGAAGGAGGGAGAGAAAAGTCACAGGAGGAGGAGGAAAGCCCTTCATTCATTCCTTCACTTACACTTCCTTCACTGATTCTTTTCTCCTTCCCCGCAAACGCGCGCGCGGCGGAGACAAAGGGAGAGGGGAAGCACTCCCTGCCTGCCCAATAGGGAGTGCTTTGCTTACAGGCTTCTGCGCAAGGGAGCTACTGGGCATGTGTGGAGGTTTTCGCGCATTTGCAGTTGCTCCTGCGCTGAACTTCAGCTCTGGAGCAATTGCGCCTGCAAAAGCAGTGGCGGAGCGCACAAGGCTGCGGCGCTGCCTGAGGAACATCGGCAGGGCCAGGATGGTGCCCCATGTGGCCAGGATGGCGCCCCCTTCCCAGATGGCGCCCTATGTGGCCGCTTACTTGGCCTACCTGTAGGACCGCCCCTGTCCCCAGATGCCATTGAATGACTACTCCCATCACTTCTGCTTATCTGCCATGCAGACTGGGGGAAATGGGAATGGCAACCCAACAGCACTTGTGACTCTGAGGTTGGGGAAATGCTAAAGGAAATTTTAAAGACAGGCATCATATCCACAAGCCTTCAAACTCCATTCCCCTGTCTCAACAAAACAACTGTGCCCTTCCAGGTGTTACTGTATCCCAACTTACATCCGCTCTAGTCATGATGTCTAAGAATTAGGAATCAGCATCTGGAGGGAAACATTAAATGACAGGACAGGCCAGATTTGGACCACCTGAGTTTGACAAGTGATCTAGAGATGAACTTGTCTAGACCAGTGTTTCCCAACCTTTTTTGAGCCGCGGCACACTTTTTACATTTGCAAAACCCACCAATTAAAATGACACAAAATGACACTCTAACACAGTAATACATATAGTTACTATGTTTTTTAAAATGTATTTATACACTCAGTGTGAAACCTGGGCCTGTTTCAATAAACTCAATATAGAAATCCTGGCAGGAATGGCAGAAAGACACAAACTTCCCACACAGAACTCCCATAACCAAGAGAAAATGCTATAAGAGTTTGGTGGGCATTGACCTTAGGTTTTGGAGTTGTAGTTCACCTATATCCAGAGAACACTGTGGACTCAAACAATGTTGGATCAGGACCAAACTTGGCATGAATGCAGATGGAGTTCAGGGGAAATAGACCTTGACATTTGGGAGTTGTAGTTGCTGGGATTTATAGTTCCCCTACAATCAAAGAGCATTCTGAACCCCACCAATGATAGAACTGGGCCAAACTTCCCACACAGAACCTTCCAGGAGGCAAGAGGAGGTCTCTACTTGAGGAAAGGGAGGCGGGTCTTCCCAATGCATGGAGAAGTAAACAACTGGTGGGGAGGGGGGATGTTTGTAATTTTGTGCCTTTATTGAGGTAGGTTTCCTAGGGTTTTTATACTTCAACACACTAGACTCTCCCCCCCCCCCCCTTCCTGGAGGTTCCAAGTTCCCACTGCACACCTGATGATCGCTCACGGCATACTAGTGTGCCCCGGCACACTGGTTGGGAAACACTGGTCTAGACATGAGTAAGGCCTTCAGCATGGATAGTTGACTGCAGAATTTCACTGGTGGACCTAGAGATTCCTTTGTTGTTTATTCGTTCAGTCGTTCCGACTCTTGGTGACCTCATTGACCAGTCCACTCCAGAGCTCCCTGTTGGCTGTGGCCACCCCAGCTCCTTCAAGGTCAAGCCAGTCACTTCAAGGATAACCTCCATCCACCTTGCCCTTGGTCGGCCCCTCTTCCTTTTTTCCTTCCATTCTTCTCCAAGCTTTCCTGTCTTCTCATCTTTGCCTCTACTGTCCTTCCCTCCAGTGAGCAGTCGGGCTTCATTTCCTGGAGGATGGACTGGTTGGATCTTCTTGCGGTCCAAAGCACTCTCAGAACTTTCCCCCAGCACCATAGTCCAAAAGCACCTCTCTTCCTTCGCTCAGCCTTCCTTATGGTCCAGCTCTCACATCCATAGGTTACTACGGGGAATACCACTGCTTTAACTATGCGGATCTTTGTTACCAGTGTGATGTCTCTACTTTTCACTATTTTATCGAGATTGGCCATTGCTCTCCTTCCAAGAAGGAAATGTCTTCTGATTTCCTGGCTGCAGGTTCGAATCTGGGGAGCAGGGTGAGCTCCCGCTGTTAGCCCCAGCTTCTGTCAACCTAGCAGTTCAATTTATTTTATTTATTTATTTACTTTATTTATATTCTGCTCTTCTCACCCCAAAGTGGACTCAGAGCTGATTACAGGTACACATACTTAGCAGACAATCCCTGCCGTTTCCACAAACACAACATATAGACGAACAGAGGCAAACTCTGGCCACCAGGGGGAGCTGGCGCACTTCTCATCCCTCAGCATTCCCAGCGTCCCTTGTTGTTACTTCCGCATTCCTCAGCGTTCTTGGAGTTCTTTAATGGCCTCATAATTCAGTCAAAATTTGCCTCCCCACTTAATGTGGTACCTTTATCTCCTACTTGACAGATGCAACTGTCTTTCGAGCTGCAAAGATCGACAGCAGGCTACACTTAAAGGTCGAGCACCCACCTCGACCTGGGCAGGCCTCGAACTCCTGACCTACTGGTCAGAGAGATCTTATGCAGCTGACACTTAGCCAGCTGTGCCACATGCAAATATGAGTAGATCAATAGGTACCATCCCGGCGGGAAGGTAACGGCGCTCCATGCAGTCATGCTAGCCACATGACCTTGGAGGTGTCTACGGAAAACGCCGGCTCTTCAGCTTAGAAATGGAGATGAGCACCAAACCCCAGAGTCGGACGCGACTGGACTTAATGTCAGGGGAAAACCTTTAGCTTTACCTATGGAGCTAGAGCTGATACATTACCTGAATCAGTGCCCCAAATAATGCCAGGAAGTGGAACAGACCTAAAAGTTACGACACCTAGTAAACTTGGGGGGCTGCATTACTTTTGCTAGCTTGATGTTGCTTGGTCCTATGACTCCCTATTTTGAAATGAATGTTGCAGAGTATGAAATTGGCCCCTTTCCTTTCCAAAGTTGCTTACACTTATTGCAGAGGTTTGATTTTTCCAGACTCCCGGGAACATTCTGAGAAGCGAGTGGGAGAAGAATTCCTTGCCAAGAGATGTATTTTGCATTCAATCTACCACGTACGTCCCTCAGCATGGTTGTCCCTTGCGGAAGCCGTCCCACCAGGTGGAAGGGGAGCCTTTGCACACCTGCACTTGCTGGATCAGAGCCATAGCTGACACCAGACCCAGCTAAGCCGCTTGCAGAGGGTCTTGGGTTCCCTTTTCTGCCTTAAAGGAGGGTGGGGAGAGGCACGGCCCTTCTGCTTCCCTGTTGGCACCCCCTGAAGCCATCTGCCACAAGCGGGGACTGAAGTCACTTTGGCGCCTCTCATCTCCGCCTTTCCCCTCTCGGATGCAGGCAACCCATTCTACCAATACCTAGAGGCTGCAATTAAACAAAATCCCCCTTCTCCCAATTAATTTATTTGCATTGTCGTCAGCTTGGAGCGGTGTGTATTTTTGCCAAAGCAAGATACAGGGGGAGGAATTTTGTTTTATTATGATACCCACCATGATTCCCTACAGCTGCGATGTCTGATATGAGGCATATGGGGTTTGGGATAATGTAAAGGATCATATGACAACCAGAATGCAACAAAGGAATAAGAAACTGGTTCCTAAATAGGGTGGATCTATACAGCCATATAATGCAGATTGAAACTGCACTATATGGTGATCAGTACTATAGAGTCATAGAATACAGTTCAGTGTAGTCAAACTGCATTATATAGGTCTACACCGATCCTATAATGCAGTCTAGATTCATCCTTAGACAAGGAATATTCGGAGATGATTTTATTATTATTTATTATTTACATTTATTTTGCCAGTTCCTTCCTCTGAAATCTATCCTACAGCACTTGGTATTCTTGGGAGGTCTCCCATACTAGGTACCAGGGGCGGATCAAGCCATTACGCCGATTATGCACCCGCGTAAGGCGCCACGTACTCAGGGCACCAACATGGGCCGTCTTCGGCACCCCCTCACCCATTCCGCTGTCTTTCTCCTCTGGTGCTCAGGGAGAACTAGAAGAGCGTGCTGCCGGAGGAGAACGAGATGCGCTGGCTACGGCACCCCTACGTCAGTCAGGCATGAGAGCCTGCTAGCCAGTGCACACGCGCGCAGCCTCCTTCCTCCTCCAAACATGAGCGCATGCGCACACCCTTCCCCTCGCACGCACCCCCAACACGCACCATGTGCAGGCCTACCGCCGGGAAGAGCAAAGCCGGCCCACCTTCTTTGGCAGCACCGCCAGGAGCCCCCCGGAAGAGAGGACGGGCTGGGAGGAAAAAGGTCGGTGGCATCCGGGTGGATGGGAAGAGTTGCACCGTGCCCGCTGGGGAGGCAGGAGTGGGCTAGGCTGGATGGCCCTTGGGGCCCCTCCAAACTCAAGAAGTCTAGCAACAACAGTAATAAGAATAATGTACAGTAATATATAAATTCTGAATATGTAATAATAATAATAATTCCTTCTTGGCATCAGGGGGTTGGACTGGATGGCCCTTGCAGCCCCTTCCAACTCTAGGAGTCTAATAATAGCAATAATAATGATAGCAATAATAATAACAAAAATAATGTATAATAATATATTAATTCCTACTTGGACAGGGGGCTGGGCTAGATGTCCCTTGGGGGTCTCTCCCAACTCTATAAGTCTAGCAACAACAACAATAATATATTAATTCCGGTTCGGGGGGCACCAAAATACTGTTCGCTACATTTACTAGGATTCCATAGTATTGAGCCATTGCATTTAAAGTGGTGTCAAACTGTATTAAGTCCATTGTATGGATGCATTCCTAGTCTTACACATTCACCCGTATGCTAATTCCTACCTCCACTTTAGTGGAACCCTGTGCATGTCTACCCAGAAGGACGCCTGGACTCAATCGGTTTATTCCTAAGTAAGAATGCATATTTATTCATTATTATTGCTATTATTACATACATTGACACCCCACCCGCAAGAGGTGAGAAGACAGGAAAGCTTGGAGAAGACAATGATGCTGGGGGAAAATGGAAGGAAAAAGGAAGAGGGGCCAACCAAGGGCAAGATGGATGGATGGTTTCCTTGAAGTGACTAGCTTGACATTGAAGAAGCTGGGGATGGCAATAGCCGACAGGGAGCTCTGGCCTGGGCTGGTCCATGAGGTCACGAAGAGTTGGAAGCGACTGAACAAATAAGCAACAGGTGTACAAGTCTCCTCCCCACTTTAGCCTCAAGATCACCCTGAGAGGTAGGCCCAGCAGTGGCTACAGTGCCGGTGTGGCAGTGAATTCTCGTACTCTGAGTCCTAATCAGATCTTTGAATTAGCTCTCCAAGGTGCTGAACCCTGTCCCATAAATAGGGCTGGCACCTTGGACAGTACCGTAAATGTTGCCCTTAAATCTAGTGCTATATATGAGTTCAATGCAGTTCAAACTATGGGTCCATATTGACTGATTCTATTGCCTGAGCCTATTGGGAACAGCAAGACCCTGCCCCTTCTTCCTTGACTGAGTTAACTTGAATACCAAATTTGCACTTTGAACTCACTTTGCAGCAACTGAAGGAAGCTGAGGACAAAGCGGGAGAAGGGTAGAGAATCTGGGACATTGCAAAAGCAGCAGGAAACGTGTGATGTTAGAGGATTAATTAGGACCAATCGTACTAAATTAAGATAACTAGAAAATGTGGTGACCTTCTGCTTTGTTGTTGCTGTGTCGTTCTAGATTGATGGTGACCCTAAGGCAACTTTATAGGGCATTTCTTGACAATAAAATTTGCTCTTGGCTCCTTCCAACACTGAGAGAGTGTGGCTTTGCCCATGATGGCTCAACAGGTTTCCATGACCGAGGGGGGACTCGACGCCTGATCTCTCAGTGCACATCTACACTGTTAGAATTAATGTAGTTTGACACCACTTCAACTGCTATGGCTCAATGCTAAGGAATCCTGGGGTTTGTAGTTTGATGAGGCACCAGTACTCTTTTGACAGAGAAGGCTAAAGACTTTAAAACTGTAATTCCCAGTATTCCATAGCATGGCGCTTTAGCTGGTAAAGTGGTGTCAAACAGCATTAATTCTGCAGTACGCTATTGTACTGGTGGCAGCTTGTTCAACATAAGCCGTCTGAGGGCTCGCACTCTAAACTATCTAGTCCGTGAGCAGTTTTTCTTTGCCAATGATGCTGCCCTTGTCGCCCATTCAGAAGCAGCCCTGCAGTGCCTCACATCCTGCTTTGCATCAGCTGCAGAGCTGTTTGGGCTGGAAGTCAGCCTGAAGAAAATGGAAGTCCTCTACCAGCCCGCACCACAGGAAGAACACCATCATCCCCACGTCAGCATAGGCACATCTGTGCTTAAGTCCGTTCAGCAGTTCACCTCCCTGGGAAGCATCATCTCTTCAGACGCCAAGATTGACAAAGAAATAGATCACAGATTAGCAAAGGCACAGAGTGCATTCGGAAGGCTTCACAAAAGAGTCTGGAGCAACAAGCACCTGAGGCAAAGCCCCACAATCAGTGTGTACAGAGCTATTGTACTGTCTATTCTCCTCTATGGGTCTGAAACATGGGTCACCTATCGCCAAAACCTACGACTCCTCGAATGCTTTCATCAGCGCTGTCTTCACTCAATCGTAATGGAACACTGGACTGACTATGTGATGAATGTTGCTGTCCTTGAGCAAACAGGGATCACCAGCATTGAGGCCATGCTATTGAGAACTCAGATGCGCTGGGCAGGGCACGTCTCTAGGATGGAGGACCACCATCTCCCAAAGATACTACTCTATGGTGAACTCGCCACGGGTCAGTGCAAGAGAGGCGCCCCAAAAAAGAGATATAAGGACTCCCTGAAACAACATCTCAGGCTCGGCCAGATTGATCACCAACAATGGTCCACCCTGGCCTCACATCGGGAGGCATGGAGACGCACTATCCACAATGCTGCGGCCTCTTTTGGGAAGACACGGCGAACGGGTCTCGAAGAGAAACGACAACGCAGAAAGAACCGCAACTTGGAAACAACATCACCCAAGGAGACTTTCTGCTGTGCTGTCTGCAACCGGACTTGCCTATCTCAGATTGGCCTTTTTAGTCATCAACGCGCTTGTAAAAAAGGTGGGATGAGTCCTTCCTAAGAATCTTTGTTTGCGAAGTAATGCCGAGAGAGATAATATTATTGAATATTATCAGTAGTAATTATATTTTATATTATAATTACTATATTACAATATTATCTTTTAGTATATTTTAGCATATTTTATGTCATCATATTATTATATTATCAATATAGACTATATGCGCAATATAATGTAATAAAATAATATTATTGAACATTATCAATATTAATTTTATTTAATATATTAGAATTACTATATTACAATATTATCTATTATTATACGGTATTAGTATATTTTATGTAATCATATTATTATATTATTAATATATTATATTCCTCTCCATTGGCGCCCCTTTGCAGTGGGGGAGAGGCTTGCATACCCTAGCGAAGTTGTGAGCTATGCTGGCAGTCATAATAGCCACCGGTGGGGCCTCCCACGCCAGACAGGTCACAACCGAAGGGTCTGACAAAGAGCGTCAAAGGGCAGGATGGGCTCTCTAGCCTTTTGGCAACCATTCTAGGAGAAGGAAAACTGGTGCTCGTCTAACGCTGTAAGGTCAACCATCTAGAGAAGGAAACTCGAATCAAACCTACGACCTGAGGACCTCGCGGCCACCGTCCCAGCTTGCTAGGCTCCAGCAGATGAACCTTTGGTTTAAAGGGTGAGGCCAGTTCTGTGCATGCTGCGCTCCACCAGAAAAATCCATTGCACAGGCTCAAAGGACACATCCAAGTTCCCAAAAAGCCCTGTAGTGACAGGCGAGGGATGAAACGGCAGGTGTAAAGATGCACTGGAAGCCACAGACCCAACCCTGCATGCAGGCGGTTCAGGCACTATCCACAATGCTGCGACCTCTTTCGAGAAGACACGCCGAATGGGTCTCGAAGAGAAACGACAACGCAGAAAGAACAGCAACTTGGAAACAGCATCACCCAAGGAGACTTCCTGCTGTGCTTTCTGCAACCGGACTTGCCTATCTCAGATTGGCCTTTTTAGTCATCAACGCACTTGTAAAAAGCATGGGATGCGTCTTTCCTAAGAATCTTCATTTGCGAAGTAATGCCGAGAGATATTATATTATCCATAGCAATATTATATAATAACAATATTGAATATTATCAGTAGTAATTATATTTAATATATTAGAATTAATATATCACAATATTATCTAATTCTTCCTAAGAATCTATCTAAGTCCTTCCTAAGAATCTTCGTTCACGAAAGTAAATGCCAGAGACTCTTGTTGTGTATCAAATTATTATTATTATTATTATTTTATTCCTTACCTCAGTGTTTCTCAACCTGGGGGTCGGGACCCTTGGGGGGGGGTCACGAGGGGGCATCTGAGGGGTCAACAAAGATCATCAGAAAACACAGTATTTTCTGTTGATCATGAGGGTTCTGTGTGGGAAGTTTGGCTCAATTCCATCGTCACGGGTTCAGAATGCTCTTTGATTGTAGGTGAACTATAAATCCCAGCAACTACAACACCCAAATGACCAGGTCTATTTCCCTAAACTCCACCAGTGTTCACATTTGGGCATATCAAGTGTTCATGCCAAGTTTGCTCCAGATCCATCATTCTTTGTGTCTACAGTGCTCTCTGGATGTAGGTGAACTATAACTCCCAAACTCAAGGTCAATGTTCACCAAACCCTTCCAGGATTTTCTGTTGTTCGTGGGAGTTCTGTGTGCCAAATCCCAGCAACTACAAATCCCAAAAGAGCAAAATCAATCTCTATTCAAATTTGGGCATACCGGGTATTTGTGCCAAATTTGGTCCAGTGAATGCATATCAGATATTTACATTACGATTCATAACAGAAGCAAAATTACAGTTATAAAGTAGCAACGAAAATAATGTTATGGTTGGGGGTCACCACAACATGAGGAACCGTATTAAGGGGTCGTGGCATTGGGAAGGTTGAGAAACACTGCCTTACCTGCTCTCTCGTCGCTCAAAGAGGGTTGCAACATAGCTAAAACATAGCTACGGTCGTCCACGCTCTGGTCACATCCCGAATAGATTACTGCAACGCACTCTTCGTGGGGCTGCCTTTGAAGACAGTTCGGAAATTGCAATTAGTCCAGCGAGCGGCAGCCAGATTGCTAACGGGAGCTACATACAGGGAGCATACCACCCCCCTGTTGTGTCAGCTCCACTGGCTGCCGGTCCAATTCGGAATCAATTCAAAGTGCTGGTTTTGACCTTTAAAGCTCTATACGGTTCTGGCCCAGCCTACTTGTCCGAACGCATCAGCCGCTATGTCCCACCTCGTAATCTAAGATCATCCGGAGAGGCCCTGCTCTCGCTCCCGCCCACGTCTCAGATGAGGCTGGTGGGGACGAGGATAGGGCCTTCTCGGTGGTGGCTCCCCGCCTGTGGAATGCGCTTCCTATGGAGGTACGGTCCACCACATCCCTCCTGGCATTCAGGAAAAAGGTAAAATCCTGGCTGTGGGACCAGGCATTTGTACACCAGCACAAGGCAGCATTTTAGATTGGTTTTTAATGGAAGTGGGTGATTATGGCCAATGTTTTTATGGACTGAACATTGTTTCAATCCAGAGTGAATGTGTATGGTGCTAATGTAGTTGTATTTTAATGTATTTTTAATGTATTTTAATTGTTGAAGGGTTTTGGGGTTTATATTGTGATTATGTGGGCATCGAATTGTGCCGTACTGTAAGCCGCTCTGAGTCCCCCCTTGGGGGTTGAGAAGAGCGGGGTAAAATCCCGAAAGAAATAAATAAATAAAAACACATAATCATTATGCTTCCCAATTCTGCTTCAATGTGAATACTCATATTAAAATGCCCCCCCTCCCCCAGCATATATTAAAATACACAGACCAGTATTTAAAATATAGTGGGCACAAGACTTGTGTTTAAAAAGTCCCAGAGATGTTGATGGACAGGCTGGGGAAGCTTGTGTGAACTTGTTGTGATCAGAGCCAAAAGGCCCACAACTAGTGGCAGGGAAGGGAAAGGCTTTGGCTAGCTCACTAAGCAAAAGTGAAAGTGGCTGCCAAGCAAAAGCAGCAGCAGCAGCAGCAACAAGGGTGAGAAAAGGAGAAGTTACTTTAGGGTGGAAGCAAAAGGAGGGGGATTCCAGCCCTTGCTCCGACAGCCCTGATTGGTTGAGAGGGTCCCCCAGGGAGGGGGGCCTTAGTGGGTCCTGCCAACATAAAGTAGCCGGAGAAAGGAGTGGCACAGATGCCAAGGGCGTTGTTGGGCACCGGCTGGCAGGAGCTCAGAGATGGCAGGTCCTCTTCCTGTCTCAACCTGCGGCTGGACAGAGCCAGCTCCCAGCCTGGTAGCTGTTGGTTTAGAGCCACAGCAAGGATGATGATGGCATTTGATTGGTCCTGTTCTTTGGTTCGAGTGCCAAGCAACTGACCGGCAGGTGAGATGATGGAGATTGGGCTTTGGGGTGGCCACTAAGGGTGCATCCACACTTTAGAGTGAGTGCAGTTTGACACCACTTTAACCGCCACCGCTCGATGCCATGGGACCCTTGGAGTTGTACTTTTGCAAGGTCGCTCGCCTTCTCTGCCAAATAGTACTGGTCCCTCGCCAAACTACAACTCCCAGGATTTCACAACATTGAGCTATGGAAGTTAAAGTGGCGTCAATCTGCATTAATTCCACAGTGTAGATCAGGCACAGTGTAGATCCACAGTGTAGATCAGGCACGGGCCAACTTGGACCCTCCAGGTGTTTTGGACTTCAACTCCCACAATTCCTAACAGCCTACCGGCTGTTAGGAATTGTGGGAGTTGAAGTCCAAAACACCTGGAGGGTCCAAGTTGGCCCGTGCCTGGTATAGAGATACCCTCGAAGGAGAGTAGACAGTGACAGGTATGCCTGCAAAGTTGAGCACAGTGAGAACGTTGTGTAGTACTAGCTGTCCGTTTTGTTGTTTTGTGTGTGTAAATATGTGTGTTTGTGTATATATATGTGGTTTTGTGACTATTTTCTAATGTATTTTTAATTGTTTTTGGCTCTTTAAGTCTCTTCCGCTGTGTTTTTCAGTGTTTTTATGAGTGATGGTCACTCGTTGGCCTGAGGCGTCTCTTGTGTCCAAGCTTGGTGTCAATTCGTCCAGTGGTTTTTGAGTTATGTCAATCCCACAAATGAACATTACATTTTTATTCATATAGATTTAGTGTGTAAACAGCCATTGCCATCCTACAGAAATGCTGATATTGCTTCACAAAACTGCAGGGCATAGAGCAGGCATGCGCAAACTTGGGCCCTCCAGATGTTTTGGACTTCTACATGAAGCTGTTGTGAGAGATCGTCCAGAGTTTTGGAGTTCGATGCCATCTGTACGCAGATGACGCTCAACTCTATAACTCAGTGGTTCTCAACCTGTGGGTCCCCAGGTGTTTTGGCCGACAACTCCCAGAAATCCCTGCCAGTTTACCAGCTGTTTGAATTTCTGGGAGTTGAAGACCAAAACATCTGGGGACCCACAGGTTGAGAACCACTGCTATAACTCCTTCCCACCTACTACTAAGGAGGCTGTTCAGGTCCTGAACCGGTGACATGGCAGGTGTAAAGATGCACTGGAAGCCGCAGACCCAACCCTGCATGCAGGTGGTTCAGGACTTTGGTCACTCGAGACTGACCAGGGAGATTTATTTATTTATTTATTTATTTATTCAATCTTATATTCCGCTCCTCCCTGCAGGCTCGGGGCGGATCACAACATACAATAAAACATGCTGCGTGTAACAGAAACATGCAGCCATACAATAAAAGCATAAAACACGAGACAGTTACAGAATTAAAATTCAGGGGAGTTACAAATTCCTTAGAACTCAAGGCACAGGACACGCCAGGGCAGGCCAGACTAATTAAAAGCCAGTCTGAAGAGGGCAGTCTTGCAAGCCCTTCGAAAGGGGGCAAGCTCTGGGATCGCTCGGGTGTCGTCGGGAAGGGAATTCCACAGCACCGGGGCCGCCACAGAGAAAGCTCTCTGCCTGGTTGTGGACAGATGGCAAGAGCGGATTGATGGAACGAGTAACAGATTTTGCTCTTCTGAACGTAGTGATCTCGGGGGAACATACGGGGCAAGGCGGTCCCTCAGGTACGCAGGCCCTAGACCAGGGGTGGGCAAACTGCGGCCCGGGGGCCGGATGCGGCCCTTTGGCTGATTCTATCCGGGCCGCCTAAGGGCCCCTGGCTTGCCTCCCCTGTCTGGCCTCTGCATAAAAATCTCAGAGAAGGGGACTATAAGGAAGCATTATTTTATTTTAGTGGTTTTTATTATTATTGTATAATAATTTTATAACAATAATAAAATAATATAATAAATATAATATAATGTTATATGATATATTATAATTTCAATATATTATGTTTATATATATATACTATAATATAATAATTATGATATTAATACTAATAATATATGAATATTTCTTGATATATTAATATGTTAATATTAATGATGTGTAATATATAGTAAATATAGTAAGTGAATAAATAAATAAATTATATAGATTAGCATGTAGTTCCGCCTTTAGGTGCAGCCCTCCATAATATTTTTTGGCTCTCTTGTGGCCCCTTGGAAAAAATAGTTGCCCACCCCTGCCCTAGACCGTGTATGGCCTTAAAGGTTAAAACCAACACCTTGAAGGCAATTCGGTACTTGATAGGAAGCCAGTGCAGTTGCCGAAGGATGGGAGTGATGTGCTCCCTCACTGGTGCTCCCACCAGCAAGCGAGCAGCGGCATTCTGCACCAGCTTGAGTTTCCGGATTGTCGACAAGGGAAGGCCAACGTAGAGGGCGTTACAGTAGTCCAGCCTCGAGATGACCGTCGCTTGGATCACCATGGCCAGGTCGTCCCTGGACAGGTGGGGTGCCAGTCGCCTAGCCTGTCGCAGATGGAAGAACGACATTTTGCTAACCATGGAGACCTGGGTCTCCATGGATAGCAAAGGGTCCAATTTGACGCCCAAGCTCTTAACAAGGGATGACAGGCTAAGTTGCTCGCCATCCAGGGTAGGCAACCGGCACTCATCCAGCCCAGGGCAACCGGGCCACAAGATCTCCGTCTTCGACGGGTTCACCTTCAGCTGGCTGGCACGCAGCCAACCAGTCACGGCTTCAAGGCATAGATGGAAACAATCGGGTACGGTGTCCGGCCTGCCGTCCATTCTCAGCAGAAGCTGGGTGTCATCAGCGTACTGATAACACTCCAGACCAAAGTCGTGAACCAGCTGGGCCAGGGGGCGCATATAGATGTTGAATAATAATAATACTGTTTATTTCTATTCCGCTCTTCTCACCCCGAAGGGGACTCAGTGCGGATTAAAATACATATACGACAGACAATCCCTGTCGGAGACGTACAGTTTTAGACATAGACAGTACAGGTTACACATAGACAGTACAGTGCAGTTTATAGAAGGGTTCTTTCTTGGCTGCGTCACAGGGTAACGGGACATGCAGGTGTGCGTCATACAGGGTCATCCAGATGTCACTGCTCCAATTACGTCATTGTTGTTGTTATGCGTCTTTGCATCACAAGGGGGTGCTGTTGTTCCATCCTCATGACGGGAGCCTTCTGTATTTCCCTCTTCCGCATTCACCTCCGCATTATTTATATAATGGTCCCCATTGGTGTTTGAACTGCTTGGGTGGGCAGTGGACTAGGCTCATATATTGTTATTAGCTGGTCATCCAAGCCAGCTCGGGGAATTGAACCAGCAACCTTCAGGTTGCAAGCACAGCTGTGTTACCACTGTGCTATCTCCCCAGGGCGAGAGGATAGCCCCCTGGGGGACCCCACAACTTAATGGGAGCCTCCCGGCGACCTCCTCTCCCCTCTCCACACGTTGTCCCCGATCCTGGAGGAAGGAGGTTACCCACTTAAGGGCAATCCCCCTGACCCCAGTCACGGCTAAACGGTGGGCCAACAATGCATGGTCTACGGTATCAAACGCTGCTGTTAGATCTAACAGAACAAGCAGGGCTGATCCACCCTGGTCCAGGTGGCGGCAAAGTTGGTCTGTAATAGTGACAAGCACGGTCTCCGTTCCATGCCCAATACGGAAGCCGGACTGGAAGGGATCAAGTCCAGCTGTGTCGTCTAAGAACCGCTGCAGCTGCAGATGACAGTCTTGTTTGGCATAATCCTGATCGACCAAGCAGCCCTTTTAAAGGAGAGCACTGCTTGCTCCGTATGGAGAGGGGCCTAGAAAAGGTGGCCTAACGAAAGCTCATCCCCATCTACCTGGTTGGCTAGCCGCGGCCAACGGACACCTATCTCAGATTGGCCTTTTTAGTCATCAACACACTTGTGGAAAGCGTGGGATGAGTCCTTCCTGAATCTTCGTTCGCGAAGAAAGCCAAGAAGAAGAATATTTGTGTATATGTATATATATATATGGTTTTGCAAATGAGTTGTGTTGTATTTACTTGGTTTTTTTGGCTTTTTAAGTCTCTTCCACTGTGTTTTTCAGTGTTTTTATGAGTGATGGTCACTCGTTGGCCTGATAGATGTATTGTGTCCAAATTTGGCGTCAATTCGTCCTGTGGTTTTTGAGTTATGTTAATCCCACAAACGAACATGACATTTTTTTAATTTATATAGATGTCTTTGAACACTCACCTGGAGCATTTCTGCTAACTCATTCCTAGCAGAGGCTGGATGGTCATCTGTGGGAAGTGCTTTGATTGTGTCCTCTTGCATAGCAGAACGAGGTTGCATTTGGTGGCCTTTGGGGAACTCTTCCAGCTCTGATTCTAATGATTCCATGATGATATAATTTTGTAATTCTAAGTTGCTTGCCTATGCTTTCAACAGCCGCAACGGGCATAAATTGAACAGGTGTTGCTCCTTTATCAATCCTGACAAGACAGAGGTCCTCCTGGTTGATCGTAAGCTGGATCGGGGTATAGGGTGTCTGTGCACGATGGGGTTGCACTCCCCCTGAAGTCACAGGTCCGCAGCTTGGGTGTCCTCCTAGTCCTCAGGCGTCGGCAGTGGCTGGGAGGGCCTTTGCACAATTAAAACTCGTGCGCCAGCTGCAACCGTACCTCGTGAAGTCAGATCTGGCCATAGTGGTCCACACCTTAGTCACCTCCAGATTGGATTACTGCAATGCACTCTACGTGGGGCTGCCCTTGAAGATGGCCCGGAACTGGTCTAACGGGTGGCAGCCAGATTGCTAACTGGACTGTCTTACAGGGAGCGGTCAATCCCCCTGGTTAAGGAGCTCCATTGGCTGCCGTTCATCTTCCGGTCCCAATTTAAGGTGCAGGTTGTTACCTACAAAGCCCGACAGGCTAGGCGACTGGCGCCCTACCTGTCCAGGGACGACGGTGATCCAGGCGACGGTCATCTCAAGGCTGGACTACTGTAACGCCCTCTATGTTGGCCTTCCCTTGTCGACAATCCGGAAACTCAAGCTGGTGCAGAATGCCGCTGCTCGCTTGCTGGTGGGAGCACCAGTGAGGGAGCACATCACTCCCATCCTTCGGCAACTGCATTGGCTGCCTATTGAGTACCGGATTGCCTTCAAGGTGCTGGTTTTAACCTTTAAGGCCTTGTACGGTCTAGGGCAGGGATGGGCATTTGGCGGCCCGGGGGCCGGATGCGGCCCCTTGGGCGCTCCCATCCGGCCCGAGGGGCCTTGGGCAGCGCTGCTTACCGGGGGAGAGAGGGAGCCGGTTGCAGCGCTGCTTACCGGGCAAAAGGAGGCCCGGGCAGGTAGAAAGCCATGCGTGGCTTTGTTCTGACAAAAGCAAGCAAGGGAGGCGAGCGCGGGGTCCCCTTCCTCTCCCGCACGCGTGAAAACAAACTCCGGAGGGACGCCCCGCCCCTGGCGTCTCCCGCGATGGCGTCGCAGCCGGCATCGCGCCCGAACACGCTCAGGGGGCGCTTCCTCCGCAGTTTGTTTGGCAGCGTGAGCGAGAGGAAGGGACCTCGCTCTCGCCTCCTATGCTTTTGCTTTGTATCTGGCGAAAAGCAAGCATAGGAGGCGGACGCGGGGTCCCCATACACGTGTTGACGTTGCCAAACAAACTGCGGCGGAAGCGCCGCCCCCTGCGCCTCTCTCGCGAGGCCGGCGGGGCGGCATCGCGGAGAGGCGGCTCAGCGGCATCCTCCGCAGTTTGTTTTCCAACGTGCGTGAGAAAAAGTGGACCCCATGTTCGCCTCCCTTGCTTGCTTTTCGCCAGATTCAAAGCAAAAAGCAAGCATAGAAGGCGAACACGAGGTCCCCTTCCTCTCATTCACGATGCCAAACCAACGGCGGAGGCGCCGCCCCTGAGCGTGTTCAGCGTGCCGGCTGGACGTCATCGCGGGAGACGCTCAGGGCGGCGTCCTCCGAGTTTGTTTTCAACATGCGTGAGAGGAAGGGACCGCGTTCGCCTCCCTTGCTTGCTTTGCCGTAAACAAAGCCACGCATGGCTTTCTACCTGCCCAGGCCTCCCTTTTTGGTAAGCAGCGCTGCCACCCGGCTACCTGGCTTCGTCAGGGAAGGCGCTGCCCGGACCTCCTCTTCCAAAGGAGGAAAGAAGAGGTATGTTATTGTGTTCTGGGAGATATAATATTAAATTGATTGCTTCATTGATATAATTGTGTTCTGGGAGATATAATATTAAATTGATTGCTTCATTGATGTAATTTTTTTGTGGGAGATATAATATTAAATTGATTGCTTCATTAATATAATTGTGTTCTGGGAGATATAATATTAAATTGATTGCTTCATTGATATAATTGTGTTCTGGGAGATATAATATAAATTTAATTGCTTCATGGATATTATTGCCCACCCCTGTACTATAATATAATAATTATGATAATAATACTAATAATATATGAATATTTCTTGATATATTAATATGTTAATATTAATGATGTGCAATATATGGTGAATATAGTAAGTGAAATAAATAAATTATGTAGATTAGCATGTAGTTCCGCCTTTAGGTGCAGCCCTGCATAATATTTTTTTGCTCTCATGTGGCCCCTTGGAAAAAATAGTTGCCCACCCCTGGTCTAGGGCCTGAGTACCTAAGGGACCGCCTTACCCCGTATATTCCCCCAAGATCACTGTGCTCGGAGGAGCAGAATTTGTTGGTTGTTCCATCACCCTGCTCCTGCCATTTATCCAGTACAAGACAGCGGGCCTTTTCAGTTGTGGCCCCCACGACTTGGAATCTACTTCCTAGCCACGTCCGGGCGATTCGGGAACTCGGTCCTTTTCGAAGGGCCTGTAAGATTGCCCTCTTCAGGCTAGCATTTGGCTAGCCAGAATTGTAGTTGGCATATCATCATCTGAGCTAGGAACCAAAAGCTACGGGCACTTTGGCTGTGTATTGGGTTTTATTGAATTTTATTGTATGTTTTATTGTAGGTTTTATTGTACTTTTTATTGTTGTTGTGATCCGCCCCGAGCCTGCAGGGAGGAGCAGAATATAAAATCGAATAATAAATAAATAAATAAATATAAACGGTTTGGGACCCACCTACCTACGTGACCGCATTTCTGTTTACAAACCCGGGCAATCTCTCTGATCATCTGGAGAGGCCCTGCTCTCGCTCCCGCCCCATTCGCAAGTGCGACTGGTGGGGACGGGAGAGAGGACCTTTTTGGGGGTGGCCCCCCGACTATGGAACTCGCTCCCCAGGAATATTAGACAAGCCTCCACATTGGTGGTTTTTAGGGTGACATGTCATTCTTGTCTAGCTGAGGAAGTGGGTTTCCATTTCATCAGAGTCCCCTTCGTTTATGTGCCACGTAATATGTTTCTTATCTCAGCTGAAGGCAAGAAGAGGGAAGAGCGACGGAGGAGCCACTTCCTCTTCATTCTGAAACCAAGAGTCCCCAGTTTGAATCCTAATTCTTTATTTATTTTATTTATTTATTTGGATTTTTGCACCGCCGACTCCCGGGGGCTCGCGGCGGCTTACAGGCCAATGGCGTAGTGCCAGAGGTTAGCATAAAAACACAGAAAATATACATTGCTTAAAACATGCGATACGATAAAAAGTTAAAACAGTAAAACTAAAACAGTACAATGAGCGGTGGCCGAAGAGCGGTCTAATATGGATGCAAGGGCCTACTCCCCAAAGGCCTGCCTAAACAAATAGGTTTTGCAGGCCCGTCTAAGGGAGTAGGTCCTCAGGCTCTGGCCTCGACCGGGGAGGCGTTCCATAGCGTAGGGGCTATCACAGAGAACGCCCTCCGGCGGGTAGATGTTAAACGGGCCAGCTTGGCAGATGGTACAACCAGTAAATTGGCCTCTTCAGACCGGAGTGATCTCGATGGGCAGTATAAGGCGAGACGGCCCCTCAGATACGCTGGCCCCAGGCCGTGGATGGCCTTAAAGGTAAGAACCAACACTTTGAAGGCGACCCGGTGCTCAATAGGCAGCCAGTGCAGATCCCGCAAGACTGGTGTTATTCGGCATCCTGCTGGAGCCCCAGACAGGAGCCGGGCGGCGGTGTTCTGCACCAGCTTGAGCTTCGGATCGGCGACATAGGCAGGCCAACGTAGAGCGCGTTGCAGTAGTCTAGCCTCGAGATGACCGTGGCTTGGATCACCGTGGCCAGGTCGTTCCGGGACAGATAGGGAGCCAGCCTCCTCGCCTGGCGGAGATGGAAAAACGCCGCCTTGCTGACCATGGAGACCTGGGCCTCCATGGTCAGCTGGGAGTCCAGGTGGACGCCTAGGCTTTTCACTGACGGCGCTGGGTGCAGCGCCGCACCGTCAGGGTCGGAAGCCGGGTACCCACTCCGCTCGGGCGGCCCAGCCACAAGATCTCCGTCTTCGCGGATTCACCCTCAACCTCCCCCCATCCTCAGAATGAGCTGGGTGTCATCAGCATATTGATGACAGGTCAGCCCATAACTCCGCACCAGCTGTGCAAGCGGCTGCATGTAGATGTTAAATAATAGAGGGGAAAGGATGGCCCCCTGGGGAACCCCACAAATCAGTGGGGAACCCTCAGAGACCACCCCTCCCCTCCTCACACGCTGAGACCGCTGGTGGAGGAAGGAGGTCAGCCATTTAAGGGCTGTCCCCCTCACTCCAGCCATGGCCAGGCGGTGGATCAAAAGATTGTGGTCGACCGTGTCAAACGCTGCCGTGAGGTCCAATAACACGAGCAGCGCAGACCCGCCTTGGTCGAGCTGGCAGCGGAGTTGGTCTGTGATGGAGACCAGGACCGTCTCCGTCCCGTGCCCCGAACGGAAGCCGGACTGGAAGGGGTCAAGCCATGTTGCATCATCTAAGAAGGACTGCAGCTGCTCCATTACTGCCCTCTCAACTACCTTGCCCAGGTACGAAAGATTCGACACTGGGCGGTAGTTGGAGGGAACCGCAGGGTCCAATGATGGTTTCTTCAGTAATGGAGCTACCACCGCCTCTTTCAAGCACTCTGGAAAGACTCCTTGCTCAAGGGAGCTGTTAATGATTTTCAACAGAGGCCCAGATTCTTGCAAGCCACTCTCTTTCCAACCTCATTCCTAGCCTCTAAGGCAGTGTTTCCCAACCTTTTTTGAGCCGCGGCACACTTTTAACATTAAAAAAATCCGGGGGCACACCACCAACCAAAATGACACAAAATGACACTCTAACACAGTAAAGAACGGCTGGGGGACGGTGGCCTGCTGGGAGCAGCTGCTGGGAGTGCCGAAGCCGGGGAGGGGGCGGAGCCAGGCTGCACCATGCCCTGCCCCCTACCCCCAGCTTCACCTTTCACAGCAGCTGCTCCAGCCTTGAGGGGGCAGTGCCAAGCCAGCGGTGCCAGAGCCAGCACAATGCTGGCTTGGCACTGTCCCCTCAAGGCTGGAGCAGCTGCTGGGAGTGCCGAAGCTGGGGAGGGCGGAGCCAGGCTGCACCATGCCCCGCCCCTACCCCTGGCTTCACCTTTCCAGCAGCTGCTCCAGCCTTGAGGGGCAGTGCCAAGCCAGCCGTGCCAGAGCCAGCACAATGCTGGCTTGGCACTGTCCCCTCAAGGCTGGAGCAGCTGCTGGGAGTGCGAAGCTGGGGGGGCGGAGCCAGGCTGCACCATGCCCCGCGCCCTACCCCGGCATCACCTTTCCCAGCAGCTGCTCCAGCCTTGAGGTGGCAGTGCCAAGCCAGCGGTGCCAGAGCCAGCACAATGCTGGCTTGGCACTGTCCCCTCAAGGCTGGAGCAGCTGCTGGGAGTGCCGAAGCCGGGGGAGGGGGCAGAGCCAGACCACGCCATGCCCCGCCCCCAGCTTCAGCTCACCTACAGGCCGTGCCATGCCCCGCCCCCTCCCCCCAGCTTCAGCTCTCCTACAGCGGAGGAGCATGAGCGGTGAACGGGCTTCAGTGGGCGGGGCTCCTCCACGTGGCTTCAGCGAGCGAGGGGCGAGAGTCATGGTGGGAGTCATGGCGGATTGGAGGCTGGCTGGGGAAACGGCTGAAGGAGGCGGTGCCCCGGTCCCTTCTTCTTTTTCTTCGCCACTGCCCGGCCCTTCCTCCTCCCCCAGGCAGCAGGAGTTCGGCAGGACTGGGGCAGTGGGAAGGAAGGGGAGCAGGGATCTTTTCTCGCGGCACAGCAGGAGGTCCGTCATGGCACACTGGTTGAGAAAGACTGCTCTAAGACAGTGGTTCTAAGGCAGGGGTGCTCATTAGGTAGCTCAGGAGATACTAGTAGATCTTCGGCCCTCTTCCAGGTGATCTTTGGGCCTCAGCAAAAGACAAAGGAGATTGAAGTAATGGGATATATGTCCCAATTGCAAAGTGCAAAAAAGACAAAATATGTCAATTACACAATATTACTCAATATATGAATTATTTATGTAGCAGTATGTATAATACAAAACATTATGTTTTGTAATAGACATATTGCTACATAAATAATATTTTGACATATATCCCATGACTTCAATCTCCGTTGTCTTTTGCTGGTTTACAGGCACAGCAGCCTGACTTTGTTTGTGTTTGATCTTTGGGCCTCACCAGCTGGATGGGGCGCTCCTGACATGCGCGCGCACTCCCTGCGCGCACGCACGCACGCTCCTGCTGCTGGCTTCTGCTCTCGTGGCGCTTCTTTCGCCTGCAGGGCATTGCAGGGAGAAGGAAGCATGAGGCGGGGCCCCTCTCTCACCCAGAAGCAGCTGTGCAGCCTCCGTTGCCAGCGAGACAGGCAGGGCGGAGCGTTCCCTCTGGATGCCCCGCCTCGTGCTTTCTCCTTCTTCGCAGGCGGAAGAAGCGCTGCGTGGGCGGAAAACAGCAGCAGGAGCGTGCGTGCGTGCGCGCAGGGAGGAGCGCATGTCAGGAGCGCCCCATCCAGCTCCCATCCGGTGGCGGGAGAGCGGGAGCGCGGAGGAGCACTCGGCGGTGGGAGCAGGTAGATCTTTTGGACTTGGTTGCTTTAAGAGTAGCTCGCATGCTGAAAAAGTGTGAGCACCCCTGTTCTAAGGGAAAAAACCCCCTAGGATTGGCCATGAGAGCTTTGCTGAGAGATAAAGAAGAATAACATAAGGAAATGTTACAACTTCACAAGGCATTTTTGATTTGGTACCTCTCTGGCATAATAATATAGGAAGAATAGGGATAGCTTCCTACAGCACAAAAGAGAAGAGCACTTCAGCACGAGGTATATCTATCCACACGGTTTGGCACCACTTTAACCACCATGGCTTTCTTTTCCTTTTTTTCATGTCAGAAGTGACTTGAAAAACTGCACGTCGCTTCTGGTGTGAGAGAATTGGCTGTCTGCAAGGACGTTGCCCAGGAGATGCCCAGATATTTTGATGTCCTTGTGGGAGGCTTCTCTATGTACCTGTATGGGGAGCTGGAGCTGACAGAGGGAACTCACCCGCGCTCTCCCCAGATTCAAACCTTTGACCTGTCGGTCTTCAGTCCTGTTGGCACAACGGTTTCTTCCATTGCGCAACTGGGGGCTCCTACCACCATGGCTCAACGCTATGGAATCCTGGGAGTTGTAGTTTGGTGAGGCACCAGCTCTCTTTGGCCGAGAAGGCTGTAGACCTTGTAAAACTAGAACTCCACTTCACTTTTGTGAAGCCTTCCGAATGCACTCTAGGCCTTTGCTAATCTGTGATCGATCTCTTGATCAATCTTGGCGTCTGAAGAGATGATGCTTCCCAGGTAGGTGAACTGCTGAATGGACTTAAGCGCAGATTTGCTTGTGTTGACGTGGGGATGATGGTGTTCTTCCTGTGGTGCAGGCTGGTAGAGAACTTCTGTTTTCTTTAGGCTGACTTCCAGCCCAAAAAGCTCTGCAGCTGTTGCAAAGCAGGATGTGAGGTGCTGCAGGGCTGCTTCTGAATGGGCGACAAGGGCATATATGGCGGTATAGACTCATGGCGGTGTAGACTCATATAATCCAGTTCAAAGCAGATCATGTAGATTATCTGCTTTGATAATTTGGATGATATGACAGTGTAGACAGGGCATAAGCTTTCAGTATGTCAGAGGTGTAACTATTGGCTAGATTGTGTAGCATGGTATAAAAGAAGAAACCACTTATTTGGTGGGTTTTAAGTTTGCTTTGGTCTTTATCATTATCATTACAATGAACCATAATCCCTCCACCTGCACATATTACCTGTCTTACAGGATCAGGTTGGGTTAAAAACCACCAAGTCTCTCATGCGTGAAGGTCCTTCCCCCTTTCCCACATATCCCTTACTTCCTTGAGAGTTTTGTTTCTTTTTCCCCCCTCCCTTGTGGTTTCTCTCCTTCTCTGGTTTCCTGGCGAAACACACAATGCACCCATCTGCTCCTCCGCAAAGGAGAGGGCAAGGAGGAGGCAGAAGGACAAGGCCGAGTCCTGAAATTGACTCTGGCAAATCCTTCTGACTCAGACTGAACACCCGGGAGGAGCTTAATAGTTGCAAGGAGGGGAAATCAAGAGCACAAATATATCTATCTATTAGGCATGAGAAAAATAAAACGGAAAATAAAAGGATTCGTAAGAGATTCGTATGTAATGGGACTTTTGAGGTTTTACATATCGCTGCCGCGATCCCGGAAGTAGACTTCCTTTTACGGTCCTTGAGGCCAACAATTTGCGTTAGGATCGTAATAAATTCTTAAGTATTAATTAATTAATTATTGTACTACCTACTCACTTCTCCCTGTCTTCTCCCCCTCATTTCCTTCCCGCCTTCATTCAGCTTCTTCTTTTTCCCGCATTTCTATGGGGAACTGGAAGTGACGCTGCTGCTAGGTAGGCTAGGCAATGCATTCTGGAAAGTGTAGTCCTCCAGGCTTCCCCCCCTTCTCTTCCCCGTTGCTCTGCTGCCATGCATGCCCCATCGCAGGGGCCTGCTTCACACACACACACACACACACACACACACACGCTTCTCCTCCTCTCTCTCCCTGCGCTCTCTCAGATGCTTCTCTTCCCCGTTGCTCTGCCATGCCCCATCGCAGGGGCCAGCTTCAGCCCTCCAGGTACGTGTTTTGGACTTCAACTTCCACCATTCCTCACAGCCTCAGGCCTCTTCCTTTTCCTCTCAGCCTGGGCAAACTTGGGCCCTCGCTCCCTCGGGATCGGGGTGAGAGAGAGGCAGCGAGGAGCGAGGGGGGCTCCTCCTCCTTTTCTTTTGCTGCGTCCAAGCATAGAAGACCCCCCCTCCCTCCGTCCCTCCCTCCTTCCCTCCCTCCTTCCTATTTGGAGAGTCCCATCTAGAATTCAGTGTGGTTTATTCAAGTTTTGGCCTACAACTCCCAGAAATCCCAGCCAATTTACCAGCTGTTAGGATTTCTGGGAGTTGTAGGCCAAAACCATCTGGAATGCGCATGCTCTGGCATACGAATTACTAACGAATTTCGTTAGTACTTAAGTTACATTTCCGAAATTTTTGGGAATTTTTTTGTAAGTCTTTGATATACTAATCAACCCCCCCCCCCCCATTTGATATAAGAATCGCCATTTTAGGATTCTAAAACATGCCTACTATCTATCTATCCAGCCATCCATCCAGCCATCCATCCCTGGCCACTTCTCTGCCCGATGTGTCTACTCCCAAGGACCCAAACAGTGGGAAAAGGATGGAGGAAGAGAAACACTCCAGTGGCACAGGAGGACACCACATTTTGTTTGCCTAACAAAGTTACCAACCAAGTTGTTTGCACAAGAAACAATGAAACAGGGTGTGCTTCAGTCATGTTTGTATGCAATTTATTTCTTGGCGGAGGCATTTCTCTATTTCAGTAACCCATGTTAGAGTATTGGCTCGGGAGTCCAGGAGGCATGGGTTCGAATCCTTCCCGGGTGCATCTACACTCAGGGGCGGTCTAAGGTAATTTTAAATGGTAGGCGAACATTATTTTGGCGCCCAAAAAAACATTATTTTGCCGCCCCCATGTAAAACAAATATACAATTATAATATCACAATACCATTAGTAGTATTATATTGTATCAATGTATATACAATATATTATACCATACTCATACTATATTATATCATAATTATATTATACTACATTACAATATAATTATATTATAATATATTGACATTATAATATAATGTAACATTCTATTATATTATTATTATAAAATAATAAAATTATTTATTTAAATAAAATTATCCTCTACTAAATATTTTCATGACTCCTATAAAACTCAAATAACCCAAAATAAAGTAAAATAAAATATTATATATTACTATTTTGTACAATACCACTATACTGCAATATTGTTTGTAATATTACATGTAATATAAAATATATCATCATTCTATTGTTATATTGTATTTTTATTATATTGTATGACAATATTAAGCAGAACTGTATAATAATCAACAAGAAATGCAATGTAAATGCATCAAAATCAGAATATATTACCTACCACCCGACTCATAATTCATAGGAGTCTCCCATAAGTCCAAAATTAGGATCCCAATGTAAATGTAAATAGAAAAACACCCAAAATGTTCAAATGAGGTCGAATACAGGCAGCGCGGCCTGGGCAAACTTGGGCCCTCCCTCTCTCTAGGTGTTTTGGACTCCAACTCCCACAACTCCTCATAGCCTCAGGCCCCTCAGGTCTAGACAGAAATAGAGCCGAAGAAAGGAAGGAGGGAGAGAAGAGGTCACGGAGGAGGAGGAGGAGGAAAGCCCTTCCTTCATTCCTTCACTTACACTTCCTTCCCTGATTCTTTTCTCCTTCCCCGCAAATGCGCACGCGGCGGAAACAAAGGGAGAGGGGAAGCACTCCCTTCTTGCCCGATAGGGAGTGCTTTGCTTACAGGCTTCTGCGCAAGGGAGCTACTGGGCATGCGCGGAGGTTTTCGCACATGTGCAGTTGCTCCTGCGCTCAACTTCAGCTTCGGAGCAACTGCGCCTGCGTGAAAACCTCTGGCGCGTGCCCAGAAGCGGCGTCAGAGTGCACAAGGCCGGGGCCCAAAAGCAGGCAGCTGCAGCACTGTCTGAGGAACATCGGCAGGGCCAGGATGGTGCCCCATGCGGCCAGGATGGCGCCCCGTTTCCAGATGGCGCCCTAGGCGGCCGCCTACTTGGCCTATCTTGTAGGACCGCCCCTGTCTACACTGTACACTTTATGGCTGCTGTTATTGTTGTTGTTATGTTGTTATCGAGTACTGAATTGCCTTCAAGGTGCTGGTTCTGACCTTCAAGTCCTTATGCGGTCTAGGGCCTGTGTACATGAGGGACCGCCTTACCCCGTACGTTCCCCCGAGATCACTGCGCTCTGAGGAGCAGAACCTGTTAGAAATTCCATCAATCCGCTCCTGCCACTTGTCCACAACCAGGCAGTGTGCCTTTTCTGTTGCGGCCCCTATGCTGTGGAACTCTCTTCCACCCGATACCCGCGCGATCCGAGAGCTTGTTCCTTTCCGGAGAGCGTGCAAGACTGCCCTCTTCACACTCGCTTTTGGCTAATCCGGAAATGTATTGTATGACCATGTTTTTTGAGTTTTTAAGAATCTATAACCGTTGTGGTCTTTTAACATTGTTGTATCTTGATGTTTTTACCGAATGTCGTTGTGATCCGCCCCGAGCCTGCAGGGAGGAGCGGAATATAAAACCGAATAAATAAATAAATAAATAAAAATAAATAAATATTTATACACTGTTTTTTCTCTCCGCAAGGAGACTCGAAGCAGCTTACATTGAAAACATTTCAGTACAGTTTAAAGCCTACAAATATACAAAGATCAAAACAGAATTAAATATCACAGCAATATAATAATAATAATAATAATACTTTAATATTTGTAAGTCGCCCTCCACCAGTGGTGCTCCGGGCGACTTACATCATTTAAAAACCCTAAAAACAGCAATGTACAGCAGTTTAAAA